>OX459099.1:3838945-3910536 GCA_949775045.1 Metridium senile | reverse complement strand
GATGATATTCCACAGATTATAAAAGATGGATCAACTCGCTTCACAATAGAAAAGGTAAAAGCACAATTTATATACAGTAATTACACTTATGTCGAAGTGTTTAATCATGGGGAGAGTTCAATATTCCCCTTCACAGTTCCCCGCGCCATATCTTGAAAGGTAGCCGGGCCCATTGAAGTGAGACGAACGTTGATCTTTCAATGATAGAGATCTTTTAACACAGGTCTTGCGGGACAATTATTCATGTGGCTTGGCTACCTTTCAAGATGGCACAGGGAACTGTGAAGGGGCCAACTATTATAGATGACATGGTATAATCAACAAAACATATAACAAAATAAATTTACCCAAATCACCCTTCTTGAATCTGTGCCTGAACTGACTTTCAGCAAACTTATTTTGGCTATTAAAGTTATGAGGCTATACCCATGAATCATGCTTTACAAAGGTGGTAATCGGGTCAAAACACGGTATTTGGAATGTTATGGAGGGAAACTTTTTCTTTACCTGTAGTTACTTAACTGTATAATATTTTACCATAATTGCATGTTAACATCACCAGTACTACAGGCACATGAGAGTAATCAAATATACAAACATCTGTATCTTAGTGAGTGTTACGGAGGGGAACAGAGAAACCAAAATACTGTGTTTTGACCCAATCACAATCAAGCACACATGACACTCCCCCACCCCCACCCCTTTATTCTGTTTTATGCTGTCCAAAGAGACAATTCATTCTAAGTCAGAAAGGCATTACAGGTAATATTATATGTCTTCTTTCACCAGATTCCCTTGCTAGATTACAGTACACTTTCTACTAAGGAGGAGTGGTATAGGGCACTTTTAGTACTGACTCAGATCACGCATGCTTATGTCTGGTGTCGGGGAGAAAAAGGAGCAGCAAAGGTATAAACAGAGTGTATTAGTAGGATTTGAAAAGACCATGAAGACAATTAACATTATTTGACATCAAGTGTTTTAAATGTTTTTCCCTTAACAAAATAATATAATGCTATACCATAATCTATTGAAAATTTAATGTACTCCTCTGACATTTAAGACAAATTATCTAAAAACTATGTCATTATTTTAAGGTTTTACCCAAGAATATTTCTGTTCCTTTGGCTGGCGTTGCAAGACATTTAGGCAAGTGGACTACAGTTTAAATATTTCCCATTAATATCCAACTAGGGATAGACGAGTAAAAATATTGCAGGAGTAGGACTGCATTGAGTTAAAATACAGCGTCACACTCGTAAAATATCCAGCCATATTACACATCAAACTGTGGCCAAAAATGGCCAAATAATAAATATGTCTTAGTATACCTATAATAAGATATATTTATTATTTGGCCATTTTTGCAGATTCTCTCAAATGGGATCCCTGTGTATTTTTCAATAATACACAGGAGTCCCAACACACATGTTGTATATGGAGAATGCTAATTTTGGCTCATCAGCTCAAATTTGAACATAACAATAGGTCAAGTCGTTAATTGAATGTTGTGTATGTTGCAGACATGCCTCTTGTGTTGACACATTATTCTGTAGCAAACTGCAACTGGAGAAAAATTGGCCCAAAGGAAAGGTTTGTTTGAAATAGAATAGAGTGAAACCCCTCTATACAGTATAGGGAGAATGAATTGCATTTTTTTAAGTCTTTTGTAAATCTAACTTTGGGCTCCCTGTGTCCACAGGTAGTCCATAAAATGTGTAGTATGTCCTGGAGGATTGGCCTTTTCCCAAACGAGTAAAGGACTGGGTACTAGTTTTCCTAATTAATGTAATTAAAAAATAAAACTCATAATATAAAAGAGCAGATTTGGTGCTTTCGGTTGGATATTGAGTTACAGCTATTCAAAACTGCCCAAAATTACAAAGGAATGTATGGATCGGAAAGACAGGCGTCCTTCCAAACCATACATTTCCTTCTATTTTTAGGCATTTTAACGAGGCTGTATCTTAATGTCTTTCTCTTCAATATCTTAATTACATTAATAAGGGAAACTAGTACCCAGTCTTTTACTCATTTTGGAAAAGGCAAATTGAGTCAACTAACATACAGTGTTTTTGTTTAGTGATATTGAGTTGATCAATACGTTTACTGGGACAAAGACTGAAGAAGGGTTTTTTAAAAGTGCCATTGGCGTGGAACTAGCTTTTGCCAAAGGAGGCCCACAGGTACAAAATGTAACATATCTAAGATTTAGTATTTCAAAAAAACAGATATGCTGATCAATAACAATTTCAAGATGGAAATGTTTTTAATCTTTACAATATAATGGCAATACAACTACCGGTAGTCAAAGTATGGCAGCCAATTTTAATAACTATTGTTGAGTGGTTATTAGCTTCTCATACAAGTGAAAATCAATACACCTCTTTACCTCTGTATGCAAATTGCCCATTTCAGACCACGTCGTGTCATTCCCTTGAGAATAATTGTTCTCTTATGATGAACGTGTTATATCATTTACATGCGAAAGAAACAATTCCCAAGGGTAGCATCACATATCTGAAATGGGACAACAAACAAGGAAGGCAAAGAGGTCTATTCTGTTTCAGCATGAACACAAGGCTAGCTAGCTCCAGTCAAGAACAATAATAATTATAGCAGATCACCATAAGTTTACAGGTTCCTATTTAATTCTGTACTTTCCCATTTAAATCTGCAAATTTTGTTGTATGCTAAACACACAGATCAACCAATTAGAGAAGTTCACTTCAGAAATAATATACTCTGGGTGGCATGGTTGGCCGAGTGGTGAGGGCACCTGCCTTTCACCGCTGTGATCTGGGTTCGATTCCCAGCTCGGGCACCGGATCATATGTGAATTGAGTTTGTTTGATGTGTTGTTCTCTACCATGCCACAAGGGTTTTTCTCCGGGTTATCTGGTTTTCCTCCCTCAGCAAAAATCAACATGTGAGGAGTGATGTATTAAAAATATTAAATGTAGAGGTAGTGAGTGCCAGCAGAAGAATAACCACTATGTGGATCTGCTGTGGAAAATATTATTATTATTATTATTATTACTCTGATTGTATGATCTGTGTGTTTAGCACACATCAACACAATTTGCATAAGTACAGATTTAAATGGGAAAGTACAGATTTAAATGGGAAAGTACAGATTAAAATGGGAACCTGTTCATAATAATTTCTATTAGGTCTATGTTAAATCCTTTTGCACTCATAATTAATGAGTGGTTGTAATATTATCATTGAATATCTGTTTCTTCTTTTTAGGCATTGATTGACGGGCAGCAGGTACATTTCAATTTATTCCATTGCTTCTTTTTTTTTACTTTTATATTGCAGTTATTTTTCACATCCCAGCCACTCAGAAAAGCCATTTGGGCTCTTAATTACCACAAGAGCTGCTTTTAAATTAACACTGCCACTTTTATCCAAGTACCTTAGAACTGGTTGAATAGATTGTCTTGTATATATTTCACATAAATATTTATTACTTTCTCAGCAGGTCAGGTGTTTTCACCTTTTTGTACAGCACCTTTCCAAATAGTGCTCCAATGTATTCAAATCTGTCTGGATTTCTTATATCAGGTCTATTTCCATCCTGATTTATTTCTATTGTCATAACAGTAATTTAATTAATAATTTATGAATTTCAAGTAATATTAATTATGGTTGTTTATCAAGGCTGTGCTTGAGGACAATGTCAACCAGCTTGTTGGTGCACTTAATGTTTTGAAACAAGTGATTCAAGGGATGACGTCAGCCTTCCTAAAAGTACATGGTGAGCAATGTTATTGTTATTTAATTGAACTTTGTTGCAAGATCCTGGCTGGGTTCCCGAGGATGCAAAGTAATGTAACTGATATATGATGAGAATTTGTATTTTAAATTTCATTATTTCTTTCAGACATGTGTGATCCAAAGGAATTCTACTGCTTGTTAAGGCCTATGTTAAGTGGGTATGTAATCTGGAAACTATAACATTTTAAAGATAAAGCTGGTCAGAGCTTGTCAGACATACAGTTCAGACCAACTTCTCCATGTACTGGAATTAATCTTTTGCACTGTAAAAACCTGCTTAAAAGAACTGGTGAATTAAAAACCTGTTGACATGTGTCAGTATTTTGAATACACCCAAACACTGAACCCACCCAGGATGCACATTGACCTTGGAATGCACCATGCAACAAAACATACTCAATGATTTAAAAAAAGCTGTAATGCATGATAATGTTTAGTCTCCCTCGCAGCCGTTTGTTAGTGTCTTCACGCAACGTTCTCTCCATGCACTAACGGCTGCTTCGATTCGAAGATAATGTTGACTAGATAATGTTCTAACAAGTTTATTATCCCAGGTGGGGTGAAGGTTCAGCACTTGCAGAAGGACTGATATATGAAGGTGTTGATGCTAAACCTATCAAGGTATGTCTTTTAAATTATCAATAATCATCAATAATTAATTGTCTAAGAATTTTTTTTTTCATTTTTTTTTTATTTCATTTTTTATTTCTATTTAACTTTTATATATCATGATATAAATGCGTGAGAGGCGTGATGGTCTAGTGGTCAGTGGATCGGATTCTGGGCCTACTGGTCTGGGTTTGATTCCCAGCCCGGGCGATTGCGTTGTGTCCTTGGACAAGACGCTTTACTCTCTATGTGTCTCGTCTTCTCAGAGAAAGACGTAAAGCAGGTCCCATCTGCTTTCACTCTAATCCTATATAAGGTGGACGTTAAACAGTCAGGCCTTGGAGGCTTTCACTAACAACACTCATGATTGTAAACGGCTGGTTTACAGCAGTCTGATAAGTCCTCCATATACACATTAGTAGATTGTAAAGCGCTATATAAATTGATGCATTTTTTTTTTGTTCTCTTCCATGCCACAAGGGTTTCTACTCCAGGTAATCTAGTAGTTTCCTCTTTTAGCAGAAATCCAAATGTGAGGTGTTATGTATGCAAAATATTTAATGTAGAGGTTGTGGGTTTGATCAGTGCCAGCAAATGAAGAACCTAGATATGAGGATATGCTCAGGGTTCGTGCTGATGTCAGTAAACAAAATTTAAGGAGTTTTCAAGGAGTTTTCAAGGACCAAAAAGTAGTTTTTAAGCACTTTTTGCGACATGCATTGGCTGATACATTCTGGGACAGTCGTTCCCAGTACCCCTCAATAAATGCAGGGATGCCTGTCTGATAATTCCTTTGCGATTATAATTAATCTTGTTGAACTTATTTTACGAAAATGATGTACAATACTAGAATTTGTACTTAACTTTATTTGCAATACTAGAATTTTTACTTTAGCTAGAATTAAGGAGTTTTTGCTGATTTTCTAAAATTCAAGGGCTTTTCAAGTGCCCTTAATTAAAAACGTAAATCAAATCTAAGGAGTTTAAGGAGTAGCACGAACCCTGTATGCTGCTGTGAAAATATTATTTATAGTAGCTTTCAAATGACTTTCAGTCAGAGATTCAACAAAAACAATAATTATTTTTATATGTATATTCACAAGTATGACATGTACAAATAGTTAGCGCGCACTAGTAACATTTTCCATTGACCCTGAAGATGGACAATTTGTCCGAAAGCTTGGTTAAAACGTAGTTGAAACCATATGCATCCAAAAATGTAGATACCTACGTACCAAGAAACAAACAATAATATTAATTATTGTTTATGGATACATTTACAGTTTGCAGGAGCTAGTGCAGCAGAGTGTTCTGTTTTTCATGCCATTGATGCTTTTCTTGGAATAAAACATGTAACCAACAATGGTGGGTTAATTAAAGATACTGTACAATATCCATATTACTGATGCATGCAAATGAGATTCAAATGAGATAAAAAGCATTGTATTAATTGACCCAATTATTGGTTTGCAACCATTTCCAGGAGAGCAGATTGTACTAAAGTACCACCAGTCACGGTGATGGTTTTCTTTTGTCAAGACCTCCAGCATGGCTGGCGTTTCTTTTATTCAATTCACTCTCCTGGGAATGGTTGCAATCCATCTATATATGAGCCTCAATTATATGATTCTTAAAACAAAAGAATATCTCATTTGCATACATCCATATAACAGATGTATAGGATAATGGATGAGCTCCGATGCTTATTGAAAATAATGACCGAGTGCGCAGCACGAGGTGATTATTTGCAATAAGCCGTGGAGCGAGGCCATTATCCCATTTAATACACATTCTCATTGTTTTCGAAGGAAAACCACTTACTAACAATTCCCAAAGGGTCCATTAACTAAACTATTTTTCTTGTCCCTCCCATGGGACCAATGCTAACAATGTCTTTTGTAACAAGTATCAAGAAAAAGACATTTCGTTTTTATTTAAACCAAAACTGACATCGGTTGGTGAGATAGCATACAGCGTAAATATATAATGACTACTTCGAAACAATGAAAGTGTGTATTAAAAAGAGGATATTACATGGGCACGCGGAGATATCAATTCTATCTTCGAGTGTTGAAATGATCTTTTTAAAATGAGTTATTGATCAGTGAGCGCAGCAAACAAGTGAGAGATTTTCAACAGATGAAGATAAAATTTGTATCTCCAAGCGACCATGTAATGTTCTGTTTATTATATTATTATCACTGAAAATAAAATAAAACTTTTTTCCACACAATAAGTTTCCGTAAAGCTGTGTAACCATAGTGATGATATCTTCACACATGTTATTTTCACAAGACAGTGAAGATATCAAATTTTTGAAACAGAGAAATATAGGTATTTCATTGACAATTATATAATAAATTGTTTTATCTTTCAATTGGCTCAGTCTATAATTATTATATTATTGATTATAACAGTACTTAATGAAACATTATTTATTCTTTCAATTATTTTTACAGGGGAAGAGCATTTTCTTGACAAAATGAGAATGCACATGCCACCAAAACACAGAGCATTTATATCAGCAATAGAGAATGGACCTTCAGTGAAAAACTATGGTATGGAAACCTAAGCTACAAATCAAGTACAAATTAACTACAAATTAACAACACCCCCCCCCCCCCCCCCCCCCACCCTCTATGAACTCTGACAGGTCAAGGCCCTCTTTTTATCAGGATTATCAGTGTGAATAAAATGTTCTTTTAGTTTTGCAGAAAAACAGTAATCTATTAACAGAGAAGTATAACCAATGCCTAGATTTGTTGCAAGAATTTAGGAATGTTCACATAAGAGTTGTAGTAAAGTAAGTATCATCTACAACACACTGCCTTGCTACATGTTGCAGCAAGTTGCTATGCTACTGTTTGTTATGTTTTATGTAATATATAAAATATGAGCAGCCGATCTGTAATGGGATATACAACAGCGAGTCGAAGAAAAGACATTGTATGCCTCATACAGATCGGACGTGAGTATTGTATAGAACTTACAAAAGTCCAACACAAGTTCTTTCATATTAACTTTTTACTAAAAATTGTCAAGATAAAAGTAAATCTGGTCAAGAAAACTTAAAGTTGAAACTTATGCAAATCATGACGATTTTGCATCTAAAATACAACCTTTGTCATAGAATTGTAAAATTCTCATTACAGCAGTTCTCAGTCACACGTGCACCGCTTGCATAAAAAGCACCGCTATAAAACGTGAAGTTGGTGGACGTCAATCAAACTGTGTTTACGAGTCGCATGGTGAATTTACTTCAGTTGGGCTGCGAAACATGTCTGAATCCGACGAAGAGGTTATTGTGGGAATACAGCTTCCAGATTCAGACATGTTTCGCAACCCGACTGAAGTAAAAACATCATTTGTCTTGTAAACACAGTTTGATTGACGTCCACCAACTTCACGTTTTATAGAGGTGCTTTTTATGCGAGCTGGTGCACGTGTGACTGAAAACTGCTGTAATTATTCATGAATTTTAAAAGTCATTATAATCATTTTATGTTATTTTAGATACGTAATCTGCCAGGCAAATAAAGGTCACAGTACTAAGAACCAAAAACTAGCTGAACGTGGAACCGGGGGCTCAGGTATAAACACATTTCATTATTTCAATTTTCTTTTCCATTTCTTTATTAACTTTGATATTAAATCTCCTCTTTGCAGATTTGATACCATTTTTAAAGAAGATTCGCAGTGAAACTGAAGAAGTCAGGATAATGAATTGCGAACAATCAAAACCTACATAAATACAAAAAATAATATAGAATATTTTATTATTAACTAATTTATACCTGAAATTATAATGCCTTTTTAGTATAATTTATAATTACAATAACCATTTAGGAAATAAATAAATAAATAAATATTATAACTATGCAACAACAATTGAAAACAGAAACTTATGACTATAGGTAACATACACATGTAATAATTTATATACTATAAAATATTTAATTATAATTGTCAATTAAAGTTGTTGTTATGAAAAAAGCCTGTTTCTCATCTTAATGACCATAGTTAGTAATAAACTACTAATTATTCTAGTGCACGCAAAAAAATCCATGAAACATTTACTAACTAACTGTATTTGGAGTGACAGAAGAGTGCAAAATAGTTTATATGTGAAACATTACTAAATATATAGTACACTTTTTGCTAATTTTATTGTTTAATGTAGCTTTATTTTGTACTATTTAGTATTTGTTTTTCATTATCATCACCTTTTGGCCCTTCTGGTCGAGATGCTCAGGACCACTTCGCCCAACACCCTCGTGCCCCTCCGGTCCAACATTGCGCCTGCAATGTCCGCCCTGTCAATTCGGACCGAGTCCCTTGCTATTACATTTGTATTTCTTGGATATATTGTTTGCACTCTATTTAGTTATCAACTATAATTTTCGTTATTGTCTCACTAAGATTTCACTCAGGTATTAACTACACAATACACATTATAATGAAGGATACAATAGTTACACTGTACTGCTCCAGTGATAGAGCGAAAACACTAGGACCATGAAACAAAATCAAATTGTTAGTTACTATAAAAGACAAGTAAAGTTGTAATGAGGTATTGTTTCCTTTTGTATTTGATGTTTCTGGTTGAGTGATACTGACTAAATAGTCACTAAATAAAAACTATTAGTTAATAGTAACTATTTTGTTTTAATTTCATGGTTCTAGTGTTTTCGCTCTGTCTACAAGCTTGTACAAAATAGTGCAATTAGACACTACATATTTAGTTTTGTTTCATGTATATATGGCATGCACTTAAAGTAAAAAAAAAAATGTTTCTGCTGCAACTATACAGTGTATACAACATCACAGTCATATTTTTTTTTTTTTATCATCATTGATATTAGAGTGCAAACGGTATATCTGTTGAATGAAGAATAGTAGAAAAAAAGTGCTAATTAAACAAATTATAGAATTGGCATAAAATTGCACTGATAAATAGTATTACTAAATGTTTCATGGATATGCTGTTGGCACCCTACCATCACTAAAATGAACTATCATTTCTATTGATTAATTTCATCAAAATCAACATGGTTGCTATACCAAATCAAACTGAATAAGTACAAACTCCACAGTCATTTACATTGCATAGGATACCATGACAACATTATCACCACGAATAAACAACTGGTTGACATGACGACGATGAAAACTCAAAAATCTCCCTTTACCAATATTCATGCGTTTTGCATGACACACTTTGCTGTCAATTTCCACTTCTTGTTCCTTGGAAACTTTAGCAGGGCATTTTGAAGCCAATTTTGAAGAACTACTATCAGACCTTTCAGCATTTGGCTTTCTCAAGTCTAGAGATTGTTCACTAATTTTCTGTCTTTTTGAAACTCTGCCATCCTTTTCTTCATGTAAAAGTGTTCGTTTTTTACTATCCTTTCCAGACATTCCCTTTATGTTAGTTTGACCTTTTGAAGCTGATTTTCTGTTATCAGCTTTCAATGGCTGCTTTTTATGATTTCCTTCTTCCTTCCCTTTCCTAGATTGAGGCTCTTGTAGATGTTTAGTTCTAACTCTTGTAATGTTTTGTCTCTCTGTTCCTGTTCTACTTGGTGATTCCTGTGTTGAATCAAACTCATTAGGACTTATAACCGGAGTTGGTAGGAGTCCAACTTTTGGTGTTGGTGTTGGAAGCAATCCACCTCTTTTAACTTCATCTTTATTTGTCTTTGTGGATACATCTTTGCTTGGTTCACTAGGAGAATTTCTTGTACTATGAGGCCTGCCTCTAGTGGATGCACTGCCTTTCTTTTGACTTGTTTTTGATTCAGTTGTTTTTCTTCCTGACTTTGAACTTCTGCTTGAGTTACTGACTTGTTCAGACAAGTACCCTTTTAAGTTTGGTTTCGCTTGTAACAAACCATCATCTTTCCTCTTCTTTAAAGACTTTGCACTACTGCTTTGTTCGCTTGAGTCACTTACTTGTCCAGACAAGAACTCATTTGAGCTTGATCTTGCTTGCAACAGACCATCATCTTTCCTCTTCTTTAAAGACTTTGCACTACTACTTTTTTCACTTGAGTCACTTACTTGTCCAGACAAGAACTCATTTGAACTTGATCTTGCTTGTAACAAACCATTGTTTTTCTTTTGCCTGGTTGTTTGTTTTTCATGGGAAGTTTGTAATTCCCTTCTTGAAGATTTATCCTTTTCTTGCGGTTTTCTTTCCTCTTGAGATTTCTGACTCTTCGTAGAATTTCTGGTTGTTTCTCTGACTCTGGCAATGTTTTCTTTGGAAGTTTGCGATTCTCTTATTGAAGATTGAGCATTTTCTTGTGGTTTTCTTTCTTCTTGAGATTTCTGACTCTTTATAGATACTCTATTGCTGGTTGTTTCTCTGAGTCTGGCAATTTTTTCTTTTGTAGGTTGTGATTCTCTTTTTGTAGTTTTAGTGGTTTCTTTGCGTTTTGTCTCCTCATGTGATTGACATTTTGCTGACACTGTAGTACTACTAGTTTCTTTGTGTCTGGTTGTTGATACTTGTTTCACAGTTTTATTACTAGGTTTATTTTCACTAGAACTGGTTCTTCTACTGTGGTCACTAACTGTCTTTTTCTCATCTTTGTCTTTTCTGTTATCAACATCTTTCCTTAGTTTTCCATCTCTAGTTCTTTCTTTACTATCTTTCCTTGAAGACTTCCCTGTGTTTGAACTATGAGAAGCATTACTCTCTCTACTCTCTTTCTCTGGGTCACTTGTCTTTGTCTTACTACTTTGTCTTCTGTCTTCTTTGATGTCAGTAATTATTTCCTTGCCACTTTTTACAGTATTTTTAGATTCTTTCTTACTCTGTGGTTGATCTTTACCTCTTTCATTTCTGTTACCATACTTGTTCACACTTGCTTTAGTTGGGTTTTCTTTGGGTTTGTTTTCTTTTGTAATGTCGGATGATTTCCCTCTTCCAGTTGTATGGATTTCTTTTTGTTCCTTTCCATCTTTCTTTTTTGGAGGTTTTTGTTTATTATTAGACAATCTTTCTCTTTGCTTTTCAGCAGATTCGCACCTTTTTTCTTTCTTCTCTGTTTTACACATTTCTTTTCTTAGATCATCTCTAGTTGCCTTGTCATTCGATTTTCTTCCGTTTCTCTTCTCACATCTTTCTTCGTTTTTAGAAGAATGTCCTCTAGATCTTCCTCCCTTCCTTCCTTCACTCTCTTTATCACTTTCAAGTGAATTCTTTCTGTTTTTATTTGATGCTTCCTTAGTTGATGTTTTCATGGAAACAGTCTTGCCGTGTCCAAGTCTGTCCCAAACAGTCGGTTTTTTAGTGTCATTGTTTGTTTTACTTGAACTTTGAGTTTCTGAAAGTTTATGCTCAGATGAAAGAGCTTCATCTTCATCATCACTAGATGTTATCTCTCCTTCTTCCTTTTCGCTGTCAATATTTTCACTTTCATCTGAAAATAAATCAGTTATGTGTGGCATTACTGTAGGCAACAAGAATATAAGTATCAAGACCCAATGCTATAGAGTACTTAAGTGTGACGTGACGAAAAAATAAATTTTGGCTTTAATACTTTTTGGTTGCCAATTTCAATGGGCAATCAAAATAGATGTTCGCACGCCAAATGTGATGAGTATCGACCAAATAGCAGCTGAGATATGGCCACTTGAATATATAATTTCCCATACAAATCACTGTAATTTAAGCTGTTCCAAAAGTTTGGCCTGAAAATACAGTGATTTGTATGGGGAAATTATATATTCAAGTGGCCATATCTCAGCTGTTGGACGAATTTTGATCAAATTTGCTATGTAAGCATCTTTTGTGATTGCCTATCAAAATTGAGAGCCAAAAATACGAAATAGTGAAAATCTTTTTTATTACATTATCACTTTAGTACTCTATTGTGCTGTTTCAAAAAATATATAATTATGGTAAGTGTGTGATATTACTGACGTAGGCAACAAGAATATAAGTAACAAGAGAACCAATGCTATTGTGCTGTTTCAAAAAATATATAACGGTAAGTGTGTGATATTACTGACGTAGGCAGCAAGAATATTGTAAGCAACAAGAACCAATGCTATTGTGCTGATGATGATGGTAGATGTTTTAAAAATATATATAATGAACAGGTTCACATTTAAATCTGTACTTTCCCATTTAAATCTGTACTTATGCAAATTGTGTTGATGTGTGTTAAATTCACAGATCAACCAATCAGAGTATATTATTACTGAAGTAAACTTCTCTGATTGGTTGATCTACGTGTTTAGCACACATCAACAAAATTTGCATAAGTACAGATTTTAAATGGGAAAGTACAGATTTAAATGGGAACCTGTTAATGGTAATTGTGTGGTCTTACTTTAGGCAACAAGAATACTTATGAGTAACATGAACCAATGATATTGTTCTGATGATGACAAATGTTTCAAAACTGTATAATCATTAACGGTAAGTGTGTGGAAATCTATTGTTCAAACCATTTTATTCAAAAATAGTGATCATACTCCTTCAACTGAAAAATGATATGTATCAACATTTGTAAAGGAAAAATATCCAACTTTGAAATATACTTATTAGAGCTATTTCGTATAACCCCTTTTAAAATGCAAATGAGCATATGTATGAATTGACATGCTAATGAGGTATGTGTGTAGCTATTTGCTTTCATTTTTTCCTTGAGCCACAAGCCACTGTAAAAATCATAAATAATGGTGGTTTCGATATCTATAATTGTTTTTGTTGTCTTTTCAGTGACTTATTTTGATTATTTTAAGCTGAGAGCGCAACCCTTTGAAGCACTTTGCTACATGCACACCTAATTAGAATGTTATTTTACACATATTCTTATGTGCATTTTAAAGGGGGTTATATGAAAATGCGCTAATGATTTTAAGGACTGTTTAGCAGTTTTAGAAGCCTTATCACATATTTGCTATTATGTATTTGACTGAGGGGAGAGTGAGGGGTTTTATAATTGCATGTGTGCCAAAGGTATCAAAAAGCATTTGATCATTGACTTTTGAAAATGTGTAGTCTGGTCCATATGAGAACCATAAGAAGCCAACATATAACTTGCTTGGTGGCTTTAACTTGAGACAAATACAGCTCATCTTCACAGAATGTTTATCTTGTGACTCTTCCTGTGCTGCTGTTTATTGGTCTCATCCTTGATGAAGAGACGCTTTAGATATAGCTTGATGTCTGCACTTTTGTGGATAGAACTTTGTAAGAAAGGTACAGCATATGCTGATCGACAGATGTATAACATGTAGCCAGAACCTGTGATACAAAGACAACAACAGCATAGAAAAGATGCAAAGAGCATCAAATAATCATACATACCTTTGGCTTCAGTGCAGTCATCAGGTACAATGATTTCACTAGACTCTTTGCTCTTCTCCTCCTCTTTGTTTTGTCCTGTAACTTCATTTGAGTCAGTTTCTTCCTTTTTTCTGGTTTTCTCAATTGTTTCTGTGGGGATCATATCTGTGACATCATCCAGTTTAGTCACAACATCCAGTTTAGTCACAGTATCATCCAGTCTTGTCACAGTATCTACATCTGTCACATCATCTTGTTTAGTCACAACATCAACTTTTGTCACAGTATCTACATTTGTTGCAACTTCTACATCAACTTTTGTTACAGAATATTCTGTCACAAAATTTAGTGTTTTTGATTGAATTTCTGTCATTACGTCATCCTCTTTTGTCACACCATCTAGTTCTATCACATCATCTACTTTGCTCATACTATCCACATCTGTCACGACATCCAACTTTGTGACAGCATCTTCTGTCACAATATTTAGTGTTTTTGATTGTATATGTACATTGGTCACATCATCCACATATGTCACATCATGTACAGCATTTTCCTCTGTCACGCCATCCAGATCTGTCACAACATCCACTTTTGTCACAGTATTCACATCAGTCACACCATCCACTTTTGTCACAACATCTACATCAGTCACACCATCCACATCTGTTACAGCACCCACTTTTGTCACAGCATCTACATCAGTCACACCATCCAGATCTGTCACAACATCCACTTTTGTCACAACTTCTTCTGTCATGTGATCTGTTACTTCAGTTTGCACTTCTGTCATAACATCTACATCAGTCATGTCATCCACTTTTGTCACAGTATCTTCTGTTGCATACTTGGTTACTACATCCAATTTATAATCTTTAATTTTTGGTACCCCTTCTTTCTCAGCATCTTCTGTCACAACATACACTTCCGTCACAATGTCATGCAATCCTAAAGATTCTTGCCCCAATAGTTCCTTGTCAGATATATTTCCTATGGTATCCTGCAGTAAAATCTTGTCAACATGCAGTGATTCTGAGTGTCCTTGAGATATATGCACATTCATTCCTCCCATCCTCTTTTCAACACTACCATCTACCGAGCTGCCATCACATACTTTTGTTTCAGAATCCCTTGAACCAATTAAATCTGCTGTACTATCATCTCTAGTTTGCTCTAATGCTTTTCCTTCAGATTCAATTCCACTCCTGAATGACAGCGGAGGCTTAAACATTTGTTGTTGACATGACTCCTTTTGCTCAATGACATTTCCACCAGCATCTGAAGTTAAGATGTTAGCATCTTCTGTTGATGATAAAGCCGATGAAAATTGATGTTGATTGAGTGAGCTTTCATTTCCATGTTCAACAGTTTCAGATTCCATTTTTAAACTTGATATTACTTGTGTTTCTTCATTTGGAGGTCCAAATGATGCACAACCAAAATGCTCTGATAAAGACATAGGAATTTTAAATCTAAGTTCATCAGATGATTCCATGTTGCTATCTTGTTCTGGGATGCTTTCCTCATTAGCAGTGGGTTTAAATATCCCAACCACAGTAAACTCCATGTCTCTTGACACTTCATCATCATCAGCTGGGACTCTGACAGTCAAATCTTGAGAAAATAAATAGCTTGGGTTTGTAGAATCTAGTGTGGGTTTGGGTATTGATTCAGAAGATAACGGTGATTTATTCTTCTCCAGTTTCTGTGTGGAATCTTGAGAAAATAAATGAATTGGATTTGTAGGACCTAATGTAGAGTCATGTGCTGTCTTTGAAGATAATGTTGATTTATTCTGCTGTGCTTTTTCTGTTATATCTTGAGAAAATAAATGACTTGGATTGGTAGATTCTAATGTAATGTCAGATACTATATCATGTATTGATTCAGAAGATAGACATGGTCTGTTTATAACAAAGCAATGATCTGTTGTTTTATCAGGCAATTTATTAAGTCTCTCTTCACTTTCCACACTTGGGTTGCTTGTCATTTGTGAATCAATGCTGTGATGTGCTGTGGAGCCACTAGCATCATCAGCTATGCTCTCATGTGAAACTATTATGGGTGGAGCAGTATTTGATATTTCTTCAATTTCAACATCTGAGTCTTTTGTAACTACAATTTTCTGTTTAGTACTGGTCTGTCTAACTGTCGAGTCTGGCACTCTAGAAGGGAATGGTAGCTCAGAGTTTCCCATTCCCACATCCTTGTCTTGTTTTATAGACAATGACTGATTTGTTTTGGAGTCTTCCATTTTCGAAAGGTTTTCTTGCTCTTTATCAATGTTCAGTTCAGGGGATAAATTAGATGTGCCTTTTGTGTCTACATTGTTATTGTCAAAAGTTAATTGAGAGGAACTCATTTGCTTTAGAAATGATACAGAATTAGCAAAGGTTCTTGTTGGATCTTTTGATAATGTTGTTGATGATAGTTGATTTTCTTTATCTCCACATACATCCACTGAGTCTTTAACTGTTTCAGACTGTTTTTTCTTTTTCTTCTTTTTCTTCTTCTTTTTAGTTTTTAGTTCCTCAACTGGACTAGGTGTGTCGACTCTTTCTTCTACTGTGTACAGCTCATCTACATCCATGAGAGCCTGAAGGATTTAAAACATGCTGTGCCATTAATATTAGTGCAAAATTATAAAATAGTTTCACATCTATCAACATATACGTATTGTTACTATAGGTAGCTTGTACCTTTATTCATGTGAACATTTTTTTTGACATTTAAATTAATAAATGTATATACTAGGTACTAAATAAATATATAGTAATTGTAGTAATCTTTATCACCATGGCCAGCCAAGGGAGCACAGCAGACTGTTGTTTGTGGTTTGGATATATTTGATCTTTTCAAAGTTTTAAATTACATCAACAGCTAAATTGGTAGATTAATGGGACTATCCGCAAGCAAGGGAAAAATATGGGCAAATAGGTAAACAATGCGGGCGAAGGGACGAGGGGGGAATGAAACAGTGGAGTGATCAGCCAATCATGAATCAAGAATAGATGTTTTTGGGGGTTTGTCTCCTCCTGATGCTCGTAGCATTCTTGGGAAAGGAAACGAAAGCGGAAACGATTAATGTATGAAATACAAACCTTGACCTTGATGTCTTCTGTTAATCTCTTCGCTGATAATATGTTTACGTCCCATATTTTAGTGAAATTTCGAGTTGTTATAGTCATATTGTAAGGCTCAAATTCAGTAAAATAAAATGAACTTGAAGCAGCAGTACTCCAAAAATCGAACGAAAATGTCTAGTTTAGTTTAATAATTCTGATATCATTCGAGTAAATATAACTGTGAGTACTAGTAATAGTTTATGTCTTCATGAAATGTAGTACAGCATGTGAGATGTAAACATATATTTTCCCTGCAGCCACGGACGAAATTCAGCTTAATAACTTTACAATAAGGATACTGATACAGATCGTTTTTGCCATGTGACCTTCTCTTCTTCTTTACACATGATTGTAAGGAACTTAGAAGTCACCCACAATCAATCAGTTGTAAAAAAAATTGAAAATCGTTGAATATTCAAATATGCAAATAAGTTAAGTTACGCTTTGTTATGTAAATCTTGTTCAGTCATTGTGAAAATGCGTCTTTCCTTGTTCTAAAATCCATCGAAATTTCCTATCTGGTTTTACGATTTCGATTATTCTCAATTTACAAAATGTTCCCAGCAACTTGCTACGAGCATCAAACTACAGAATTTCAACGTTGTCACTCCCCCTCGCCCCACCGGGGCTCGCAGGGACTTACAACTCTCGGGCAACACTCGTACATTGCTCGTCCCTGCGGGACTCGCTGGGCAATGATATTTGCGCCCGCATTTTTACTGTTCAGTCGATTGATGAAAATATAAGCCGTTTATGTAATTTAAAACTTTGAAAAGATCAATGTAATTTAAAACCTTCCAAAGATCGAATATATCCAAACCACAAACAACAGTCTGCCATGCTCCCTTGGACCAGCATTGTTATAATCATTACTACCAAATCCACTGAACTGTTCAGTCTAAAAATAACTGAATTTTTATTGGCTTATACTGAACAATGCTGCAATATATATATTCTGCTACTCTGCGAACAGAGCCACCTTTCTCCCCCGCCAAAAAGCGAGAGAAAAATGGCTCTGCAGACTCATGCGTGAGGGTGTCGTAATATGACGTAGGTCAAATGTCAACGGAAATTCACAAATGCTTGTGATATAGGCGGGAAAAACCGGTTTTAAACCAGTTTACTTGATGGATAACCCATAATTTTTACATCCAGAAGTTTGGATGTAATTATCAGGAGTTGGCAGAGCCATTTTTCTCTCCCTTTTCGGTGGGGGAGAAGGGTGGCTCTGTTCGCAGAGTAATATCTAGCATGTGTAGCGGCTCTTAGGGGATTTGGGAGAGGAGAAAGGGTGGGGGAGGGAAAAGGAAGAGAGCTCCCTTCCTTTCTCTATCCCCCAGTCCCCTAGAGAACCACTACGCAGCTGGGCTAAGTAATATCCTACATATGTCATACTATCATTTCGGTTGGCCAAACAGGAGTAGTTTGACTGTGAACAGTTCAGGTTTTACCCTCATAATCATCTTTATTATGGATTCTTGTACTTACTAAGTTCATGTGTTTATCGAAGGCAATCACATAGCCTGTCAGCACACTTCTAAGACCTTTGTACTTTCTTATCCATACCTGCACCTTGTACCGTTCTTTTAGACATTTATAGAGTATATTGAATGGTCCAGATATGCACTCTGCAAAAATATGATATCAGAAATGTACACAAAAACATGAAGGGAGGGATGAATAGGGGAGGGGTTGAGAGGGTTAAAGCAAAGAGTTTGCCACACAAATTTATTTTGACAGGTTTTACGTAGAAAGCTTGTTATTGTTAATGCATGCATCAAATTTGTTCTCTGCCAAACGACAGGGGGGATATATGGCAACACAGAGGATAAATGGAAGGTGCAAGAAAGGGGGAACGAAGGAGGGAGGGAGGGGGAAGCGTGGGGAGGGGGAAGCGTGGGGAGGGAGAGGGGGATCGGAGGATTGAATAGGATACACAAGATGCATAATTATGGAAACTATTAACTCCACACAATGGAAAATTGACGTTACCGTCCATTCTTTCTAAGAGGTTCTTGTGTTTTTTCTTCCATCGTTGCTCTGTTTGCAAAGTCTTCTCCGCTCTCTCTTCACTCAAGAACGGCGACATTTCTCCACTACCTAACACTAGGTTTTCTTTGACATCTTGTTGCTGTGCTATTGCTGCTAGTCTTGTGCTGATATCGGGTGGTTTAAACTCAGGTTTCAGGTTTTTAGCTCGTCTGTTTGGTCCAAGAGATTCGCGTGTTGGGACAGGGGTCGGAGTTTTAGCCTTTCCTTCTTTGATAACTCGTGCATATTCAGCGAGGTTGTTAAATACTTGGATATTAGGAATAGGAGGCTGCAATTCGTGCGTGTATAAAGCCCTTAGTGGGTCGAATTTGTCAGAAAGAAAGTCTAAAGCTTCGACTTGATTAGAACGTGGGACTTTTTCCGCCATTTTGGCTTCATTTGTTTCTAGTCTTTGCGCGCAGTCATTGAACACAGGGAGTCCACACGTTATTTGTCGATTTCGATTCAGATTTTACAAAAAAAAAAAAAATCAATCAATCAATCAATCTTTAAATCAATCAACCAACCAATCAATCTACCGTCAATCAATCAATAGCGAAACTACAGCAGAAACTGCCGAAATATCAAGACATCAATGTGTATTAATTTTGATAGTTTGTAGTTATGGGAACAAGGTTGTTATATGAGCCTGGTATGCCTATGTTTCCATTAACCCGTTAAACACTCTATCACTCTTTAATTCCATCATGTTCTTTTGTTATTCGACTATCTACTTAAACTAATACACTTTGTTTCACTTTAATCTTTCAATTTAATCTTTACAGTGCGACTCGCCGTACCGTAGTCACCTACACAAACTTTTGATGAATTTTTGACATTATTTCATCTCAATCTGACCAATTACAGACATCAAAGTATCTTAAGTCTCCGCCTCTGATCGATATTAACTCCGCCTCTCGATATAAACTCCGCCTCTCGATATAAACTTGTACCTGATTGGTCCGATTGAGATGAAAAAATGTCAAAAATTCATCAAATGTTTTTGTAAGTGACTACGGTACGGCGAGTCGCACTGTAAAATACATATGGATAATCAGTACAACCTGTAAAGTCAAGCATTCATTTCAAACTTATACAACATGATATGTTCATTTGTATTCTGACAAATCAATTGAAGAATGAAAAGTATACTGTATGCAAGCCCATAGTAGGGTAAAGATATCTTTGGGACCAGACTTACAAAATCTTTATCGTACAACCAAAAACAACCAAAATCTGTTATCCATAGATTTCACGCTGGATGTGGAGGTTCATGGAGAATAGGTCATTCTGGAGTGCTTGTACAATTTTAATCTGCTGTTGCATTTTGGTGGTTTTCTGATATTTGACTGGATTTACAGTGAGGAAACTCGAACTGTGAATACTTGACTTTTTTCATGTTATTGTTCTCTGAACCTTCTACTGCTTCAAAACCTCTAAAAATGAACCAGTGAGTTCAAATAAACCAAGTGTTGATAATAAATCTTATTTCTAATCTATTCTCTCATGGGATGTGGGTTAGAAAAAGGAAAAAAAAAGTAAGTGTTCACGGTTCAAGTGTCCTCACTGTAAATCTGAGGGGGCCAGGCACCCCTACTTTTCCCCCCGGATTCAGAAAATTTTATTTTAATGCTTATTTTTCTCTCATTTACCTCAGAATCTGGAGGGAAAAGAAGGGACTGTTTGCAGTCTAGTTATTATTGGATTACATATTTTTTTTAACTTGAAATGTTGTACAATAGATTTATCATTTTGAAAAAATCGATAATTAGTTTCAATATTCAAATTTTGTTTCCAAAAGGTGTGTTGATTGATGTTTACAGCATCAAATTGCTGTAACTGTTATGATAGACAAATCAATACGACAGATACATTGAAATAGATTTTATTGTCTTATGGTGGCTCAATAATTTACACCTTGTAGCCGCAGCTCTTACGTCGGCCACGAGCACACTCAAACTTTCGTCCCTTAGATCGCACAAATGGCCTGTAGAGAGAGGGAAAAACATGAGATTGTTAGCACATGTTGACATTTCATACTCCAGCTTAGAGTACTTCATTGTTCTGATTAATTTACCTACAATAAAGCTAAAGCAGTATAACAAACACCTAGAAACTAAACTATTCTAATCCACAAGGATTGGTTTGTGTTGCCAAGGGTATCAGCTATTAGAATTGAAATCCAATCAATAAAGCAAAACTAAACAGATGAAAAATAATAAAACAAACAATGACATCTCTTCTTCAAAATAAAAGTAATGAGTCTAGTGGCCTTAGCATCATCATGCTTTTTTGCCATAAATGTTAGCTCATTGTCTACATCAGAGTTCACACTGTCATCATGTGCCCTTTGGGCTTAAGAAGACCGTCGTGACGAGTTATCATCATATGCAGACCAGAATAAACCTCACTACACATTTTTCATGTGTAAAAAGTCAGTGGTGGTATGTTTTTTCATTCACCAAACTATTACATCATAAAATGGTCATAATGTTGTGGAATCACAATTTAAAATGTCTCTGTGTATGCTGGTTCCATGTGTGCAGCATTTTAATTTTTTCCATTGCAAGTACTCCTATCTACCATGGCCGTTGACTAATCAGAGTGCAAGACAATCTACAGTTGTGGTAAAACTCATGTCACACTTACTTAGAGGAACTGTGTGGTACACCAGGTGCAAGACCAAAGTGTTTCTCAGCATCTCTTGCCTTTCTTGGTCCTAAACAAAACAAAAAAAGTGACTTTAGAATAATTTTCTTTCCATGGAGTTCGTTTTATGTTAGGTTACTGTCTACATCAGAGTTCACACTGTCATCAGGTGCCCTTTGGGCTTAAGAAGACCGTCGTGACAAGTTATCATCATATGTATACCAGAATAAACCTCGCTACATATTTTTCATGTGTAAATATTTTATCATAAGGGTATGTAATGTGATCTGCAGTGGATCATATATATGCAAATGTTGAGAAGTATACTGACTTTTTTTTCAAATACCAAGTGATCATGATAATGTTTAGTGATTAATAGTTACACCAGAAAAGATGAGTAAGTATATACCAAACGTTTCCTTCTCTATCAAGTTTCCAAGTCAATGAAATTATTAAAATATAATTTTATTTTCAAGATGTTTCTCAAAATTGAATTCATTTATATTTTGGATGTAACAGCACTTAAATAACTGTCAGAAGAAATATATAAAAAACAAGATATTGTCAACGAGTAAAATACCTTGTAGAAGAACTGTGTTTTGACCAAGAGGGGCACGCAATGCAAGCTGGTCAAAAGTAATGATTTCTCCACCAGCTTTAAGGATCCTGGCACGGGCAGTTTCAGTCACACGCAGAGCGCAAATCTAATTACAAAGGTTAACAATCAGCAACATCATCACTAGCACTATTCTACTACAATAGAACAAATATTTTGGTTGCTATTTATGCAATGAATAATTAAGGTATCCATAGAGTAATTTATAACAAAGGACAAAGCATCATGGAATAACTCCAGAATACCTAGACACTTAAGAAATCCATGTAGCAGTGCTCTTTGTATATTCATATATTTGTATATTCATACCTGGCCAAGTGGCCAGATATTCTAAAGTTAAGCCATTTACTTTATGTGCAGCTCATTTTTGCAAAGAGTATATGATATGTCAAATTTCTCTTGTGTATATTTTAAAAAGCATTGTAGAATAACCTTCAAATGTGCAAACTGCAATACACGGCGATTTTGCTGCATGCAACTGTTCGTTTATTAAGTGTTATATGCTGATATTTTATGTCAATGTTATTACCTTGATAGCAGGGACTTCAAAGATTCTCTGATCGTCAGTGATGGTACCAACAACAACCACAGTCTTGCCGTCCATGCCAACAGATCGCATCTTGCGACACTGAAACACCACATTGAAATCTGAATCTTAGCTATTTTTTATTATGATCAGTTAACATTTACTCCAAATCATCATATCTTCTGTCATTTAACAGAATTATATCTTAACGCACTGATTTATTTATTGTTATATGAAAGTAGCGTGCTTTACCGTATATTCGTATAGATTATATAAATAACTGTCCATGAGTAGAATTCACTGGCCACTAGACCAGACGAGAAAATGTACAACTCTCAAAGTGATAAACATTTCGCTGAAAATATTTTGTTCAAGGCCTTAAAAAACTTCATATAATCATTTCACGCTCTGAATAATCTGCAGTAGTAAAAAGATTAAAATTTTTTTGACTTACGATACGAGAGAGAGCTAGTGGGGGACGAGTTTTGCGACTCATACAAAGTCTCTTGAGGACGACCTTATTGAAGGGTGCATTTGTACGACGGGCCAGGAAACGGTAGAGCTAAAAATAAGAAAATTCATAAGTCAGTTACAAGGAATACGAGTGCTTAGCTTTGCCGCAAATTTACTACAAACCTTCACAAGCAACCTTATGTAAAGGTTCTGTGACACTGGCTCCCGACGATAGTCCTTCTTTTTATGCTTGTGTCGAATATCAATCCCCTTTAAAAATAACACAGAATCATAAAGATGTTATTATATTTTCACGCTTTGATAGTGAACATAAGAAATATTTAACGATTGATGTAGATTGAAGAAGATATTTGGAGCTTCTTTATCCGAATCCGTACTCACCATTTTTGAGGCCGAAGAGGACGAAATCGCGCGATGCTTTCTGGGAAGTGTGATTTTCTTATGGACTAAAAAGTACAATGGAGGGGAGGGGAGGGGAGGGGAGGGGAGGGGAGGGTAGAAGCTCGCAAATTAAATAAGTTTAATACTGTACTTTAAAAAGAGTAATCCAAATTTAGTTATACTCACACATAAATATATAATTTCAAAAACGTTTCTTATTATTAATGCGTCGTAAGTAGACTATATTTTTAAGCTTATAGCGAAATAAAAGCAATTGCTATTTGAAAACTGAGAAAATAAAAGTTTAGCAGAAAAAAAAATTATTTTTAAATGTATTGTACATAGAATGAACTCTTATTACATATTTTTAGAAAATAAAATGCATAAAAACGGATATTTTATTTTTATTTTTATAGCCTGGGCATCCTGTGTTATGATAGTCAGCAGTAGGGTGGGGTGAGTTGAGTTTTGCTCAAATACGTGGACAACATGGCGGGTTGTTGGGCTATTGAGCTGTAGTGATTTGATTCTTTTGCTTCCTAAGCGAACTTCGATCTCGCTTCAAAATGGCTATCCATCGCCCTACATTGTTTAACCTCATGAACTGCATCGTTGGTGTCAGTATTTTAGCCATTCCGTTCTGTTTTCATCAGGTTTGTATAAGTCACATTGAGTTGTAGACAGTTGGTAATCCGAGGAAGAAACAAAACAATCGTTGTGTTTCTCACATTCTTGAAACTTTCTGTATATTTTCTCTTTGTGAAATGATAATTTTATGCCTTTTTGACTTGTTTTAATACACGAAGAAAGTAAATATCGATAATGACGCTATAAGACATAAGTTAAGTTTACCCCACATGCGATGTACAGCTTGTACAGCTGCATTTTGTTCAGTTTCGAATAAGTCTAAATACTACCCTTTCCATTTAAATTTTAACGTCCATTAAGTAAATATATATATTTGCTAGTTTATTTATTTGATTTTATAATAAAACATATCGTTTTTTATTCAAATGTTTGAGATAAACTACACAGTGAATTCAGTAGACACTGGCCGTTTCTTTTCATGGAACAGTGAATATTTTTACGCAAATATTGTTTCCCTGACAAAATGGTTCAATTGGTTACGTATGCGTCAATGTACTTAATGTAATCCTTAAATCTATTTTGCAACTCAATGAAAACTTATGATATAAATCATCTAAAAGCAAATGCAAGTTTTTTCGCCCTGCCTGCATGCATGTGCTATTCACATTCAACAAAGCCTTTACTGAGTCAGACAAACATGTACATCATCCAAAAAGGCAGTGTGCAACTTGTGGCTACGGTAAATAGTGACACAAGAGGTCTAGAAAACAAACATTTACCAAAACTGAACATCAACTTTATTTTGGTAGCTTGATCTAACAATCATGTTTCTGAGTTAATTATTGTTTATCGAAGTAACAATATTTGTCGAAGTAACAATATTTGTAATATGATCATCCGGGTGGATGTAGCCCTCAGAAGGGCTGTTTGATGTGACTGACGTTTCGACATCCTGTGCGGAAGTCATCTTCAGAGTCAAGTGAATAAAAAAGTCAGATTGAGTGATATTTATACTCCCACGCTAATTAATGGATGTTGCGTCATTAGCGGCATCGGTCTTGTTGTGTGGCTGAGTTAATTATTGTAACAAATAATAATTGTAACAACAATGTTGTAAAATCTGTAGTATCATGCATTTTGACTTGCTTTTCAAATTGAAAACCAGGCACAGCTTACAAGAATGCATTTGCAAGTTCTAAAACATTTTAAAGTTAACCAGATCTATGCCTTTGTTTGATATCAATTGTTCAATTTCTTCTGAAAGAGGCAATTTTTTACCCATTGCTGGGTTTTATAAATGGCTCCTGCATGTAGATAGTTTTTGCTTCAAAAAGTGAGTTTAGACAGCCTTGTAAATGGTTAAATAGAACTATTGATGACTATAAAAGATCCACAAATATTCTAAATAATAATTGTCTGTAATTCCTTTTCAAAAAGCTATGTACAATGTACTAGTTGAATGAAAGGCTTCTCAAGCATAATAAAATATTGTTGTATTTCCACATCAACATAGAACTCTTCTATATTAGTTTACTCACTAGTTTCCATTTATAGAACTCTTCTGTTGAGAACAAATAAACAATCTCTGAAAAATAAAATTTGAATAATTATTACAGAAATAATAAAATAGAGGCTGTTTTCTCTTCTGTTTATAATTAATAAGTTGTGTGTTTTCTTCAATTTTTCTAGTGTGGAGTCATCCTTGGGTCATTAACGATGCTAACAATGATGTTTTGCACCAAGAAAACATGTTCATTACTCCTTCTATCAGCACAACTTGCAAGAAGAAGAAGTTATGAATCTTTAGGTAGGCAGAGGTTACTTAGTGGAGAGGATGATAGTGATAAAAAGATGATGTTTTTTATGTAAAAAAGGCAGTTTTTTCTTCATTTATAAATGATGTTAGTGATGTTGATGAGGATGATAAGGATAACCTGAAATGATGATAATAATAATGATCATCATGATGATGATAATGGTACTCATGATGATAATGATGATGATAGTAATAATGATGATGAAAATAATGATGATGATAATGGTACTCATGATGATAATAATAATGATGATGATAAAAAAATAAAAAAAAAATAAAAAAAATAAGTAAAAAAAATGATGATGATAATAGTGATGATGATGATGATTATAGACCAGGATATTAACCATTTTCAAAATTATCAATTGGACAATTTTTTGTTTTATCTTTCAGCTTATTTTACTTACAATCATTCTGGAAAACTAGCAGTAGAAATATGGTAAATTTCTTTATCATTATCACATTCCTATAAGAACTAATGATAATTATTTTGGTTTGTGATTTACATGTTTTTCCCCTCTTTTATTTCACAGTATAATAGGTTTGATGGCTGGGACGTTGTGTGCTTTTAATGTAATTATAGGTGACCTTGGTCCTAATATTCTCCACAATGTATTTGCAATTGAGGTAACTTAAATAGAATCATGGTTTTATGACTATACTTTAGATCTTTAGTACTACATAAATCAATGTAAAGTCCTAGTTTACTGTACATACATATTTGATCATTGTCTTGTTACTTATAATTATCCTTGGATTTCATCTGTATTATACAGCTGTATTCACTCAGTTAATTTGCTTATCCATGCATTTATTCATTTGTTTTTTTATCCATTCATAGACCCAATCAGCTAACGCTTTGCTATGTAATGTTAATTGATCAATATATTATGAATTATTCTGATAAACTCATTAGAATGTCATTTTATTGAATCACAGGTCACTCCATCCATAAGGGCATTAGTCATGATTCTACTGGCTTATGGCATAGGTTTTCCACTATCTCTTATGAGAGACATATCTAGTTTAGCCAATCTTAGTGCCGTTTCGTTGATGTTTTATGCTTCATTTGTAGCACAGGTAATTGATTTACAGTGCGACTCGCCGTACCGTAGTCACCTACACAAACTTTTGATGAATTTTTGACATTATTTTGACATTTTTTCATCTCAATTGGACCAATTACAGACATCAAAGTATCTAAAGTCTCCGCCTCTGATCGATATTAACTCCGCCTCTCGATATAAACTCTGCCTCTCGATATAAACGTGTATCTGATTGGTCCGATTGAGATGAAAAAATGTCAAAATAATGTCAAAAATTCATCAAATGTTTTTGTAAGTGACTACGGTACGGTACGGCGAGTCGCACTGTAATTCTTATTCAATATTTATATACACCTACTTGCAAGAATGTTGTCATATGAAAAAAGAACATTAGTAATTAATTTAGTAACAAAACAATATCAGTAATAACAAAAGAAAGAGTTCAGCTTGAGTGATCGTCTTTTGTTTTTTAATTAATTCCTTTCCCACTAAAGTACAAAAGTCTGGACAACGTTCTTGCAATTAGGTGTATTTATTTGATAAATTGATTGAATGATACTATACCAATGAAGCAAATAGTCCTAAATAGTACAAAATGTTGCTAATTAAACAATAGAAAACAATAGCATTAGCATAAATTACACTAAATAATGTTAATAATCGTTAGTCTTGCTTCTTAAAAAATATTTGCAAGCATGCTTTGCCTACACAATGACATGTTTGAAACTTCAAAATGTTGTTCTTTTGGTGCTCTCATTAAATTCTCTCATTATAATTATTATTAATATCAGTCTTTTCTATGTTTGTTTCCAGGTTATTTTTAATTCATTGCCTCACTTCTTCTCTTTTGAATGGATGAATACTATCAATTTTTGGAGGCCAGAAGGTTTACTACAAACTTTGCCCATATTTACCTTGGCTTTTGCTTGTCAAACGTAAGTATTCACAACATCAGACTGAGAGCATTAACATGTAAATTATTATTAGAATACCGCTGCATCTCTTATATGTTACAGAAAATATTTTTTCCAAACTTTAATGTTGTGTATTGTTATCAAGTGAATACAATAACAGATGTATTGTTGCTATTATTGAGAATTGAAATGAATATTACAGCCAAACCTACAGAAGCGTTCCTATCGAGGTTGGAAGGCTCGATTTATTCTTCCAAACTTGATTTTAAATTTGGTTTGAAATTTGCATAAATGAATCGAATCTTGTTAGTTTCAAATTGCAGACTTCAACCGTCAACCGATAATGGTCCCGAAATCACGATCTGTGGTCAATAACTGATAATGCTATTGTAATAGAATACTTTAGTAAGTATTTATAACAATATTTCTGTAAGCAGACCAGGTTTAGCAAGTTTTTGTTGTCCAAAAAAACTTTGAAAGTAATGTTTTGATTTGAGGCGGTTTTTGAAACTTACAAGTTTCGATTCATTTATGCAAATTTCAAAACAAATTTCAAATCAAGTTTGGAAGAATAAATCGAGCCTTCCAACCTCGATAGGAACGCTTCTGTAGGTTTGTCTGTAAAAATTACAAATTTAATGTGTTATTTCTGATCAATGTCAAGTTGAGTCAATCTACCCTTAAAATGGCTGAATTGTCAAGGAGCTCAGTGTTAGTGTTATGAAATGCATGCAGATCATTATTGTATTAAAAAAATGCTTTGTCCTTATTTCAGACAATTATTTGGCCTGTATGACACAATACCAGATCCATCTATAAAGAAGATGGATGCAGTCATCAATGTTGGTCTTTTTATGGTGAATTGTGTCTATCTTAGTGTAAGCAATCATTATTTTAGTCTATAGATACTTACTGTAATCTAACCAGACACTAATGGATTTGTACCTCTCATTCTAAATTCAAACTCAAAAACTCAAGATGTTTTTCAATTTCTTTGAAATTCTAAGTCAGGTAGACAGAAACACAGACAGATAGACAAATGAATACATGTAACAGGTTCCCATTTAAATCTGTACTTTCCCATTTAAATCTGTACTTATGCAAATTGATGTGTGAGCACTCAGATCAACCAATCAGAGTATAATATTTCTGAAGTGAACTTCTCTGATTGGTTTATCTATGTGTTTAGCACACAACAACAAAATTTGCATAAGTACAGATTTAAATGGGAAAGTACAGATTTAAATGGGAACCTGTTATGTGTTTTTTTTTTATTTGCTAGAAAGTTAACAGACAGTGCTCTTTTTTATTTGCTTGAAAGTTAGTCAGACAGACCGATAGACAGTAGGTTTTTTTTATTTGCTAAAAGTCAGGTAATTCAATTTCCCTATTTTTTCTTAATTTCAGGTTGGATTTTTCAGTTATGTGACATTTTATGATGTCGGAGTAAAAGGAGATATTCTAACAAATTATGGAAATTCCTTGTTGTCAAACTGTCTAAAACTAGGTATGTATCTAAGGAAACCTATATAAGCTATTTACATGTAGTTTTTAAGGTGAATACATTAATATATGAAAACAATCATTGCCATCATGACCATCATTGATTGCATCATTCTATATTCATTCCTTATATGATTATAATTATTATCAACATTATTACCATCATCACCACCATGCCATGCTTGATCATCATTGCTTTTACCATTTTTACCATCATCATCATCATCATCACTACAACCATCATAATCATTACTATCAATTTAATAATTATACCCATCATTATTACATCTTCATAGATATCCTATAATCTAACTGTTATTATCATCGTCATCACCATCATCATTATTATCATCATCATTGTTATCATCATCATTATTATCACCATCATCATTATTATCATCATCAATATCATATACCATCATCATCATTATCATCATCATCATCATCACTACAACCTTCATTACTATCAATTTATTTATACCCATCATTAACATCTTCATTATCATAGATATCCTTTAATCTAACTGTTATTATCATCGTCATCACCATTATTATTATCATTATCATTGTTATCATGATCATAAATTATCATAATGATTATATATATCACGTTTAAGTTGAACCATTTTTTAACATAACATTGTCGGTCTATAACACCATCTTTTTGCATCTTTGTATTGTGTAATTGATAAATATATTTGTATAATAATTCTAATGTTATAAATTATTAAAATATCTCATGTTCTCATCTTACATCAGGGTTCATGATGTCAGTAATTGTAAGTTTTCCATTAATGGTGTTTCCCATGCGAGCTAGTATCAATTCACTTCTCTTCCCCTCCCAGGTATGTACACACACCAATATACTACCAAATACACTAAACTGTTCATATTCTGAAAATAACAATCATCTCGTCTTTGTTTTTCTAACTACTTACATGACTTGTTTGGACAACCAAAATGATCATGTGACTGAGCTTGCAGGACAGGGCTCAAATTAGGGGGAAAACATTGGCCTGCCACTTCCAAATGAAGAACCAGTGAAAGATGTTTTTCAGTGAATTTTGACTGCATATTTATTGTCCATTTGGCAGTTCTGCCAAACCTTAAATTTGGCCTGGCATTATATATATTATTTTATATATGCAGTGCTGTTCAGAAAAGCCAAGTATTCAGTTTTTTTAAACGATTGAACAATAACAGGTTCCCGTTTGAATCTGTACTTTCCTATTTAAATCTGTACTTATGCAAATTGTGTTGATGTGTGCTAAACACACAGATCAACCAATCAGAGTATATTATTTCTGAAGTGAACTTCTCTGATTGGTTGATCTGTGTGTTTAGCACACATCAACAAAATTTGCATAAGTACAGATTTAAATGGGAACCTGTTAATTATACTTATCATTTCGGCTGCCCGGAAAAGTCATGTGAGTAGTTTGAATAACAAAGACAAGTTGATTGTTATTTTAGACTGTGAACAGTTCAGTTGATTTGGTAGTTAACCATGACTACAGTGAGAGTAGTGTAGATTTAAATATTGTACATGGTGTTGATTGTTATTTTAGACTGTAGTAAGGTAGTAAGCTATAACTACAATCAGAGTAGTGTAGATTTAAATATTGTACATGGTGTTGATTGTTATTTTAGACTGTAGTAAGGTAGTAAGCTATAGAACTACAGTGAGAGTAGTGTAGATTTAAATATTGTACATGGTGTTGATTGTTATTTTAGACTGTAGTAAGGTAGTAATCTATAACTACAATCAGAGTAGTGTAGATTTAAATATTGTACATATTTGTATGTTATTCATGACATGGTGTTTCATCCATTCATTCAAAACACTCTTGCATCTTTTAGAATATATTTATGTTGCTTTCAGACTGCTGGTACAGAAAACATGCCTGGTGGCCCTGGATATATGCCACAAAATCGTTTTATGTACATAACAGTGATCATTATTACTGCAACTTTGACAGTCGGCATTCTCATACCACAAAGTAAGAACTTCAGTTTCCCTTTTTACAACAATTTCTCATTTTAGCGTTTCTATTCTAATCAATTATTTCCAATCTCACCATTTTTCATTTCATACCACTAAGTAAGAACTTGAGTTTCCCTTTTTGCCACAAAATCTTATTTTAGCACTTCCATTCTTACTAATAATTTCTCATGTCCAATCTCACCATTTTCCATTTTATACCACAAAGTAAGAACTTGAGTTTCCCTTTTTGCAACAAAATCTCATTTTAGCGTTTCTATTGTAATCACTTATGTCCAATCTCGCCATTTTTCATTTCATACCACAAAGTAAGACCTTTAGTTTCCCTTTTTGCCACAAAATTTTCCATTTTATACCACAAAGTAGTAAGAACTTTAGTTTAAACCCTTTTTGCCACAAAATCTCATTTTAGAACTTCTATTAAAATCATTTCTCATGTCCAATCTCACCATTTTCCATTTTATACCACAAAGTAAGAACTTGAGTTTCCCTTTTTGCCACAAAATCTCATTTTAGCATTTCTATTCTTACTAATAATTTCTCATGTCCTATTTCACCATTTTTCATTTCAATCTTTTTGTTTTCTTTTAGTTGAGTTCATACTTGGTCTAACTGGAGCCACGATGGGTATAGTGATTAGTTTGATTCTCCCTGCTTCCATGTATCTTCATGTTGTCCAAGAAACAAAAAGTGAACACCGAACTATTGCTAAAATTGTATTAAGTGTTGGCTTTGTCTGCCTCATCGCAAGCACATACTCTACCTTAACCACTGAAAGCCATTCTCACGAGGACAAACCAGTCAACAAACTTACTCCCAGTGTTGTGATACCAACTGTGGAACATTTAGTGACAAACCTCAAGGTTCCAAGCAATCTTTCTGACCTTAAATCTATCAAATCACCACCCACTGCCATGGTGCAAGTTTCCAAAGACAAAGAAGACACAAAGGAGATCAAAGCTGATGAGAAAAAGGTCAATGAGAAGGGAGTTGAAGTGGAAGAGAAAAGAAAGGAACCTGCACTTCCACATGCACCCCGTGAGAAGAAGGAAGAAGATGCAGCCCCTGTTGACCAAGATGGTGGCGCTGCCAATAAGGCTAACTTTTTAGTTGACGAGAAAGCTGTAAAAGGTATTGATAATGTAGAAAAAGTAGCAGATCCTCTCAATGAGAAAAGACAACTCATGAGCACTGATGATTCCAAGGGAATGGAGCCACAGAAGTCAGCTCGCACAGCTGATTCAAGTCTGTTGGGGGGGAAACCATCAAATGGGAACAAACAAAATGATTTCATTAATAGCAATCAATCGAAAAACATTGATAGCAAAGACATCAAACATGATGGCTTGAAAAACCTGGGTAGCAAAATTATGGGTGAAAGAGTTAGCAAAAAACCTGGTTTGAGAGAGAAAAGACAGGATGAAACCCCAACTGAAAATGAAAAGGAAAGAAAAACTGTGAATGAAAAGGGCAATGACAATCTGAGTGTCACTACAACACCTTCATCACCATCTACCGACAAACCAAATGAATCTTCTTCAAATAGTAGTGTTGTAATAGTAGAACCAAAGCAAACTTCCTCACCCAAGCAGCTTGACACAACATTAAAACCAGTCACAGAATCATCTTCATTATCTCCACTTGTTACTAATGTGACTGGAGAAGTTGTCAAGGGAAGAGAACTTAAATCAAATAATGTTCATGGACGAAAACTCCACTCAGTGAACCAATACAACTCCATATGGAGAGAGAGGTTGAAGAAACATGGCTCTCTTAGGGTGAAAAGACATAGCAAAAACAAGGTGAATTTTACACTACAATACACTACACTACACTACACTACACTACACTACACTACACTACACTACACTGCACTACACTACACTACACTACACTACACTACACTACACTACACTACACTACACTACACTACACTGCACTACACTGCACTAGTATGTTTTGTTTTCTTGCATGCAGGCTACCTTTTATGTGTGTGTGAATTATTTTTTCTTGGGTTGGGGGGGGGGGGGGGGGGGGGGTATGGGGGGATTACAGAAATTGTGTTTGTGGACCCTTGGATAGCTACCGATTTTTCAAATGTATGCCAATTAAGTATATAGCCAGCATACTTATATCGGGTGTTTTTCTTTGCAGATTGGGCTGAGTTAACCTGAGAAGAGTTGACAGTTAGTTTTATAAATAATGTAAAAGATAAAGTCCACTGAAATATTGAATGGTTTTATTTAAGGTGTAATAATATGGTCTTTTGGTTATATTTCCCACTAAAGGTGGATTGCAACCATTCTCAGGAGAGTGAATTAAACAAAAGAACCATCGCCATGACTGTTGGTCTTGACAAACCTAAACCATCACTGTGACTGGTGACACTTTCGTTCAATTCACTCTCCTGGGAATGGTTGCAATCCGTCTATAATGTAATATCGCTAGTTCATATTATTGTTACTAGTAGAATAATATTACAAATGTGAATATCAATACCATTATGCTTTTGACTGAGACAAGAAATCACTTTGTCATAGAAATAAGAATGTGAAAGAAACTGCTCATTGAAAATGGTTATATATACATGTATAAGCGATTTGCATGGGGCTCCATTCTCTAGAACAAAGCATGATGGGAAAATGAGCCCTTGCACTGTTTTATAATTTTATTATAGTCTCCCCAGCAGCTGGTTTTAGTCTCGTTCCACTCCCCTACAGTCCACTTCTCTACCCGCAAACATTTGTGTGGAGAGAAGTGGACCGTAGGGGATTGGAACGAGACTGAAAACAGCTGCTGGGGAGACTATGTTTTATGCTCGCTAAAATGAATCCCATATTAATTAAGTAACATTTTATTTTCTTGTTACCAAAGTGCTTGCATTTGTTATATATAGAATAGCACATGGACGTGCGGAAATATAGAAGTTATCTTGCAGTGTTCCAATGAGATATCAAATTTGAACACGAGAAGAGAAAATCGTATCAAATATATGCCTATTGTTTTGTTGCAATCTCAACCTGTTACAAAAATCTCTTGCGCTATTCAAAGTCTTTTGTTACTTCTCACCTACAATACCATATAATTATGGTAATGGCATTGTTTTCAAGATTGTATAGGGTATCTTTGGTACGTCTATGTCTCCAAGATGATGTTTATTATATAAACAAAAAATATTTAAATGCAAAACTCATAAAAATGATATTTGCACATGAAAAATTATCGTAATTTTTACCTTTGTTCAAATACGATATTTCTCAGTGGCAGAAATCTCTGTGAACTACTGTTATTTGTATAATAGAAATAACATCACAAAACTGATTTTAGGATGTATTTTAGTGGGCATAATAAAGTGCAAGGATTAACTTTCCCATCATGCTTTGTTGTAGAAAATGGTACATGTACAAATTGCCTATTGCTGTCTTATATACACCTATTTCAAAAAATCGTTGTCGCAAACAAAGCCACAGTCTGAAGCCTCTGAAGCCTGCAAAGGATGTTGGTATTTCTTCTCTTGTTATCGACATATTCATAGCATATTTTGGTTGTACATTTTTGTGTTATAAGACCAAAATGAGATGTTGTTGTCAGTAGATATAAATACAAATATTTCTTTAAAAAACGTGCAATAAATCACAAATTAAGTCCATGTAACCAACATCCTTTGCAGGCTTTAGAGTGTGGACTGTAGCTTCGGCTGTGACAACGATTTTTGAAATAGGTGTATATCAAACAATTTAAGTAAGTTGTAAAAGTCTGACCGAGTGGTTGTCATCAACTACCCTGGGATCCAGAGGCTCTGAGGGGGTTGGGGAGAGAGAGCGGCGGGGAGGCGAACGACACTCTCTCTCCCCAATTCCCTCTAGAGCCTCTGGAACCCAGGGTAGTCATCAACAGGATCATCAATCAAATTATATCCTATGCAAAATAGAAATGTAATATATATAATAAAACGTTTTCGTATAAGCCACTTTAAAATGCAAATAATAATATGTGTAACTAAGATAATATGCTAATTAGGTGTGCATGTTATAAAATGCTTCAGTGAGTCACGCTCGCAGCTGTAAATAATCAAAATAAAACATGATTGATAACAAAAACATTTATAGATTTCCTCGAAACCATTTTTATCAATGTTTTCCAGAGACTTGTGGCTCAAAGGAAAAAAAATGAAAGCAAATAAATAGACGCACACCTCATTAGCATGCTATTTCACACATGCTCATTTACATTTTTAAAGTGGGTTATACAAAAAAGCTCTAATGAAGAAAAAATGGAGTAAGTAGTGTGTTTCTGTCGAACACACTTTACTGTATTTAGTTCTATGAATAATACAATGTGCTGCTATATTTATACTGTGCTCTTGTAATTACATGCTAATGTAATATTATAACTTATCAAATTCATGAATAATTCATGACCTATAAGTCCAATCGTGGTTGTCCATAATCCCAATAAAGGATTGATGTTTTATGCATCAGTTTCATTAACTTTGATAAAGACCTGATGAATAAAAAATCCAATCTGTATCAAAGTTAATAGTGCTGATGGCACAAACACCAGCAAAGGTCTCATCACATCATCAACCTTTGCCGGTTTTTCAAACCATCTCACTTTCCTAGCAGCCTCCTACTGTACTTTACAAGACCTCTTTCAAATGTGTGATGTCAAGAGTGACACAGTGCGCATGATCATAATGTAATGATCATGTCATTACTAGAAATGTGCATTAATTGTGCATTAAGTCACATAAAATATTCGCATCCGACCTTTATGGGCTTAAAAAGGCTCGCCTGTGGCTCGTCTTTTTAATTGCCCATAAAGGTCTCCCGCTCATATTTTATCTATTACATGGAAACTAGCGAGTAAACTAGTATAGGCTGCGTCGGTGTTTGATATAAACGATAGGTAACAATGAAATTTGTTACACCGTAAAAAATGTTGACTTAACTTTACTGACCGGTTTCGAGTCATTAAAGACTGGCAATAACAGACTGGCTCACTTAGAACTTTCCAGCCTTTTTCAAGGTCACTGTTTCTCATGTTAATGAAAACTAAACTATGATTCTTGATGTAATAGAATGTTCTATATTAGAGTGAAGGCATTTAACCCGTGAAATAGAAATTGCTTGCTAAAGTGTAATAGTCAAATAGACTCACAAGAAAACATTAGAGACTGCTAAGGGGTGGACCATTTGACTTTTAAGGGGGGGGGGGGGGGGTGATTTGGTCCGTGCAATAATTTATTTTTTAGCCCGCTGGCATGCGCACGGAATTTATTTTTATAGAAAAGCAAAGATTTCAGTGGCGATTTTGGCTTGCAGGAAATTTATTTTCAAAATCACCCCCATCACCCCCCCCCCCCCCCCCCCCCTCAAAAGTTAAATGGTCGGCCCCTTCTATTTCACGGGTTAAATGACTTCACTCTACCCTGAGAAATAAGGATAACGGTGTAATATAATACAATACACTAAAATAATAGAAAAAAGGCCTATTAAATTTACAGAAAACAAGAAGTTTGATTTATACACTAGTCTTATTCAGAAAACGTTGGCGTAGCTTTGAGCATCAAGCCAAGACCGAAATGAATGCTGGTTTTTGGTTGATAATGTATTGAAATCTTGTTTAATTGATTGTACCTACATTTTGATATTACTTCTTTAGAAAACAAATCTCATTTCTATATACATTATAAATATAACCAGCATTCATTTCGGTCTTGGCTTGATGCTTGTTGCTAAAGCTGGGACAACGTTTTTTGACATAAGTGTATATAGACAACAACAATACCACCACTTGAATGCTTTAAAAAATTATACTGTAACGTTAAAACCAGAGAATGTTCCCTGTAATTGATTATTAGAAAGCTTCGTTTCGCCTTCTCTTTTCATATTAGTTAGACTGCGAACAGTCCCTTCTTTTCACTCCAGATTCCGAGGAAAACGAGAGAAAAATGAGCATTTCTAATAAAAGACGGACGAGCGGGGATTGGTGGCTAAAAGGGGGAGGAGCCGCTCGCTAGTTTTATCAAAGTTAAAATTTTCTGAATCCGGAGGGAAAAGTAGGGACTGCTCGCAGTCTACATATTACTCTGCAGAAGATCAGAGCTAAATAAAGGGGGGCTTTCATTTATTAGTGTATGGGGGGGGGGGGGCAATATTGCGGGGAGGGGGGGGGCGTGTTACGGAGTTAAGTGAAAACTCGATGAAATATAGGGGGTTATGATATTTTTGACTACCAGAAAGGGGGGTGGGTAATATTTGGAAAAGACAACAGGTCATTTTGCCGATCCCCCCCCCCCCCCCATACACTAATATATGAAAGCCCCCTCAGAATATTAATTAAGGAGGACACAAAGGGAAACCAAGTCCCATACGTAGTGTCCCCCACTTATTAGTGTATGGGGGGTCAGCAATATTTAGGGGGGACATGTTAATTTTGGAAGCTATATAGGGGTACGGTTGTGAATAATTGTATGCAGCCCCCAATACACTAATATATGAAAGCCCCCAAATATTATTTTAGCGCACAAAAACTTTCCAAAAATCCCCCGGCTTGAGATTATCGCTCTGTTTATCATCGCACCAAAAAATAGAACCTATGAAACTAAAAGAACGCGAACCATCTTTCCAATGCATCATACGTTGGTAAACACGATTGGTCCCTTTATATGCGTAATGCCCCCACTTATTGATTCGACCGCCACTGCTATCAATGCCCCATTTGCCGCAGTTTTTAGTGAGTGTGGAGTCGTCGTCAGATAGACGAACGAATGAGCCACATGCTATTGGGAGCCAACCACCGCTTACAATAAACCTGGTGACAATAGTAAAGTTAATAACCTATGTATAGCTAGCGGTGCTGGGGATGGAGCCGGGAAAGTGGACGAGCACTGTAAAACGAGGGAAGGGCCATCAACACAGACTAACGCCAGAATATCCAGATGAACACAAGAGAGAGTAGATAAACCTAATACAAAAAATGGGGTATTACATTTGGCTCTCCTGTAAGCGAACACCATCCGACCATGAGAATATAATCAGTGTACATAAAAGACCCCTTTTAATAAGTCCCGAAGTGTTGTGTTTTCCGCGCTTCCGCGCTTGACGTCAAATTTATTCTTTTCAATTCCTTTCATATTATACAAATTTCAAAAGAATAAATTTGACGTCAAGCGCGGAAAACACAACACTTCGGGACTTATTAAAAGGGTCTTTAAGCGGAGGTCAAACGGCTATGATAGTTGAAGGCGTCTCACGCTTATCATCAACTATCCTGTACGCGTGGTCAAACGGCAAAAACTATCATCGACTATCATGTGAAATTTGAGCATGTTCAAACTCTATGATAGCTAGTCCGTGATTGGTGGTCAAACGCACATGATTGGAACTATCATGAACTATCATTGCCGTTTGACCGAGGCTTAAAGCCTTCAATATTGCCATTTGTAACTGAAATTGTAATTTTATCTTATCTGTAATAATTAAATATTGTTGTGCTATCTTCAGCTGTAATACCGTCAATTTGTACCTTTTTTCTTTCTTTCTTTCTTTCTTTCTTTCTTTCTTTCTTTCTTTCTTTCTTTCTTTCTTTCTTTCTTTCTTTCTTTCTTATCTATTTATTCATAAATTAATTTATTAATTAATAATTCCGGACCGGCGTCGTGAAATCTGAAAAATAGCTGATAATCATACCTAATTCAATAATAGCCTGCGTGGCGGCTCTTGGAGGGAGAGGAGGGGTAGAGCCGCCATGCAGACTACTAATTCAATTGTTGCCATTTGTAACTGAAATTGTAATTTTATCTTATCTGTAATAATTAAATATTGTTGTGCTATCTTCAGCTGTAATACCGTCAATTTGTACCTTTTTTCTTTCTTTCTTTCTTTCTTTCTTTCTTTCTTTCTTTCTTTCTTTCTTTCTTTCTTTATCTATTTATTCATAAATTAATTTATTAATTAATAATTCCGGACCGGCGTCGTGAAATCTGAAAAATAGCTGATAATCATACCTAATTCAATAATAGCCTGCGTGGCGGCTCTTGGAGGGAGAGGAGGGGTAGAGCCGCCATGCAGACTACTAATTCAATTGTTTTCGAATTTGGCCCGGCCATTGATTAAGGCAAAAAGCAGGAGAAACGTTTGCACAATCCTGAATTGACCAAAACATTGACAGAATGCGATAAAATAAACAAAAAGTTCAAACATCTTTAAAAAGGTCGGTTTACTTGATTCTCGTTTCAACATCCATCGTGGTTCACTTGTTTATGTCAGCTAAAATCCTTTGTAAAACTTGTTTTTTTTTTTTTGACTTTCTTTGTGGGTAAGATATAAACAAAACCCTTTGTCTTTTAATGATCTTTGATTTGGAATGACGAAGAAAGCTGCAGTAGTCATTTTAATATTTTGGCATTAAAATTTCTGTAATGTTTGTTGAGGCAACCTTCATGCTAAATGAAAGCCGGTTTATGACAACCCGCTCTTTTTCAGTAAACCTACTGGGAAGGACACAGGTGAAAAACGCACGGCGCATGCGTAAGCAAAACACAAGACTAACTGAAGATTCTATTGTATTATTTGACAAGGGAAAAGAAACAACTAATGTAATGTGTTAGGGAAATATAAGTACTAACTTTCCACGAACTTTCTTAACTTTTAAGATTTACCAAACGCCGGTAAATCTCCAATGATTTTATTGTAAACACGCCCGTCTTCCGAGCGTGCGCAGTGCGTTTTTCACCCGTGTCACTGGGAAGCCATACGAAAGCAACGCGCGTCGTAAAATATCAAAAAAATTATTACTTTCTCTTTCTTTTTAAAATAGAAATATAATAAATAATTTATCAACCTCGTCCGTCCGGTCATTAAAGGGAAATCTCAGACCTCGGTCTTTTTTATCTCTCGGTCCGTACTGTATAGACCTCGGTCTGAGATTTCCCTGTAATGACCTCACTCTCGGTTAATAAGTAGTATATATATTGTAACTGTTGTTGTCATTGCTATTGTCATATTTTAATTGTTGTTGCTATTGTCATAATCACTGTTGTTGCCATTTTACTGTCATTGTCATATTGTAATTGTTGCTGTCATTGTTGTTGTTATTTTGTAATTGTTGTGGTTATTGCTATTGTTATATTGTCATCTTGTAATTGTTGTTGTCATTGCTATTGTCATTGCCTATACTATTGTTTACCTGACCACATCATATCCCTTTCCATTCATTGCTGTTTTGATGTGTATGGTTTTCCCAACAGACACCTTTCGACACAAGTAACGAATTTGTTGAAAACCACTGGCCGTCTTAAAGGCTTCAAGACCTGGACTCAATACAAAATCACCGTCCTGGAGAGTACTCAGTTTAGTGTAGTCAGCAGCACCCACATACAGATTTTTATCTGCAGGGTGTGATGAAGATGATAGTGTTAGCGCTTTGATTAGTGTCCATCCGCCTGTAGAGGAATAGTACAAATCAATATTGTCAAATTAACCAAAACCAGCATCATTCGATTTTCAATAAAATCGATTCTAGTCGATAGCAATCGAAAATAATCGATATCAATAGACACCAATTGATAAAATCGTAACTTTTTAAGAAAATCGAGACTAATCGCCAAGATTCAGATTACTTATTAATCAATCAAACTGAGACTAAAATTAAACAAACAAAAATTGGTAAAATCGAGATTAGTCGATAAAATCGAGACTAATCGATAAATTGAAACCAATCGACAAAATCGAGACTAATCGATAAATTGAGATATCGATAAAATCGAGACTGATCGATAAAATTGAGACTGATCGATAAATTGAGACTAATCAATAAAGTCGAGACTAATCGATAAAACGAGACTATTCGATAAAATCGAGACTAATCGATTAATTGAGACCAATAGATAAAATTAAGGCTAATCATTAAGTCGAGACTAATCGATAAAATCGGGACTAATCGATAGTATCGAGACAAATCGATAAAGTCGAGAACTAATCAATGAAACTGAGACCAATCAATAAACTCAATTAACACTAAAAAACAGACCCTCCACCCCACAGTATACTCACCTCCATCTGTCGTCATGTCACACTTCACAAGGAATGGATTCCCAGATCGTGTCGGGTCAATCCAATAGTCTCCGTCACCTTTAGCCTTTCCATATTTCTTGATGTACTGGCAAGAGTGTCCTGGTCGAGCACTAGAGGAGCCATCAAAGCCTGGTGTAGATATGTTCAAGTTAAATAGGCCTATTACAACACTGGACCGTGTCACGTGACCTTACCCCTTTTAAATCGAGCAGCGGTGTCAAAATGAACATCCGAAATGAAAAGAGCACTTCAAAATTAGTCAGAATGCAAAGTTTTAGCTCATAATGTTGAATATAGGAGAAATGGCATTAAACATAAGATTAAACATTTTATACTTGAACTGAATTTGTATGGAAAATATGCTTTGGATGTCAGAGCCGTTGCATTGCCTACCAGAGCATATTTTCCAAACAAATCGTTATAAATTGTTTAATTTTAAGTTTAATGCCATTTCCCTCGTGTTGCATTTGATGAGCTGAGATTTCGTCTTCTTACTAATATTGAGGTGCTCTTTTTATTTCTGATGTTCATTTTGACACAGCTGCTATGTTAAAGGGATAAAATCACGTGACACGGTCACGTGTTGCAAAATGCCTATTTAGTAAGAAAGAATAAAAGCTGGAAGTGATCTATTTATTACTCGATCTGTCAAGCTGTTTGTCATATTCCTCGTACAACGACTACTTATAGTATTTCTACTTACCGGTGTAAGTTTCACAGTTTTCCCCAAAGTGATCATCAGTACATTGACACACGTAATCACTAGTACATCCAGCAATTTGACACGTACCACCGTTTTTACAAGAAGACGAAGAACACCCAGGTAAAACCTTACAACACAGAATATGTATTTAAAAGTTATTTGATTAATGACCGACTGACCAACCGACCGGCGATCAACCGTGAAGGTCATGATTGTTCTAACGACACGGGTGAAAAACGCACTGCGCACACTCGGAAGTAAGGCGGGAAATTCGTAGACGCGTCGTGTTTACAATAAAACCATTGGAGATTTACCGGCGTTTGGTAAATTTATAAAGTTAAGGTGTCAGGATACAAATGTCCGACCTCTTTTGACGAAATTACGTTTTTGGTATGTTCGGAAAGATAATATCGTTAATATTGTTTCAATGCAAAAAAAAATAAAAATGATTTTTCCTTTGATCGAAAATTTAAAGAAAACAAAATCCGTGACTAAATAAAGACCGGAAACTGTTAACAAACAATTGCGTTTATCTCGTCTTCTTATTTCGATCAACTCTGCAACTTTAAAAAGTTCGATGTCAAGACGATTTCAATGGATTGAAATGAAATTTTCTGGAAAAACTCATTACATAAAAGACGGTGTCCACGATTTTTGATTAACGCAAATTAAAACGACACAGCACGAAACGAAAAGTTTAATTTGGAATAAAGTCAATGTAAAGTTATGTTAAACCCGATATTTAAACAAACTCCTTGGTTTGCTCAAAAGGACATGCCCACAACTAACTGACATAAGATCTAGAAGAACCCTTTACCTGGCGCACGTGAAATCACAGCTTGTCTCTGCCTCTGAAGTGTGGTCACCCAAAGAAACCAAGCTTAAAAGTCAAATTGAAAGAGTCCAGCGACGAGCGACCAGATGGATTCTTAGGGCAAGGTTTGGGGAGATGTCCTACAAAGACCGACTGAAAACACTTAACTTGCTGCCTCTCTGCTATGACAGAGAACTGAATTAAGGACTTAACATTTTTTTATAAGTCATTGTATGGTCAGACAGATCTTAATGTTCTCAACTTTGTTAAATTTGTAAATCATGGACGTACTCGTCTTAGTCAAAATCCCGGCCTGGTTCTTGAAACTCCATTGTGTAAATCTAGTACATTTAAATGTTCATATTTTAATCGAATAGTCCACCTCTGGAACTCCATCTGTAAAACAGCACCTCCTAGTGTCTTCTCTAGCCTTTCTCAATTTAAATCACATTTAAGAATTACTTACCTCTCTCTGTTAGATGACATCTTCGATGTTGACTCAAACTGCACTTGGTCACTGGTTCGCCAGTGTCCTTGTCACAAATGATTTTGCTTGATATATTTTTATTCATAATTTAGCTAGTTCTTTTAAACAATAATTAGCTTTTCACTTTACACGTAATTTTCTGTTATTTTCTGTATTATTTAAGGCGGGAGACGCCTTGCATGGGACTTAGAGTCCCGTTCGCGCTTTCCCCTTTGGGCCGGGTGATCCAAATATTTCGTGTTGTAAATTTTCTTTAACTTGTACGTAGTAGTTATCACTCAATAAAGTTGTTGGAAATAAACTTTACGACAACTTTAATTAATATTTTTAAAGCTGAGCGAGTTATGATCTGTTTTGTGTCGTACAAATCTCAAAAAGTCATTGCTCAAAGTTAAATTAAAATTGATTTAAGGCAGATATAACAAAACGCAGACGCCGTTTTTGAGTCCGTTATCTCCTGAATGTGTTGATGTACTTTTAAGCGTCATAGAGTGCGTACCTCTTGACATCGAACATTTTGAATAAGGTACGGTCAAATTTCATTTCTTGGCTAAAAACGTCTGAAATTTTCAAAATCATTAAAATCAAACTTCACTACGGAAAACTACATTTATTCAGATTTCAGAAAATATATACTTTTACTGAGTTAAGACAAAAAGAGTACGCTTAATTTAAATTCGAGCACATAGGGGTCCATTTTGTATCCTGATACCTTAAGGCCGTTCGTGGAAAGTTGGTGCCTATTTTTCCTTAGGTGCCTATTTTTTCCTAATACATCACATAAGTTGTTTTCTTTCCCTGGTCAAATGATACAAGAGAAAATCGCATAATATATAACACGAAACTTTTCGTAAAATCTTCAGTTAGTCTTTTGTTCTGCATACTCATGCGTCGTGCGTTTTTCACCTCACTTACGTATTGTTCGGCGTCGTAATACGAGAATCCCGCCTGGATGACGTAATCAGATGAAGGAGCTGAGGATTTTGATTGGTTACTCAGGTGACACACGTGAAGGGGAGAGCCTGCTTCTTGGTAATTGTACGACTTACAACCGCTGGTACTTAAACACGCTAGTGCGCAGTTCATGGGACTGGTGACGTCATGGGTTGCAATCACGTGACCTGATAGCTTGTGACCTAATACGAAATGACAATAAACCTTTACTTTCATTCCCAGTCTATCACCGTTTCATTTCTCCTACAGCCAAAATGAAGTCGAGGTGATTATGTGAAGATGAAAGACTTTTAAAACTTGCTATAAATTATGAACCAATTGCCCTATTTCGTTATGACGTCACGATGTGTTTTAGTGGGGGATAGAATCGCCGAAAACAATGGTAATTTCAACTAAATCTTCTTTCTCTTTGAAAATTGAGCTTCAAATTATCTAATTTTTATGTATGTTATGTGTCTATGTTTATACTTTCATATTTATGGCATTTTGTTGTCATTTCTTTCCTATCATATCCGTCTTGTAAATGCAATTTTATCGTGTATTCTTGTATTGTTGTTATGAATCTGTCCCCCACTGGCGACCATGATCCTTAGCGTTAGAACAATAGAATGCATGTTTTGATGTGACGTCATAGTGAAATAGGGCAATTGTAAAGACAGTTTATTCCCCTACTGATATTTACAGACCAATAATAAAACCATCACTAGTTTAGAAATACCTGTGGACACTTTTGTGAACTCTGCACTTCTTTTGCAGGTACCTCTCGAAGGGCCTGGTACGAGTCCATTTACAATAAACGCGCATGACAGAACAACCAATACATGTGACCCACACGCAAACATTTTGGAATCAATCACAGGTCTGAAAAGATTTAAAATATAAAAAAACTAATGAATAATAGAGGATTTAGACAACATAGACAGACACAAATTAAAAACCTAATCTTGAAATAAGGCGTACTATAAAAAAAACAGCTATTGAGTTTATTCAAGAGTTTAAGAATCGCATAACAATTCAATATCAGTGTTTGCACTTAGGGACAGACCATAACATAATCGAGGGTTGCACGATTCCCAAAAAATATCGAGCACTGCACGTAAGCTTTAAAACAAAGACCGTGCACAGAAAAAATCTGAAAAAAAAACAAATATCGTGCAAAGCGGAAAAAAAATATCCTACACGGCCTCCAGGGCAAAAACATTTCCTGCACAGCCTCCAGGGCAAAAAGAAATATCCTGCACAGCCTCCAGGGCAAAAAGAATATCCTGCACAGCCTCCAGGGCAAAACAAATATCCTGTACAGCCTCCGGGGCAAAAAGAATATCCTGCACAGCCTTTAGGGCAAAAAGAATATCCTGCACAGTCTCCAGGGCAAAAAGAATATCCTGCACAGTCTCCAGGGCAAAAAGAATATCCTGCACAGCCTCCAGGGCAAAAAGAAATATCCTGCACAGCCTCCAGGGCAAAAAGAATATCCTGTACAGCCTCCAGGGCAAAACAAATATCCTGTACAGCCTCCGGGGCAAAAAGAATATCCTGCACAGCCTTTAGGGCAAAAAGAATATCCTGCACAGCCTCCAGGGCAAAAAGAATATCCTGCACAGTCTCCAGGGCAAAAAGAATATCCTGCACAGCCTTTAGGGCAAAAAGAATATCCTACACAGCCTCCAGGGCAAAAAGAATATCCTGCACAGTCTCCAGGGCAAAAAGAATATCCTGCACAGCCTCCAGGGCAAAAAGAATATCCTGCACAGCCTCCAGGGCAAAAAGAATATCCTACACAGCCTCCAGGGCAAAAAGAATATCCTGCACAGCCTCCAGGGCAAAAAGAATATCCTGCACAGTCTCCAGGGCAAAAAGAATATCCTGCACAGTCTCCAGGGCAAAAAAATATCCTGCACCGAAAAACTGAGTGATTTAAGAAGAAATCTTAGGGAATTTTGACCATTAAAGTCATACACTTTTCACCTATATTCAGCTGCAAAATGGCACAAATGTTTGGAAATAGACAAACGTCATTCCTACTGTGTTGTTTTTATGTTTTCTGTGGATAATGTTCGTCATATCACACCGTGAGTAAAGCAAAATTGACTATATAAGGCCTGGGCAAACGGTTTCAACATTTGTTTCAACATCCGTTCGATTTTGTTTAAACGCGTTTAAACTCTTTCAACATCACTTCAACATCGATTCAAAAGTTTCAAAAATGTTGAAAGAGCTTAAAAGCGTTTAAACATTGCCATTCAAAAAAATCGAGCGGATGTTGAAGCAAATGTTGAAACCGTTTGCCCGGGCCTTTAATTCTACGGTTAAAAATTCACCTTTTTGACGTTTTACGGAACAACATTCTTTTATTTCGGCGTTTTGACGTTTTTCGGTAAATTTCAAGGCATTGTTTCATATGTATTTGATAATTCTGGATTGTTCTTCAATTTATAAATAGTTAATACTTGTGAACAATATTTGGGCTCTTCGTGTACAGGCACATAAAGCCGAGAAAAAGAAATATTTAGTTTTGCATAATTAATACAAAAACTTTACAGTCAAAGGACATGAAGCGTGCCCGTCTAGATTGCATTATTCATTTCATTATTCGATTCTTCGTTTTTCAAACTTCTCAAAATTCATATAAATAAATATGATATCAAAAATATTTGATACTATTATTAATATAGATAATAAATCTGATTATTCCATGAGATTTAAAGAGGTTTCATTTAGTTTTTGAAAATTCTGGAAAACGAAGAATGAAGTCAAGAATCGAATTTTGAAAATTCTGGAAAACGAAGAATGAAGTCAAGAATCGAATAATAAAACGAATAATGCAGTCTAGGCACGCTTCATGTCCTTTGGCTGCATGTAAATTAGAAATTCTGGAGCCTTTAAAATCTAGAAACCCAGTATACTTAAAAGTTTCAACCAAATAATAATTAAGGATTAAAAGTGATTTTTTTTGTGAAAATGCAAATGAAAGTTTTATTTTTTGTTTTCATTTAAGTATTTTTGGCGGCTCAGTAAAATGTAATAGTTTTAAACTGGCTTTGTAAACTGATCTTGTATTGTGATACCACTTATAAATTGATGTAGATATTTCAGTCACATTTTTCACAAGTTATTTTTATCAACTATAGTACAGTCTAAATATATAGAATCAGTTTTCTTTTACAGTCCAGGCAAACAAAATACACTGGATCTAGCTCGGATTCAATTTAATTCTTTCCTCAAGAGCTTAGAATGTTTCATTTTTTTATATAATAATGTTATATAAAAATAGTAATAAACTGAACTTCTTCAATTAATGGATTTATGCTGAAAATGTAAATTGAAGTTTTCTTTTTTCTTTTATTTAAGTATTTTAATAGTTTTAAACTGGCTTTATCAACTGATCTTGCGACATCGATCACATATAAAGTAATGTAGACTAATTCGTTTCACATTGTTTTTTTTTTTAAGTTCTTTATCAACTATACATGTATATAATACATGTACAGTCTAAATATATAGAATAAGTTTTTCTTCCACACCCAGCAAACAAAATAGAATCTAGCTCGAAATGAATTGAGTACTCAAGTAACAGAAGAGCACTGAAGCTAGACTTGGATTCGATTTTTAATTATTTCCTCAAAACCTTGGAAGTTTTTAAAAGTCAGTATCTTTAACTTATACTGATTACCCTGGAAACCAGAGGGTTTCTTGACCTAATATTTATATTTATCATTTGTGCAATTTTTTTCTGTGTTCGTTAACCTCGAGAAAAATGTCTTGTTCCTTCCAAACCGTCAGATTTACAAACGCCAAAGCAAGCAGATCAAAGTAACCTCTGGTATCCAGGAAAGTATTCCCTTGACAAAAACATGCAATATATACAGTACACATGTACAGTATTACATTAAATATAATAATATTTGTGGTAGAACGGCATTGATTTGTACATCTACTTACCAATTATCAAATAGTTTTGTTTGCTAGAGTTCAATTATTGGCGTTTAGAATTGCTAAAGCGCTCACTCCTTCAACGGTAATCAGTGTTGAGTCAATTAATATTGATTCAATTCGTTTTATTCCTGCTAGCTCAAGCTAGTGCAGCTGCTTTCCAAACTGAAGAATTCCGATTGGTTAAGTATTTCAAAAGTCAGTTGTGTGCTTCCAACAGCGGTGATCATTATTATCATTATCACCAGCCATCTCCATCGCCATCATCGCCATCATCATTATATCATTATCATCATCATCATCATCATCATCATCATTACAATAACCATTATCATTGTCATCACCATTATAATAACCATTATAACCATTATCGTTACTATAATAAGCATTATCATTAATATACGCAAGGCCACTGAAATATTTAACTGCCATCTCTATAAAACTGACCTGGTTCACACTATAGCGACATAAGCATAAGCAACATATATGCACTCAATAAAGCATTTCTCGAAAAGGTGAGCGTAGTGTTTACAACTTTTGGTATTGTTAAGCTAAATTGCAAAGCATTTTCACAATAGATTCAGACCCCGGCTACACGGATCCGGGTACTTTTGAAACCGCATACTTTTTAATGCGAATCGGCCTATCGTCCACATGAATCCATTGAATCCGGTCACCGAAACCGCATACTTTTGAATAGGAAACGATCAACAGGATTCGTGTGGACGCAAATATTTCTATGCAGTTTCAGCCGGATCGGATTCGTGTAGAAGAGGCCTCAGGTTGGTTGGCAAAATCATAACAAAATACGTCACTGTACGTTCACTGAAATGTGTGAGAAAAGACAAGTGTCCGTATCAATATATGCCTATTATTCTGTTGCAATCTCAACCTGTGGAGAAAAAAAATTTTGCGCGCTAACCAAAGTCTTTTGTTACTTTTGTTACCATATATGGCAATGGCATTGTTTTCAAGATTGCATACAGTATTTCTGTTACGCAATTAGTAAACCAATTTTTTCGGTCTTCAAGTAGCTGGCACTATTCATGCAAGGAGGCGGGTGCTTGCTCGACAACCTGACAAACAAGCAAAACAAACAATTCAACACCACTAGTGAGGTGAAAAAAAAATCGAAAAAGTTAATTACTCCCCCCCCCCCCAAAAAAAACAACAACAAATGAAGAACATTACGCCTTGCCCCCCCCCCCCCCCCCTACCATAACGGAAAAATTAGACTGCACCCCCTCCTTTCGTTCAAATTGAGCAGACTGCTGAATACTTACGAGAAAAGGCCGGTTTTATCAAGATCGCCAGAGAATCTAACCAACTTAACATTGACGAGGACGTCGTCGTCAGCAACAAATAAGACTTCAAAGTTCTCTTCAACCATTCTCTTACCCAGACCCTACTCAGCTTTCTAACGAAAGGTCGTAGGCTCTGGGAAACCTGATAATATCAAGGGATCTGATTGGCTAAGTGGTATAACAATAGCAATAGTCTAACTAGGCATATCCACAGGTAGCCCAAGCTCACTATTTATAAGAGAATAATAATACTATGAATAGTTTCATAGCAAGAGGAAAATACCGACATCCTTTGCGCGCTGCAGTCTCGGTAATTGTTTACGGTAGTTTCGAATAGATGTATAATCTATATACACTGTATACATGTCATATGCCAGTCAGGTCAGCGTCTACTGGTGACTCTGCTACTGGTAACATTGTAACCCAGTACCACCTGCCGCATGGTCGGGTTGTCGGCGACTAAACCGGCTCCCCCACTAACATTATGTTAGTGAGGAGGGTGGCATGTCATCCAGCAGGACGAAAAATAAGACCTGTCAAAGGCCGCCTTGAGCTCGCTTTGAGCCAACGGCCAACATGCAAAACTGAAGCTTTGTTGAGTGAAAAGATTTCAAGCTAAAGAAGAACAAGGTGACGAACAACGATGCAACTCAAGAAAGGGACAGTATTGACAAGATAGGCGGAGGCGCACTGACATCAAATCCACTCTCCGCCAAGATTCATATTTAATTTATTATTAATGTTTATAATGTCCTAGTTTCTTAGTTATTTACAATTAGTTTTATATCGTTATTCACAATTCTTCATTATTAATATATGTATTTTATTGTCATTATTTACAATGGGGTTGCGCCTCGCATGGGACCTTTATCCCGTTCTCGCAAACCCCATTGGGCTCGTTTAATTAATCGTTTGTGATCAGTCCTATGCATTTTCATTTAGTCTGTTTTGATAGTCTGTTTTGTTAATTTGTTTTTTTAAGTCCAGTTTTATTGTTATTTACAATGGGGGTGCGCCTCGCATGGGACCTGTGTCCCATTCGCGCAAGCCCCATTGGGCTCGTTTAATTAATCGTCTGTGATCAGTCCTGTGTGTTTTTATTTAGTCTATTTTGTAAATCTATTTTGTAAATCTGTTTTGTAAATCTGTTTTGTAAGTCAAACTAATACGTGCCCAATAAAGCTGTTAAAATAAAATTAAAATAAAATACAGTTAATTTTAATGTACATTGAATTTGAATACAATTAAAAGAACAATGCACTTCCATTGACTTTAATCTTTTCAAAGTGTATTAGGCCTCGTCTACACGAATCCGATCCGGCTGAAACCGCATAGAAATATTTGCGTCCACACGAATTCTGTTGATCGTTTCCAATATGCGGTTTCAAAAGTATCCGGATCCGTGTAGACTGGGTCTTAGTATTAGAGCGATAACACTAGAGTGAAGACATTTAACCCGTGAAACAAAATTAAATAGTCAAGGTGTAAGACCCCGTCTACGCGGATCCGGATACTTTTGAAACCGCATACTTTTTGATGCGAATCGGCCTATCGTCCACACGAATCCAGTGAATCCGGTCACCGAAACCGCATACTTTTACTTGAATCCTCCGGATACGCGGATTCGTGTGGACGCAAATATTTCTATGCGGTTTCAGCCGGATCGGATTCGTGTAGACGAGGCCTAATAGTCAAATAGACACAAAAGAAAACAATGGAATTATATGGACAACATCCCATGTTTTATTTGTATACGTATTATTCAGGTTTCAAGAAATTGGCAAATGTTTTGTTGAGGTTCTTGTTTGTTTCGGCCAAACGGTCATCACAATAGAGCATATTATAAGCTATTGTATTTGAATCACGATATACACCTATTTGCAAGAACGTTGTCCTGACTTTTAGGCCTCGTCTACACGGATCCGGATACTTTTGAAACCGCATAGAAATATTTGCGTCCACACGAATCCGCGTATCCGGAGGATTCAAGTAAAAGTATGCGGTTTCGGTGACCGGATTCACTGGATTCGTGTGGACGATAGGCCGATTCGCATCAAAAAGTATGCGGTTTCAAAAGTATCCGGATCCGTGTAGACGGGGTCTTAGACTTTAGTAAGAAAGGAATTAATTAAAAGACAAAAGAAGATCACTCAAGCTGAACTCGTTTTTTGTTTTTCCTTTCTTAATAAATCACTAATGTTCTTTCATTCATGCAATTAGGTGTTCACTTATGTGCCAAATTCTTTGTATTTCAATAACAAATATGGATGTTTAGAAGAAAGATTGATATGCAATAAGTCTGCAAACTGAATAAAATCATTTCTCATTGCTGCCGCCATGCTGATCAGTGAAGTATTATAGGGTACCGTAAGCCAATCATATTTGATAAAAGAAAACCCATCTGCTTGACATCTATTTATGGCTTATAAAATATGCATATTAGGCTCGCCCCCTCGTGGTTCTGTTTTTCTGGCGATGATAAATATAATGAATATAAAATACAAGCGAATAAACAAACGTATAGATAACAAATAAACAACGACTTAAACAAAACAGGTAACACAGTCATGGCAATTTTATCCAACGGTGACAGGATCGAATCCTATTTTAAAAATATATATCCATTATCATCGATCGTCAATATTAAGGACGCACTCCTTAAAAACCGTGCAAAAATTCAATAGAGAATACTAAGTCGTGATCATAGCGTGAAAATTTAACGTTGTCAAAATTAATAATTAATAGAAAGATTTCATAACAGGTCCTTTCATCACGTTCTTCCCATAAACTTAGTTCGCCCCTTCATGTAACGAGGTGGGTGTTCGACAAACTGACAAACAAAGCAACGCCACTGGCCATATGCATGTAAGGTGAGCTAAAAATCTGCTAAAAATTGCTAAAAATCTTAAATATCTTTTAGTTTAAATGAACTTCTTCTCTTCCGAGGAAGAATCCATTTTGTACGATGTTTACATCAATAATAGTATTTATAATAGTATTTATTTATCTTTCATGGATAGATAGATTAACTGGGGAATGACTATTTTTAACTTAGTTGAAACACTTTATTGACAATGCAGAAATCCACGATGCATGTTTAGCATTATGAAGACAATATGGTGCTGTTTTTGTGAAATGTTTGGTGTTTGCTATTTTAAAGCTTTAAGTTCCAACTAGGAGCGAAAAATATTCTGTATGAAATGATAACGGTACTGAACACATTTTATTTGCAAATTAACTTATGTCTTGACAAATATAAATATATTTTTTCTGCGTATTCATTTCAAGAACCTATGGCTCATCGAGGAAGATCACACTACGATAAATCAACTATAAAAACAACTATAAAACATTATAAAAACAAATAAGAAATTTAATTTTGAAAGCATAATTATAATATGCATAATTGTGCACTCTTTAATATTTAATGCATTCCCTCCTGTTAATTCATTCCCCTTCGCTTAACATCAACATCGCTTACAACCTGATTAACATCACAATCAATATAGTTTGGATAACAGGTGAAATTAACATTCGAATTATTAACACCATAACGATAATATGATCAAAACAACAATAACAATAAATAATAACGATAATGATAATAACAATGATAATGATAGCAATAATAATAATCATTATAATGACAATAATCATGACAACAACAACAATAATAATAATAATAATAATAATAATAATAATAATAATAATAATAATAATAATAATAATAATATTAATAATAATAATAATAATAATAATAATAATAATAATAATAATAATATTAATAATAATAATAATAATAATAATAATAATAATAATAATAATAATAATAATAATAATAATAATGATGATGATTTGACCAAAATTTGTTGTTTTGTATTTTTGTGAATCTTTTCAGAACTTCGGAAGATTCCAAAATGATTGCCCATGCGTCAAAATTATTGGTCCTTCTGACATGCGCAGTTACAGTACACGCCTTCGCACCAGGCCCTTCAAGAGAGGAACGTACAAGAAGTGCAGTCTTTGCTAAAGTGGCCACAGGTATTTCTGGTTTTGTTATTATATAGATATCTAATATGTTAGTTTGGTAGTATAGCGCCGGGATATAGTGTATTAAGAAAAGTCCTTTTCACCGATTCTCGTCGATCGACCTCAGCCTCAATAGCGTGTAATATATTCTTTAGAATTTGACTAATCGCAGTAGTTTAAGAAATGAACACATTATCACACAATTGAAACACTTAAAAATTCCACGGGCTGTAGTCAAATTCTAAAGAATATATTACACGCTATCGAGGCTGAGGTTGATCGACTAGAACCATGAAAAGGACTATACTTAGATCGGTTACATTCTCCATGCAGCGAGATAAATATAAAAGAGATAACCCGCTGGGAATGAGATGTGAGTGTTAGCTTACTGATATCTTGAACTATCTTGTACCAGATCACAAGCTAACAGGTCACGTGATAGCAACCCATGACGTCACAAGTTCCCTGGAATGCGCAGACGCGTGTTTAAGTACCAGCGGTTGTAAGTCGTACAATTACCAAGAAGTAGGCTCTCCCCTTCACGTGTGTCAACTGAGTAACCAATCAAAATCCTCAGCTCCTTCTTCTGATTACGTCATCCAGGCGGGATTCTCGTATTACGACGCCGAACAATACGTAAGTATATGCACTGAAATGAATCGTTTAAGGAAGCATCCTTTTTATAGAAAGGTATTGGGTTGTCATTTCCAAGTATCAATTAAAGTTTAGATTTAACAAATTTGAAAGATATGTAAAAGGTAGTGCAGTACTCTATTATCATTTGAGATTTAGTCAGAACTAATGTTGTTTTGTTTTCATTAAGCTCCACTACCTGGCCTTATCTCCCCAAATTGTAGTGTTGGTTCTTTAACCTCCACTCAATGCATATTATGTAGTGTATGTAGTAGGTTTTGGAAAGACAGGGCCTCTTTAATCCGATACCATTTGCAGACACTATTACTAAGGCAGAACCTTCTCCTCAGTTATGAGTATTGATCCGATCAGGGCCCGAATTCTGGTCCCTTGCTCGGTAGTCCAGCGCTTCACCAACTAAGATAACTGTTGCAGTTAAAGTATTTTACCAGGTTAATGTATTTTACAGAGCTGAACCCTTATTTTAGGCTATCAAAAACTAAGCCCAATCGTTATTAACAGGTTATGCCTGGGTGTTCTTCGTCTTCTTGTAAAAACGGTGGTACATGTCAAATTGCTGGATGTACTAGTGATTACGTGTGTCAATGTACCGATAATTATTTTGGAGAAAACTGTGAAACTTACACTGGTACGTAGAAAATACTATAGGTAGTCGTTGTAAGAGATCAGGAATGTGACATAATAACATACATCTCACAGCATTACAGGGTAGAAAAATCATCAGTTTTATTGGTGATTGTCATCTTTGCATATGATCAAAACAGAATTTTATAATTCTTGATACTGAACATAACTTGAACCTATCCACACCAGGCCTTGGTTCGTCTAGTGCCCAACCAGGACACTCTTGCCAGTACATTAAGAAATATGGAAAGGCTAAAGGTGACGGAGACTATTGGATTGACCCAACACGATCTGGGAATCCATTCCTTGTGAAGTGTGACATGACGACAGATGGAGGTGAGTATACTGTGGAGTGGAGGACTTGGGTAGATTTATTTTTAGATTGATTCGTCTCGATTTTATCGATCAGTTTCAATGTAATCGATTACTGTAATCTAGTCTATTTCTCCAAGTAAGGGAAACAGGAATCCTGATTGAGCACATGGTTTAAAATCTGGAATTAGGAATCCAGCCTTTCAAATCCGGAATCCAACCCTTGGAATCCAGAATCCAACCCTTGGAAATCGGAATTCCAGCCTTGAGTTTGGAATATAGATTCCAATCCATGAAATCCGGAATCCAGCCAATTATCGATTTGATGAAGTAACATTCACAATGAATTATAATTTTGTACTATTCCTCTATAGGTGGATGGACACTCATCAAAGCGCTAACACTATCATCTTCATCACACCCGATAAATAGAAATCTGTATGAGGGTGCTGCTGACTACACTAAACTGGGTACTCTCCAGGATGGTGATTTTGTATTGAGTCCAGGTCTTGAAGCCTTTAAGACGGCCAGTGGTTTCCAACAAATTCGTTACTTGTGTCGGAAGGTGTCTGTTGGGAAAACCATACACATCAAAACAGCAATGAATGCATCGGGCTATGATGCGGTCAGGTAAACAATAGTATAGACTATATGACAATGACAATGACAATGATAATACCAGAGAGTAAACAAAATATTCAAGAGAAGTCAAAAAATAAATCCTATATTTGTTGTATTCCCGGATAGTAGCTTGTTGCAAATGGGTGCATTACCTACTCCCACGGCCGGGTGATCATATTCCTCAATTTTATTACACTTTATTTCTTTTGTCACCAGGTACATTGTAAGCGGTGGTTCGCACCCAACAGCATGTGGGTCATACGTTCGTCTATCTGACGACGACTCTATACTCACTGCCAACTGCGACAAATGGGGGCTTGGTAGCGGTGATATTGGACAAATCAATAAGTGGGGGCATTACGTATATAAAGGGACACATCGGCCTTTCCATCGTATGATGTTTTGGAAAGATGGTTCGCGTTCTTTTGGTTTCATAAGTACTACTTTTTGGTGCGATGATAAACAGATCAATAATCTCCAGCCGGGGGATTTTTGGAAAGTTTTTGTGCGCTAAAAATAGTGCGACAACTCCCCGAGAGGGGAAGTGAGGAGGACTAGTACTAGGGCGTATCAGAAATACTGTATGCAATCTTGAAAACAATGCCATTATCATATATGGTATTGTAGGTGAGAAGTAACAAAAGACTTTGATTAGCGCGCAATAGTTTTTTCTTTCTTTTTTAACAGGTTGAGATTGCAACAGAAAAATAGGCATATCTTCGATACGGGATAAAAGTATCAGGTATTCTCGTCGATAATTTAAAAAAAAAAAAACTTTTAGTGGCTAGCGCCATCATTTGCTTTTACGATTTTAGATTAAAAAGCAACTAAGTAAACTTGTAGCAAGGTATTTGATTTGATATTTCTTGATTTGTAAATACACCTTTCTTAAAAAAGTGTTGCTAAGCCGAAGTTACAAACAAAACACATTCAAAATGTATTGATTTATTGCATGTTTTTTGTCGGGATATTTGGTTCAACTTCAATTATTGTAACAGCTTGCCATGATAACATTCCACAAACATGATATGACTAAAATATATGAATACATTGATACGAAGAGAAAAATACCGACATCCTTTGCAGTTCGGGATTGTAGCTTTGGCTGTGACAACGATTTTTGCTTATAATAATAAGCCTCATTTATAAATGCCCCAATATCTCATAGCACTTTAAAAATCTACTATTATGTATATGGAGGACTTATCGGACTGCTGTAAACCAGCAGTTTACAGTCATGAGTGTTGTTAATAAATGCCTCCGAGGCCTGACTGTTGTACAGGGAGACAGAAGACGCCGTCATCCTAATTTAATAAACAATGCACTTTCACACTTTGTTCAAAAATCAATCAATTGTAATATGACGGGAAAGAGTAAAATGTTTATCAGAGTAAAATGATTATCAAGAATAAAATGATTATCAAGAGTAAAATGATTATCAAGAGTAAAATGATTATCAAGAATAAAATGATTATCAAGAGTAAAATGATTATCAAGAATAAAATGATTATCAGAGTAAAATGATTATCAGAGTAAAATGATTATCCAGAGTAAAATGATTATCCAGAGTAAAATGATTATCAAGAATAAAATGAATATCACAGTAAAATGATTATCAAGAATAAAATGATTATCAGAGTAAAATGATATATTATCAAGAGTAAAATGATTATCCAGAGTAAAATGATTATCAGAGTAAAATGATTATCAGAGTAAAATGATTATCAGAGTAAAATGTTTATCAAGAGTAAAATGATTATCCAGAGTAAAATGATTATCAGAGTAAAATGATTATCAGAGTAAAATGATTATCAGAGTAAAATGTTTATCAAGAGTAAAATGATTATCCAGAGTAAAATGATTATCAAGAGTAAAATGATTATCAGAGTAAAATGATTATCAGAGTAAAATGATTATCAGAGTAAAATGATTATCCAGAGTAAAATGATTATCCAGAGTAAAATGATTATCAAGAGTAAAATGATTATCAGAGTAAAATGATTATCAGAGTAAAATGATTATCAAGAATAAAATGATTATCAAGAGTAAAATGATTATCAGAGTAAAATGATTATCAAGAGTAAAATGATTATCAAGAATAAAATGATTATCAAGAGTAAAATGATTATCAAGAGTAAAATGATTATCCAGAGTAAAATGATTATCAGAGTAAAATGATTATCAGAGTAAAATGATTATCAAGAGTTAAAATGATTATCAGAGTAAAATGATTATCAAGAGTTAAAATGATTATCAGAGTAAAATGATTATCCGAGTAAAATGATTATCAGAGTAAAATGATTATCAGAGTAAAATGATTATCAGAGTAAAATGATTATCAGAGTAAAATGATTATCAGAGTAAAATGATTATCAGAGTAAAATGATTATCAGAGTAAAATGATTATCAGAGTAAAATGATTATCAAGAATAAAATGATTATCAAGAGTAAAATGATTATCAAGAGTAAAATGATTATCCAGAGTAAAATGATTATCAGAGTAAAATGATTATCAAGAGTAAAATGATTATCAGAGTAAAATGATTATCAAGAATAAAATGATTATCAAGAGTAAAATGATTATCAAGAGTAAAATGATTATCCAGAGTAAAATGATTATCAGAGTAAAATGATTATCAGAGTAAAATGATTATCAAGAGTTAAAATGATTATCAGAGTAAAATGATTATCAAGAGTTAAAATGATTATCAGAGTAAAATGATTATCCGAGTAAAATGATTATCAGAGTAAAATGATTATCAGAGTAAAATGATTATCAGAGTAAAATGATTATCAGAGTAAAATGATTATCAGAGTAAAATGATTATCAGAGTAAAATGATTATCCAGAGTAAAATGATTATCAAAAGTAAAATGATTATCAAGAATAAAATGATTATCCAGAGTAAAATGATTATCAGAGTAAAATGATTATCAAAAGTAAAATGATTATCAGAGTAAAATGATTATCAGAGTAAAATGATTATCAAGAATAAAATGATTATCAAGAGTAAAATGATTATCAAGAATAAAATGATTATCCAGAGTAAAATGATTATCAAGAGTAAAATGATTATCAAGAATAAAATGATTATCAGAGTAAAATGATTATCAAGAGTAAAATGATTATCCAGAGTAAAATGATTATCAAGAGTAAAATGATTATCAAGAATAAAATGATTATCAGAGTAAAATGATTATCAGAGTAAAATGATTATCAGAGTAAAATGATTATCAAGAGTAAAATGATTATCCAGAGTAAAATGATTATCAAGAATAAAATGTTTATCAGAGTAAAATGATTATCAAGAATAAAATGATTATCAAGAGTAAAATGATTATCAGAGTAAAATGATTATCAAGAGTAAAATGATTATCAAGAATAAAATGATTATCAGAGTAAAATGACTTTATCAGAGTAAAATGATTATCAGAGTAAAATGATTATCAGAGTAAAATGATTATCAAGAATAAATTAAAATGATTATCAGAGTAAAATGATTATCAGAGTAAAATGATTATCAAGAATAAAATGATTATCAAGAGTAAAATGATTATCAATTGTAATATGATCATCAATAGTCGGCAAAGTGCAAGTAAAAACTGATCTAAAAAAGTTTCAAGATACGCTGTGCTCCTACATAGCTGCCAGGGTATTTTCTGGACATTTTATTAAGGTAAGGAAATATATATCCTCAGAACTAGATTGTATCCATCACATAGTTATAGTAAGTGTGATAAGATGCATCAGACTCTGTATTTCTAAGTTTTCTAGAGTTTTAAAAGTCTTAATCTAATTAAGTGTTCGAGAGGCCGACAAGCCAGTATAAAAATGTATGTCTTCGTCGCTTCCTTCGAGCTAGTATATCAAGACAAAACTTTGAAACCGCCTCTGTACGTTTCTTAAGCTCTTGCAAGTTCTCTTCTGTTCTTCTATCTCCTGCTGTTATTGCACCAAATAATCTTCGAGATTCAGTGGACCAAAATGTTCGCTATTATAATTACTGTAGGAAGAATCAACTGATAAAATTGAATAGTGATTTGATAATTTCTCTCGTGCTATTGTTTCTATTTGCAGGTTTCTTGCTGCTACTCGCTCACTTCGTTTGTAAATAGAGGGCACATAACATGTTAAACCTTTGTTGCCAGCGAATATTATTGGATTTTTGACTTTTTTTGATGCGAAAAAAGCTCAAAATTCGAATTCGATTCCAAATAAGGCGTTGTCAGGGGAACTGTTGCTGTTTCGAACTACCGATGGCTCAAGATTTCCAGGAATGCCTTGCGGATTTTAGCTCATAGAGTCAACACTTTGACCCTGAATTGAGCTAAAATCCAGTTTATAAGTGCTTTTTTTAGTCATTTGCTACTACAAGAGCCCCTAGTCATGCATCATTAAGTTTTTCTAGGTGGTGGAGACGCTCTTTTGGACGAATTCAAAGGTGGAAGACGATTTTACAAAGAAAATACCGCCAGTCGTTATGTCCATTGACAAATGGCGTCGTTGGAGTAAAATCGCTTTCCTGGTCGTCTTGTGGTAGATACCAAAACCAACCAAGGCAATTTTAGTGGATTTAGCCTTGTAAATATGGCAATCGGTGCAATGTTTGTCCGGTTGGAGCGGGTGACTGAGCACTTATAAAAAATACATAAAAAATTGGGGTCTGGGCTATGTGCTGTAGAAAATTTGCATAATTACCCACAATGCTTTTCGTTATTAAATAGAGAAACGAGTTTTGCGTTAGTAGGCTACACACAAAAGGCTGCTGTGCGGCTCGTAGAAGATGTTTGATAATGAAAAAAGAACTGGAGCTGATGTGTTCTGAAAATGCAAACTTTTTTCCTTTTTTTCTTTCGAATTACCATTTATAGCTTAGGGGCTGGTTCTCTCCTCCCTCCGGACGAGCTGAGTGGGGGAAGGGAGAGCGCGTGAGTTTTTTTTTTTCCTTTTTTCTTTTTTTCTTATAAAAACAGCCTTTCTCATTCAAAATGTTTACAAACTAAAATTATTGAAATATTGATTGATTTATTTATCAACAATATTTTAGCAGAGATGCCCAGTTCAGCATAGCTGGTTTAAATGGGGCTCAGCACAAAACATACATCACATTGCGTTTACATACATAAAGATATAACTAGAACTATTAATTATTAACAATGTATATAGACCAGTAAATATATACTAATGAAAATACAAGAACTGTGTTTAATTACAAAAAAAGGACTCAGTAAGTGCCTGTTCAAAAGGCAACAAAGCTAAGATATTACGGATATTGGCAACTAGGGAATTCCATGTTTTTCCCCCGTTGTAGCGAAACGAAGATTGGTACTTAGCAGTTCTTGCTAACGGTAAACGGAGCAGATCTCCGCTTCTAGTATTGTAATGATGGAATTGACTAGAAAACCGGAATTCCTTTAATAGGTATGCCTAGGCATTTCAGTGTATACCAGCATACAATTCTGAAAATTTCTGCGAGCCTGAAGGCTGGGCCAGGAGAAAGTAAGATTTATTTCATTTTGTCTGATTTTTCTGCCCTCAATAATTGCAGCAGCGCGCCTCTGTAACCTGTCTAGGTACTCTTTCCTAGTGTTAATTTACTGCATCCATCCCCGAAGCGCAAGAGCAATAATCAAAAAGTGGAAGTACCATTGAGTTATATAAAGTGATACATGCATCTCGTGGAATAACCTTATGTGCCTTCCGAAGCATACCGAGCCTGAACGATATTTTACTGGCAATTGCAATGTGATCATTCCAGGAAAGGCATGGATCGAGCACACCTCCAACGTACACATTCATAGAGAATATGCAGCAATGATCGTGTCCTAAATTGTTTTTCTTATGGAGTCAAGAAAGCTTCATTTAAGGACGCTCGCTGGAAAATGCCAAGTAAATGTATAATAAAACAAGCACCCACTACAACGTGTGGGTTGTCTTGGATGAAACTCGCTTGCAATGCGATATCAAATTGAATGCGCGAGTTGGCCCTACTCCGGCCCCACTGGGAATAAGAACAACAATATTATCATAACAATAAACCTGCCCTTAAAGACTAGAATTTTTCAAATGTATAAATCGAGTGTTGCTTAGTTAGTCTACGTATAGGAATTACCATTTATAGCTTAGGGGCTGGTTCTCTCCTCCCTCCGGACGAGCTGAGTGGGGGAAGGGAGAGCGCGTGAGTTTTTTTTTTTCCTTTTTTCTTTTTTTCTTATAAAAACAGCCTTTCTCATTCAAAATGTTTACAAACTAAAATTATTGAAATATTGATTGATTTATTTATCAACAATATTTTAGCAGAGATGCCCAGTTCAGCATAGCTGGTTTAAATGGGGCTCAGCACAAAACATACATCACATTGCGTTTACATACATAAAGATATAACTAGAACTATTAATTATTAACAATGTATATAGACCAGTAAATATATACTAATGAAAATACAAGAACTGTGTTTAATTACAAAAAAAGGACTCAGTAAGTGCCTGTTCAAAAGGCAACAAAGCTAAGATATTACGGATATTGGCAACTAGGGAATTCCATGTTTTTCCCCCGTTGTAGCGAAACGAAGATTGGTACTTAGCAGTTCTTGCTAACGGTAAACGGAGCAGATCTCCGCTTCTAGTATTGTAATGATGGAATTGACTAGAAAACCGGAATTCCTTTAATAGGTATGCCTAGGCATTTCAGTGTATACCAGCATACAATTCTGAAAATTTCTGCGAGCCTGAAGGCTGGGCCAGGAGAAAGTAAGATTTATTTCATTTTGTCTGATTTTTCTGCCCTCAATAATTGCAGCAGCGCGCCTCTGTAACCTGTCTAGGTACTCTTTCCTAGTGTTAATTTACTGCATCCATCCCCGAAGCGCAAGAGCAATAATCAAAAAGTGGAAGTACCATTGAGTTATATAAAGTGATACATGCATCTCGTGGAATAACCTTATGTGCCTTCCGAAGCATACCGAGCCTGAACGATATTTTACTGGCAATTGCAATGTGATCATTCCAGGAAAGGCATGGATCGAGCACACCTCCAACGTACACATTCATAGAGAATATGCAGCAATGATCGTGTCCTAAATTGTTTTTCTTATGGAGTCAAGAAAGCTTCATTTAAGGACGCTCGCTGGAAAATGCCAAGTAAATGTATAATAAAACAAGCACCCACTACAACGTGTGGGTTGTCTTGGATGAAACTCGCTTGCAATGCGATATCAAATTGAATGCGCGAGTTGGCCCTACTCCGGCCCCACTGGGAATAAGAACAACAATATTATCATAACAATAAACCTGCCCTTAAAGACTAGAATTTTTCAAATGTATAAATCGAGTGTTGCTTAGTTAGTCTACGTATAGGAATTACCATTTATAGCTTAGGGGCTGGTTCTCTCCTCCCTCCGGACGAGCTGAGTGGGGGAAGGGAGAGCGCGTGAGTTTTTTTTTTTCCTTTTTTCTTTTTTTCTTATAAAAACAGCCTTTCTCATTCAAAATGTTTACAAACTAAAATTATTGAAATATTGATTGATTTATTTATCAACAATATTTTAGCAGAGATGCCCAGTTCAGCATAGCTGGTTTAAATGGGGCTCAGCACAAAACATACATCACATTGCGTTTACATACATAAAGATATAACTAGAACTATTAATTATTAACAATGTATATAGACCAGTAAATATATACTAATGAAAATACAAGAACTGTGTTTAATTACAAAAAAAGGACTCAGTAAGTGCCTGTTCAAAAGGCAACAAAGCTAAGATATTACGGATATTGGCAACTAGGGAATTCCATGTTTTTCCCCCGTTGTAGCGAAACGAAGATTGGTACTTAGCAGTTCTTGCTAACGGTAAACGGAGCAGATCTCCGCTTCTAGTATTGTAATGATGGAATTGACTAGAAAACCGGAATTCCTTTAATAGGTATGCCTAGGCATTTCAGTGTATACCAGCATACAATTCTGAAAATTTCTGCGAGCCTGAAGGCTGGGCCAGGAGAAAGTAAGATTTATTTCATTTTGTCTGATTTTTCTGCCCTCAATAATTGCAGCAGCGCGCCTCTGTAACCTGTCTAGGTACTCTTTCCTAGTGTTAATTTACTGCATCCATCCCCGAAGCGCAAGAGCAATAATCAAAAAGTGGAAGTACCATTGAGTTATATAAAGTGATACATGCATCTCGTGGAATAACCTTATGTGCCTTCCGAAGCATACCGAGCCTGAACGATATTTTACTGGCAATTGCAATGTGATCATTCCAGGAAAGGCATGGATCGAGCACACCTCCAACGTACACATTCATAGAGAATATGCAGCAATGATCGTGTCCTAAATTGTTTTTCTTATGGAGTCAAGAAAGCTTCATTTAAGGACGCTCGCTGGAAAATGCCAAGTAAATGTATAATAAAACAAGCACCCACTACAACGTGTGGGTTGTCTTGGATGAAACTCGCTTGCAATGCGATATCAAATTGAATGCGCGAGTTGGCCCTACTCCGGCCCCACTGGGAATAAGAACAACAATATTATCATAACAATAAACCTGCCCTTAAAGACTAGAATTTTTCAAATGTATAAATCGAGTGTTGCTTAGTTAGTCTACGTATAGGAATTACCATTTATAGCTTAGGGGCTGGTTCTCTCCTCCCTCCGGACGAGCTGAGTGGGGGAAGGGAGAGCGCGTGAGTTTTTTTTTTTCCTTTTTTCTTTTTTTCTTATAAAAACAGCCTTTCTCATTCAAAATGTTTACAAACTAAAATTATTGAAATATTGATTGATTTATTTATCAACAATATTTTAGCAGAGATGCCCAGTTCAGCATAGCTGGTTTAAATGGGGCTCAGCACAAAACATACATCACATTGCGTTTACATACATAAAGATATAACTAGAACTATTAATTATTAACAATGTATATAGACCAGTAAATATATACTAATGAAAATACAAGAACTGTGTTTAATTACAAAAAAAGGACTCAGTAAGTGCCTGTTCAAAAGGCAACAAAGCTAAGATATTACGGATATTGGCAACTAGGGAATTCCATGTTTTTCCCCCGTTGTAGCGAAACGAAGATTGGTACTTAGCAGTTCTTGCTAACGGTAAACGGAGCAGATCTCCGCTTCTAGTATTGTAATGATGGAATTGACTAGAAAACCGGAATTCCTTTAATAGGTATGCCTAGGCATTTCAGTGTATACCAGCATACAATTCTGAAAATTTCTGCGAGCCTGAAGGCTGGGCCAGGAGAAAGTAAGATTTATTTCATTTTGTCTGATTTTTCTGCCCTCAATAATTGCAGCAGCGCGCCTCTGTAACCTGTCTAGGTACTCTTTCCTAGTGTTAATTTACTGCATCCATCCCCGAAGCGCAAGAGCAATAATCAAAAAGTGGAAGTACCATTGAGTTATATAAAGTGATACATGCATCTCGTGGAATAACCTTATGTGCCTTCCGAAGCATACCGAGCCTGAACGATATTTTACTGGCAATTGCAATGTGATCATTCCAGGAAAGGCATGGATCGAGCACACCTCCAACGTACACATTCATAGAGAATATGCAGCAATGATCGTGTCCTAAATTGTTTTTCTTATGGAGTCAAGAAAGCTTCATTTAAGGACGCTCGCTGGAAAATGCCAAGTAAATGTATAATAAAACAAGCACCCACTACAACGTGTGGGTTGTCTTGGATGAAACTCGCTTGCAATGCGATATCAAATTGAATGCGCGAGTTGGCCCTACTCCGGCCCCACTGGGAATAAGAACAACAATATTATCATAACAATAAACCTGCCCTTAAAGACTAGAATTTTTCAAATGTATAAATCGAGTGTTGCTTAGTTAGTCTACGTATAGGAATTACCATTTATAGCTTAGGGGCTGGTTCTCTCCTCCCTCCGGACGAGCTGAGTGGGGGAAGGGAGAGCGCGTGAGTTTTTTTTTTTCCTTTTTTCTTTTTTTCTTATAAAAACAGCCTTTCTCATTCAAAATGTTTACAAACTAAAATTATTGAAATATTGATTGATTTATTTATCAACAATATTTTAGCAGAGATGCCCAGTTCAGCATAGCTGGTTTAAATGGGGCTCAGCACAAAACATACATCACATTGCGTTTACATACATAAAGATATAACTAGAACTATTAATTATTAACAATGTATATAGACCAGTAAATATATACTAATGAAAATACAAGAACTGTGTTTAATTACAAAAAAAGGACTCAGTAAGTGCCTGTTCAAAAGGCAACAAAGCTAAGATATTACGGATATTGGCAACTAGGGAATTCCATGTTTTTCCCCCGTTGTAGCGAAACGAAGATTGGTACTTAGCAGTTCTTGCTAACGGTAAACGGAGCAGATCTCCGCTTCTAGTATTGTAATGATGGAATTGACTAGAAAACCGGAATTCCTTTAATAGGTATGCCTAGGCATTTCAGTGTATACCAGCATACAATTCTGAAAATTTCTGCGAGCCTGAAGGCTGGGCCAGGAGAAAGTAAGATTTATTTCATTTTGTCTGATTTTTCTGCCCTCAATAATTGCAGCAGCGCGCCTCTGTAACCTGTCTAGGTACTCTTTCCTAGTGTTAATTTACTGCATCCATCCCCGAAGCGCAAGAGCAATAATCAAAAAGTGGAAGTACCATTGAGTTATATAAAGTGATACATGCATCTCGTGGAATAACCTTATGTGCCTTCCGAAGCATACCGAGCCTGAACGATATTTTACTGGCAATTGCAATGTGATCATTCCAGGAAAGGCATGGATCGAGCACACCTCCAACGTACACATTCATAGAGAATATGCAGCAATGATCGTGTCCTAAATTGTTTTTCTTATGGAGTCAAGAAAGCTTCATTTAAGGACGCTCGCTGGAAAATGCCAAGTAAATGTATAATAAAACAAGCACCCACTACAACGTGTGGGTTGTCTTGGATGAAACTCGCTTGCAATGCGATATCAAATTGAATGCGCGAGTTGGCCCTACTCCGGCCCCACTGGGAATAAGAACAACAATATTATCATAACAATAAACCTGCCCTTAAAGACTAGAATTTTTCAAATGTATAAATCGAGTGTTGCTTAGTTAGTCTACGTATAGGAATTACCATTTATAGCTTAGGGGCTGGTTCTCTCCTCCCTCCGGACGAGCTGAGTGGGGGAAGGGAGAGCGCGTGAGTTTTTTTTTTTCCTTTTTTCTTTTTTTCTTATAAAAACAGCCTTTCTCATTCAAAATGTTTACAAACTAAAATTATTGAAATATTGATTGATTTATTTATCAACAATATTTTAGCAGAGATGCCCAGTTCAGCATAGCTGGTTTAAATGGGGCTCAGCACAAAACATACATCACATTGCGTTTACATACATAAAGATATAACTAGAACTATTAATTATTAACAATGTATATAGACCAGTAAATATATACTAATGAAAATACAAGAACTGTGTTTAATTACAAAAAAAGGACTCAGTAAGTGCCTGTTCAAAAGGCAACAAAGCTAAGATATTACGGATATTGGCAACTAGGGAATTCCATGTTTTTCCCCCGTTGTAGCGAAACGAAGATTGGTACTTAGCAGTTCTTGCTAACGGTAAACGGAGCAGATCTCCGCTTCTAGTATTGTAATGATGGAATTGACTAGAAAACCGGAATTCCTTTAATAGGTATGCCTAGGCATTTCAGTGTATACCAGCATACAATTCTGAAAATTTCTGCGAGCCTGAAGGCTGGGCCAGGAGAAAGTAAGATTTATTTCATTTTGTCTGATTTTTCTGCCCTCAATAATTGCAGCAGCGCGCCTCTGTAACCTGTCTAGGTACTCTTTCCTAGTGTTAATTTACTGCATCCATCCCCGAAGCGCAAGAGCAATAATCAAAAAGTGGAAGTACCATTGAGTTATATAAAGTGATACATGCATCTCGTGGAATAACCTTATGTGCCTTCCGAAGCATACCGAGCCTGAACGATATTTTACTGGCAATTGCAATGTGATCATTCCAGGAAAGGCATGGATCGAGCACACCTCCAACGTACACATTCATAGAGAATATGCAGCAATGATCGTGTCCTAAATTGTTTTTCTTATGGAGTCAAGAAAGCTTCATTTAAGGACGCTCGCTGGAAAATGCCAAGTAAATGTATAATAAAACAAGCACCCACTACAACGTGTGGGTTGTCTTGGATGAAACTCGCTTGCAATGCGATATCAAATTGAATGCGCGAGTTGGCCCTACTCCGGCCCCACTGGGAATAAGAACAACAATATTATCATAACAATAAACCTGCCCTTAAAGACTAGAATTTTTCAAATGTATAAATCGAGTGTTGCTTAGTTAGTCTACGTATAGGAATTACCATTTATAGCTTAGGGGCTGGTTCTCTCCTCCCTCCGGACGAGCTGAGTGGGGGAAGGGAGAGCGCGTGAGTTTTTTTTTTTCCTTTTTTCTTTTTTTCTTATAAAAACAGCCTTTCTCATTCAAAATGTTTACAAACTAAAATTATTGAAATATTGATTGATTTATTTATCAACAATATTTTAGCAGAGATGCCCAGTTCAGCATAGCTGGTTTAAATGGGGCTCAGCACAAAACATACATCACATTGCGTTTACATACATAAAGATATAACTAGAACTATTAATTATTAACAATGTATATAGACCAGTAAATATATACTAATGAAAATACAAGAACTGTGTTTAATTACAAAAAAAGGACTCAGTAAGTGCCTGTTCAAAAGGCAACAAAGCTAAGATATTACGGATATTGGCAACTAGGGAATTCCATGTTTTTCCCCCGTTGTAGCGAAACGAAGATTGGTACTTAGCAGTTCTTGCTAACGGTAAACGGAGCAGATCTCCGCTTCTAGTATTGTAATGATGGAATTGACTAGAAAACCGGAATTCCTTTAATAGGTATGCCTAGGCATTTCAGTGTATACCAGCATACAATTCTGAAAATTTCTGCGAGCCTGAAGGCTGGGCCAGGAGAAAGTAAGATTTATTTCATTTTGTCTGATTTTTCTGCCCTCAATAATTGCAGCAGCGCGCCTCTGTAACCTGTCTAGGTACTCTTTCCTAGTGTTAATTTACTGCATCCATCCCCGAAGCGCAAGAGCAATAATCAAAAAGTGGAAGTACCATTGAGTTATATAAAGTGATACATGCATCTCGTGGAATAACCTTATGTGCCTTCCGAAGCATACCGAGCCTGAACGATATTTTACTGGCAATTGCAATGTGATCATTCCAGGAAAGGCATGGATCGAGCACACCTCCAACGTACACATTCATAGAGAATATGCAGCAATGATCGTGTCCTAAATTGTTTTTCTTATGGAGTCAAGAAAGCTTCATTTAAGGACGCTCGCTGGAAAATGCCAAGTAAATGTATAATAAAACAAGCACCCACTACAACGTGTGGGTTGTCTTGGATGAAACTCGCTTGCAATGCGATATCAAATTGAATGCGCGAGTTGGCCCTACTCCGGCCCCACTGGGAATAAGAACAACAATATTATCATAACAATAAACCTGCCCTTAAAGACTAGAATTTTTCAAATGTATAAATCGAGTGTTGCTTAGTTAGTCTACGTATAGGAATTACCATTTATAGCTTAGGGGCTGGTTCTCTCCTCCCTCCGACGAGCTGAGTGGGGGAAGGGAGAGCGCGTGAGTTTTTTTTTTTTCCTTTTTTTCTTTTTTTCTTATAAAAACAGCCTTTCTCATTCAAAATGTTTACAAACTAAAATTATTGAAATATTGATTGATTTATTTATCAACAATATTTTAGCAGAGATGCCCAGTTCAGCATAGCTGGTTTAAATGGGGCTCAGCACAAAACATACATCACATTGCGTTTACATACATAAAGATATAACTAGAACTATTAATTATTAACAATGTATATAGACCAGTAAATATATACTAATGAAAATACAAGAACTGTGTTTAATTACAAAAAAAGGACTCAGTAAGTGCCTGTTCAAAAGGCAACAAAGCTAAGATATTACGGATATTGGCAACTAGGGAATTCCATGTTTTTCCCCCGTTGTAGCGAAACGAAGATTGGTACTTAGCAGTTCTTGCTAACGGTAAACGGAGCAGATCTCCGCTTCTAGTATTGTAATGATGGAATTGACTAGAAAACCGGAATTCCTTTAATAGGTATGCCTAGGCATTTCAGTGTATACCAGCATACAATTCTGAAAATTTCTGCGAGCCTGAAGGCTGGGCCAGGAGAAAGTAAGATTTATTTCATTTTGTCTGATTTTTCTGCCCTCAATAATTGCAGCAGCGCGCCTCTGTAACCTGTCTAGGTACTCTTTCCTAGTGTTAATTTACTGCATCCATCCCCGAAGCGCAAGAGCAATAATCAAAAGTGGAAGTACCATTGAGTTATATAAAGTGATACATGCATCTCGTGGAATAACCTTATGTGCCTTCCGAAGCATACCGAGCCTGAACGATATTTTACTGGCAATTGCAATGTGATCATTCCAGGAAAGGCATGGATCGAGCACACCTCCAACGTACACATTCATAGAGAATATGCAGCAATGATCGTGTCCTAAATTGTTTTTCTTATGGAGTCAGAAAGCTTCATTTAAGGACGCTCGCTGGAAAATGCCAAGTAAATGTATAATAAAACAAGCACCCACTACAACGTGTGGGTTGTCTTGGATGAAACTCGCTTGCAATGCGATATCAAATTGAATGCGCGAGTTGGCCCTACTCCGGCCCCACTGGGAATAAGAACAACAATATTATCATAACAATAAACCTGCCCTTAAAGACTAGAATTTTTCAAATGTATAAATCGAGTGTTGCTTAGTTAGTCTACGTATAGGAATTACCATTTATAGCTTAGGGGCTGGTTCTCTCCTCCCTCCGGACGAGCTGAGTGGGGGAAGGGAGAGCGCGTGAGTTTTTTTTTTTCCTTTTTTCTTTTTTTCTTATAAAAACAGCCTTTCTCATTCAAAATGTTTACAAACTAAAATTATTGAAATATTGATTGATTTATTTATCAACAATATTTTAGCAGAGATGCCCAGTTCAGCATAGCTGGTTTAAATGGGGCTCAGCACAAAACATACATCACATTGCGTTTACATACATAAAGATATAACTAGAACTATTAATTATTAACAATGTATATAGACCAGTAAATATATACTAATGAAAATACAAGAACTGTGTTTAATTACAAAAAAAGGACTCAGTAAGTGCCTGTTCAAAAGGCAACAAAGCTAAGATATTACGGATATTGGCAACTAGGGAATTCCATGTTTTTCCCCGTTGTAGCGAAACGAAGATTGGTACTTAGCAGTTCTTGCTAACGGTAAACGGAGCAGATCTCCGCTTCTAGTATTGTAATGATGGAATTGACTAGAAAACCGGAATTCCTTTAATAGGTATGCCTAGGCATTTCAGTGTATACCAGCATACAATTCTGAAAATTTCTGCGAGCCTGAAGGCTGGGCCAGGAGAAAGTAAGATTTATTTCATTTTGTCTGATTTTTCTGCCCTCAATAATTGCAGCAGCGCGCCTCTGTAACCTGTCTAGGTACTCTTTCCTAGTGTTAATTTACTGCATCCATCCCCGAAGCGCAAGAGCAATAATCAAAAAGTGGAAGTACCATTGAGTTATATAAAGTGATACATGCATCTCGTGGAATAACCTTATGTGCCTTCCGAAGCATACC
>OX459099.1:3035066-3140066 GCA_949775045.1 Metridium senile | reverse complement strand
TGCTCTAGGCGCTCAACAAAATAAAAACAACAACACACCTAGAAACAAAATGAGGGAGACTGAGAGATTACAAGTGAGCCTCTGCATTTTGTATATCAATATAAACTTCTCCATAGACAAATGCAAGCTTCATGAAAAGACAGGGAGGGGAGGTTGACTCCCCGTCCCCTCTCCTCAAAGAAACTGCTACGCAGGCTGGCAATTTCCCCTGGTTTACCTTCTTCCACGCTGTCTTTGTTTTTAATCACATCTTGACTTGGTGTCGTGTCTTCATCGTGGTTAAATACTTCGTTGTTGCCATGGTTATCGATAAGGGCGTTGGTCTTGATCACGTGATTAAACTCGTGCCCCAGTACCAACAGCACAAGTAGAAATGAGAACCTTTTGGAGATATGCGACCTGGCCTGCATCTGGATTAGGAAAAGAGCATCAAGTACAAAAAAAGGAAAATAGATAGAACTAATCAGTTAATTAATTGGCGGCGTGAATTAAACTTTAAATCTGAACCGCTGATCATGGTTTCAAGTATGGATTTCTTGTTTCAAACGTTAAAAGATCGTTATTGAATTCTTACGAACATACACCTAATTGAAAAAGGTTGTCGTGTACAAAACGTACATCACTTGATAGAAGCGGAGACTTAAGTTGTAAATAAATAGACAATAAATAATTTATATTGCGCAAGGTTCCATGGGAAGATTTTTCTCCGGCGCAAAGACGGGATTTTAATACTACCACAATACACTTTAACAGTCTCGGTCTCCATGTTGAATTCACCAGCATGGTGCTTAAGGACAAGTCTCATGCATACTATACATTAAAATCACATTCACCATCACATTCGACAACGTTTTTTCAATTAGGTGTGTATGCATTCGCACACCAATGATGTGCGAAAACTGACTAAATTGCACTGACTTATTTGCTGTGTATATTTTAGCACCTTTCAATAACCCTAATTCTTCACACAAATAAATATTTTTTATGCTTAAAGCGATGACATATTTCATAATTTCAAAATAAGGGAAGGACCATTACTGAGATAATTGATGTACGATTTGCGAGATTCCTCAAAACATATCGATCACAGCTTTATCCTTCAAAAAGAATATCGTGCACGACATAAAAACCTGAACAAAATGTTGTGCAAAGCGGAAAAAAATTCCTTGCACAGCCTTTAGGGCAAAACAAAATATCCTGCACCAAAAAATTGCCCACCCCGTATCAATAACCTAATGGACAATCCTTTATAGGAATTTTATAAATGTTGTAAGCTAGTGATTGGAACAAAGCATGGTATCGATCACAATAATCTGATGGTCCTAAGACAAGCCAATACACAAATTTAACCAAAGAAAATGACCAAATTTTTAACTCACCTTTGCTGCAAGCTTCTGTACTTTGCATGCACAACTCTAGCTCTAACCAACTACTTCACACGCTTATATATTTGCGCTTCAGCTAGCTTTATAGAACGCTTTTTGTTCAAAGATAATTGTTCTTGAATAATAAATCGAAATCGCTTGTAAACACTTGAAAGTGTTTCGGTTTGAGGAATCGATTACGCTGGTTACCTTGAAATTGCCCACCCCCTATCAAGTATCTAATGACAAGCCAATACACAAAGTTAACCAAAGAAAATGACCAAGTTTTTAACTTACCTTTGCTGTAAGCTTCTGTACTTTGCATGCTCAACTCTAGCTCCAACTCACAACCAATTACTTCAACACAATATATTACACTTTGCTTATATATTTGTGCTTCAGCTAGCTTTATAAAACGCTTTTTGTTCAAAGATAATTGTCCTTCAATAATAAATCGAAATTGGTTGTAACTGAACACTTGAAAGTGTTTCCGTTTGAGCATTCGATTGCCCTGGTTACGGCAGGAGGCTTGACTAACTTTCTCCCTACCACCATGCAATTATTTAATTCGTAAAAAAGATGTTAAAAAGATATTGTGAATAAAAAGAAAACGGAAAAACAATCACATTTTTTTAAATTTTGATAATCACCGAGTTCAAAGCTGTTCAGTTTAGCATTAGGAGAGGAGAGGAACAGATCAGGTAGGAGAAAGAACCAGCAAAAATAAACAGGGTGGAGAGAGAAAAAGAGATAAAAATAGAGGGAGGAGGGAGAAGGTCGATTTTACCAATTTGGGCCCACAGTAATTGGCTAACGCTGTTGTTTGTACCCTGCCATGTTATTATTTCTGTTATTGTATTATTAAGGCGAAGCTAATAAAATAATAATAATAAAAAAAATAATTAATAGGGTCTTTGCAGGACTTGGTCATGTGCCTAGATACCGCATAGGAACGGGATTTTGGAATTCAGTCAAAGATGCCTCGCGGGGTAAACAAAATTACAACGCGAAAAACAAAACACTTAACATCGGAAAACATAGCTCCGTGATTTTCAACATTTGATAATTCCAAGTAGAAACCCGCTTTTAAAAACAATTAAACATCCAGAGAAGCCTTTCACAGCACAATATGATAATATATACCTAGATGACTTATAACCGGCGACAAAATAATATATATCATTCAAAGAGTTCTCGAGGCTCTACTGTTCGCTCGATTTTGAATGAGAGTCTTGAAGAGAATGACCGAGAGATTAAAGCGATAACAATCAGAAATCTTGAAAAGTACGGTGGTTTTTTTTCCACACATAGTCATGTATTATACAACAAAATTTCCGTAAAAGAATGGTGTTTTCAAATCCATGGCTACTTTTTTGAAAGGATTTGTTTAATTCTGAATATAGCCCATATTGTAACTTGACATGAGAATAGTCGCACAATCTCTCTTGTAAAAGTGATCAAACCGTTAACTTTCAACCCCCAAAAATACGTGTACTTTTTGAACGGAAAGTAGATCAAAATCATTTGATAAGGTCAACAAAAGATTGAGGTAGCTGTATCCATGGCTACTTTTTTTACTTTTCTGCAAATATTTTGAGAAAAGATCGAAAACCTACGATTTTGTGGCCTTATTTCTACCATTTTGACTAGGCGCATTGAAGCGTGACGTATAGCGGGTTTATAGCTGACCAAATGTTAACACGTCTTTTCCGATGTTAACTCATAGTTCTAATTGGCCTGATTATAATATTATTTCGGCCAATTTAATCCGGACGACTTATCTTTGAAATAAAAACTATTAAATGGTTCAAATTTGTACCATTTGCACTCTAATAAATGGCCTCAATACTGCTTATATTTATAAAGAACAAAGAAAATCAGGGAGGAGGGAGAAATGGTCCAAAAAATTAGGGAGGGAGAAAAAATGGTATAAAATTTGGGAGAAAGGATATTTTAATCCCTGTTCCTTTCCCCTCCATTAGGGTTCGTTTTATTTAAATCATTTCAAAAAATGCTGTCGCAGCCGAAGCCATAGTCCAAGCTTAGTCCACACTCTGAAGCCTGCAAATGATGTCGGTACATGATATGACCATAATCTGTGATTTTATTTCACGTGTTTTTAAGAAATATTTGTTTTTCCATCCACCACTGCTACAACTTGTTATGGCCATATAACACAAACACGTACAATTGAAATATGTTATGAATAAATCGTTAACAAGAGAAGAAATGCCGGCATTCTTTACAGGCTTCAGAGTATGGACTGTAGCTCTCATCTCGACAACGATTTTTAAAATAGGTGTAGTTCTTTCGTTTCCAAACAACTTTATTTTATAAAATGGTACCATGACGGAATTGTATGGTAGAGGTATTTCAAACATAAAGAAGAAATTTTAACAATATGTTGACAAGAAATAATAAAATTATGGTGGTGAGAAATGCATGTATTGTATATATAGATTACTTCATAGAAAGTGCGGCGTACGGGGTTATATTCACGAGTTGTTTGTGTAAAACACGAACGAGCGAGCTTCGAGCGAGTGAGTGTTTTTACACAAACAACGAGTGAATATAACCCCGTACAAAGCACTTTCTATGATGTTTTTTCTTTATTATATATATAACTAGAATTCACATACAAACACGTTTATTTTGATTGAGTAAAAATGACAAATTTTGTCGAAACTTTCGTAAGTTTTAAGTTTATAAGTTAAGTAGATGCATGCATGGATAATAAAAACACTGGATAGGACACTCATGATCACGTGGGGTCTTTCGCGCGACCCCATTGGTGGGCTGGTTATTTCAAGATGGCGCAACCTAGTGGAAAATCGTGACGAAAGAACTGGCGTAAGTATGGTCGATTTTTAAGGCTAGGGCCTAACATTTTGCCAAGTTTTAGTAAAAAGTTTGTATGCAAGGTGATGTTTTGACTATAACTTGATTTTCTCTCTCTTTTATGGCGGAAAACCTCCCCTAAGCCACACTTCAAGAGTCAAGGTAATGACATCCCTAGTAAAAAAAAATCCGGAATACCGGCGGAATCCCGGCGGAATCCCGGCGGAATTCCATTCGGACCCGGAATTCCGGACGGAATTCCGCCGGTATTCCGGTGGAATATGGATTTTTTTCCGGAGGCCGGAAACCTTTAAAAAAATCTAAAACATCCAAAAAACCATTTAAAAAGGATTTGTGGTTTGATTGTCTTCATAAAATTAATGAAAACCAAATTTTCTCTTAATCCGGAATTCATCCGGAATCCGTCCGGAATTTATCCGGAAACCATTTTTTTTTTCCGGAAACCGGAATATTTTGTAAAACTCCAAAACTTCGAAAAAAGCACTTAGGAACGTTATATGGTTTATTATTTTCAATAAAATAGTGAAAATTCTTGTTTTTCTTGATCCGGAATTCATCTGGAATTTGGCCGGAAACCGGAGTATTTTTCCGGAGTCCGGAATATTTTTCCAGAGTCCGGAATATTTTTCTGATGTCCGGAGTATTATTCCGGAAGCTGGAAATATTCCCTACCCTAAAAAACTGTCAAGAAAACATTAACTGATGTTTTTTTATAATGACTTAATTGATCCCCTATAATATATCAGATTCAGAAATTCCCAAAATCGATTTTTGAAAATCCTTTTATTTTTATTTAATTCAAAAAATATCAAAACAATTGCTTTTTATTGTATTGTGATTATACAAAAAAGAAAAGAAAAAAAAAAAAAGAGATAAAAAAAAGAACAAGGCAAACAAACAAACCCAAAGGTCATCCAAGGGCACAAGGGTGTCACATGATCAAAAGCAGCCTGTTGATTGGTCCATCACGACATGAGGCGGGAGTTTGCTAAGTTTGGCATGGTGAGTTGTCAAAGCTGGTGTGTTTGCAAAGTCTGCCTGTTTGTAAAGTTTTTTCTGCTGAAGAAAAGACCCTAAATCAGGCCTTTTTACCTATTTGAAGTAAGTGAATTATGAATTTCATATTTTCTTTGTTTATTGTTGATGTAGCTCAGAACTACCATTGAAATCTGTGCATTTTTTATCAGAAAATCGTGAAAAAGCTCGCCATTTCTTGTTCTTGAATGGACTTGCAAAGTGTGCTGAAAATCAAGTCTTTTTAATGCTGTTGAGGTAAGTAGACTTTAAAATTACATTGTTTTAAGATGAAAGTTGATTACTCAAAGTGTCTTTGATTTGTCATTGTAATGTTTATGCTTTTTTATCAGAAAATCGTGAGAGGAAGTTTGCTTGTCTTTTCAAAGAGCCGAGGCGGACCAAACAACCAAAGTCATTTTGCATGGATGGAAATTATGTTCATAGAGTAAGTATAAATTTAGATTGTTTATTTTTCAAGTTTTCCGTTGATTTCCCGAAGTTCCAATGAGTATTTTTGCATTCTTCAATCGGAAAATCGATGAATATCTCTTGTCACTTTTAACTTTGCTTCAAAAATGGTCAAATTACAATCTTATCTGTTAATTTTACCAAAAATATGTCAAATTCATCAAATTCACATTTTCAGCTTGCAGCTTAAACTAAAAGGCTTCTTTTTATTTCAGATATCTAGTCATCTTCATTGCAAAGATGTGGCGAACTTCGCGAGTTCAATCGTCCAACTACGTGACTCAAAATATTTTCCATGTGATTCATTCCTCAATTTATAACATCTGTAAGCTTGTAAATCATGGCAAAAACGCATATGTTATTTATGTATATTGTTGCACAGAAGTATATTTGAAAATAAATGTGTTGTACTCTGATCTATCTCGATGTGTTTTAGTCTAGCGTGAATGAGTTTGTGTTCATCCGTAATTCAATACCGCCGGAATGCCGGAAATAATTCCGGGTATTCCGGCCGGAATTCCACCGGTATTCCACCGGAATTTACCCTGAATATAGGCCGGTATTTACCCGGAATTCCGCCGGTATTCCGCCGGTATTCCACCGGAATTTACCCGGAATATAGGCCGGTATTTACCCGGAATTCCGCCGGTATTCCGCCGGTATTCCGTCCGGATACCGCCGGATGCCGGCAATAATACCAGGTGGTCCGGACGGAGTCCCCACGGAATCCCGCCGGTATTCCGGGCGGTATTCCGCCGGTATTCCGCCGGTATTCCGCCGGTATTCCACCGGCATTCCGCCGGAATTCCGGGTAAATCCCGGTCGGTATTCCGCCGGAATTCCGGAAATTTTTTTACTAGGGATGTTAATTTTGTTCACATTAATCTGTTGTTGTTATGAAATAAATCGCGTCCCAAAAATGGCCCTTTTCTCGTGAAATAGTCGCCTTTGTAAGGAAGATTTTGGGACACATTTTTCGTACCTTTTGAAGGTTATTTATACGAAATGGCTTTTATAGATAGGTTGATTATTGACCAAATTGTGGCTTAGGCACAGTTTTAGCATAAATAACATTCACAATGTTTTTTTTTTTGATCAATTAAAATATACCTAAATACATCGATCGACCACAGCAGATGACGATAGCTTTTACTCTGTTTGCACTTTTTTATTGTCATATTGATAGATCAAAAAGCTTGTATATGTATTAAATATAATTTATACACACAAATAATATATTGCCTACCTGAATAAGGAACTATAATACACGAATTATCTAGATCTAACATATATATAAGCTTCAAATGTTAAACTATATGTTGGTAAACATGTTTAATTATGTCTTTATGCTATCCATCATAATTTTTTATATAAAAGGGAATGTAATTGAATGTATTTGTTGTTCTTTTTTGCAGAAACATTTATAAATTCATAGACATGTCAAAATGGGAAGACAAGCAAAAGATAAAATACTCCCACCATAAGTGCAATGAAAACAAAGAACAAACATCTGGAAATCGTACTTTATCTGGACTGTCAATACCTCTTCAATATTATTTTTACTCAGAAATGTCCCCAGTGTTATGTATGAAAAACCTGCTTAAAGTATATATCTAGAGTACAAACACTGAAGGCTTACAACATAAATAACCACTTACTGTATATAATATGCAAATTGTATTTTTTGCCATGCATGTGCATTGTCAAATATTTTGTTTCATCATAGTGTTTGTATTCTATTTATGTTAGATAATAATAATATTACATATACTTTTATAAGACTTTTACACTTCTTGTATAGTGCTTTACAATATAACATTACATTCGGTTATCATATTTATAGTACAAACACCAAGCATATGTTTTGTCATCTTTTGCAAATTATATTTTTTGCTGCTTATAGTTATTTTCTTTGATTATGAAAAAATAATAGAATGCAAACATTAAAAGTGTACAACATAAACAGTACTAAATAGTGATATAATTTGTATGCCGGCTTATTTGGTTATTTTACATTGTTTGATTAGCACTCTTTAGTACTAATACATATAAAATGAATTTGTACTACTTGTTTCACAGGTTTATTATTAGTACTTTAGAGTGCAAAAACAATTATCTATGAAATATTAATACTAAATAGCACAAAATAGTGCTACATTAAACAATCAAAACAAGATAATGAATTAGCAAAAATTGTACTGTTTAGTATTTACTAATTGTTTCACAGATAGAGTAAAAACATTGAAAGCGTGAAACATAAATAGTACTAAATAGTGATATTTTATGCTAATTCTATTTTTTTTATTGTTTAATTAGCACTATTTAGTACTATTTGTTTCACGGGTATAATGTTTGCACTCTACTATTTGCACTCTAATAAACTGGTCTAACTTATTTATCAACACAAATACTCATAGAAAAGTGTACTTTGTTGACAGTAAACAATAAACAGTTTAAGATTATGTGAACTTGTAATGGTTTTTGTTGAATATACAAAATGAAAGGAATAAAGAAAATGTTTTTTGCATTCTTGTTGAGAAAAATATAAATGCTTTCAATTAATGTCAGAATTGCTGATCATGAGTATGGCTACTCTAAATAGCAAATAAGAGCTAATCAAAGCAAAGTAGGTCAGGCAGTTGCAAAAATATATAAATATAAATAAATAATTTTTAATATATAAAGGTATAATTGCATAAATTAAATGAGTGAGACTATAGTTCTTGACATTTCTTTTGATAGGATTTGATAACTATCTTTTTTTAATTAAATTTATAGAATGATAACTATTACAGTTAGAACTTCCTATCTTTGATTAACTCACAATTATTATTCTGGGTAGTGAAATACTCTTCATCTGTTATTCATGTTTTGTAAAATTTGTCAGTAAAATTTATTAGTGGTACATGTAATAAACATTAATTCATTATGATTATGACCTTCCCATAAAGTTTACATATTTGGAATCACTATAGCTGTATTAAACTGAGATAAGGTATATATTTTTGATTTTTCTTTGTAGTAGACTGTAGATAACAAAAATGCTTGAGCATGAAGCCATCATGTTATGATGTCTTGTGATTGCCTGAGTTAATTGATATTCTGTACTATATGTTTTAGTCTTTTTCAGCTCTTTAAAGGTTGTCCCTCTTAAACGAAATAGTTCAAACTTGTTTTGATAAGCCCTTTAAAAATATTTTACTTTCTTGATCCATGTTAATTTTTGAAGTACATCTTTTTTTTGCATTTTGCGAAGTTGACTCTCCACGTATTTAGCGAGATCTTGAAAGTTTTTACGATAACAATCGATAGAGCAGCTAACACACTCGATTTTGATGCTCTGTCCTCTGTCATGGCTCTCTTTTTCACGTTTTTCCAAACTGATCAATTACAGGACTTTTCGTGTCTTCATCTTGAGCATTTCACTAAAAAAGGTACAGCGGGAGTTCGTTGTCATCGCTTTCAGGTTCGAACTTTACGGTACTGTACAGGCCCGCAAATGAACCCAGGCCCGCAAATGATCCCAGGCCCGCAAATGAACCCAGAACCGTCCCGCAAATGATCCCAGGCCCGCAAATGAACCCAGAACCGGCCCGCAAATGAACCCAAGTAAAAATGGAATCTGGAAAGGACTAAAGAATAAAAAAAAAACACGACAACAAAATTATTATGATATATGATAAATATTGTCAATATTCAGTAAATAAGTAAGACAAAAAAGAACAGTTCGGGCTTTCCAACTAGACTCTATCGATCGATTGTTGCACGTTGATACGATCAGCTTTGACTAATATGGTCTTTACTGAGTCTACGAGTTTCTAAATGGATCAAAGAAACCTCAAACGAACAGAAAAATGCTAATTTCAACGTATTCATATGTCAGAATTTTGATATAGACAAGTTAAAACTTATGATATAGTATGTTGTGAAATTATAATAAAAATTGCAATGTTCTGGAAAATTTTAACTATGGTCCAATTACTTGATTGTAACTTACATGTTAATTTCCGGTAAACTACACTTATCATTCCACAACAGTAGATATTTATAAATCGAATAAAACTACTTTTCACAGAAGCAGTTAATGTGCCGATTTTATGCCTTTTTGACTAACGATGAATCTATATGCATGTGTTCAGACTGTTTAGTGAATTGTTTCGGTCGGTGTTGCAAAACACTTTACCTGGCCATTTAATCGGTCGTATGAAATAACCCGGTGAATCGCCATAACAAAGAATACTCGCTCATACATGACAGGCTAGCACGCGTGTTCAGTTGGGTCTTCAATTTGTTCGTTCTGTTGTAACTCTGGTTTTATCGACTGCTATGAAATCATTTATAATACTTGTAATATTGTTGTTTGTTTACACCGCAAACACAGCCAACAATGAAAAGGAAAAAGAAAAGAAACAAGTAAGATACCGGCTGACTTTATCAAACCAAAACACTTTAGAACGATTAAAATATGATCGATCAAATCATTATTAAGTTAATAGAGGGAACTATCAAATCTAGCTATATCTAAATGGAAACTAGCGAGTAAACTAGTATAGGCTGCGTCGGTGTTTGATATACTATATCAAACACCGACGCAGCCTATACTAGTTTACTCGCTAGTTCAAGTTCCATTTAGATATAGCTAGATTTGATAGTTCCCCCTATTAACTATGATTTGATCGATCATATTTTAATCGTTTAGTAAACGATAGGTAATATTAAAATACCGTAAAAAAATGTTAATTTAATAATTTTATATAGTTTAAATCATTTAAGTTCCTACTTTGTATTGTATGTACGTTAAAGTTTTGATATTGATTTCATTTTAAAGATAATAAAAAATCTTATAAGTCTGTACTAGTTAGCCGGTAATATAGCATAAGAAAATGTTAGTACTCGGCTTAGAACTGGCTAGCTCGTTTACATGTTGACATTGTTATTCACATGTTATTCTTTCGTCACGTATTTGCTAAAGTTAGAATATGTTTCATTTAATTGCCAATAGCAAAAATTACGTTTTTAAAATAGTTACATTTTCAAATACAGTGAACTATAATAAACCAGTTTAATAAGCTAGTTCATGTTGATACATTTTATCCGCTTGAATAATAAAATAATAATATGGCTATATCGTTTAATAATAACATTTTGTAATATGGCTATATCGTTTAATAATAACATTTTGCATTATTCAATAAAGACTCTTAATAAACAATTCTAAACTTATATATAGCCCTCACTTGGTTGCTTATTTTTGTCTTACTTATTTACTGAATATTGACAATATTTATCATATATCATAATAATTTTGTTGTCGTGTTTTTTTTTTATTCTTTAGTCCTTTCCAGATTCCATTTTTACTTGGGTTCATTTGCGGGCCGGTTCTGGGTTCATTTGCGGGCCTGGGATCATTTGCGGGACGGTTCTGGGTTCATTTGCGGGCCTGGGATCATTTGCGGGCCTGGGTTCATTTGCGGGCCTGTACAGTACTTTTCCACCGTAGAAAGACGTTGATTCTCTTGTCGGTACGGTGGATAAACTAGCTTTTGTTAGCAGGAAAAATCTTCTTTTAAGTCTTCATCTCAGTGCACAAAAAATAAACTCTACATTTCCATGTAAAATATGTTTATTTGTAAACAGTTAAAAAGAAGGAAAGAGACGTGGCCGTGTCGATTTTGGCGCGCTTTGGCTCAAACGTGACGTCACGTATTTCCACTAGGTTGCGCCCGTGACGTCACGAAGTGTCCTATCCAGTGTTTTTATTATCCATGATGCATGCAATGTCAACTATACACAATTAAATTGAAAAACTCCGCATGTCAGTTTATAAAAGGAAAATGGATATACAAAAAGTCAAAATAAATATTAAAAATGTACTTTGATTGTTTTTCATTAGTCGCTGTCCGGCGAATCCAAGATGCAATAACGACGGCGGCGCTTAGTTGTCGTTTCTTCACGAAAAGCTTCCCTTGTTCGTCTGAATTCTTGCCCTTCTATTATCGTTGTTGGGTAGTCTTTCTTTCGTAAGTAACGGTCAAAGCTCGATATGAACGACCTTAAAGTCGTCGGTTCATATTCATCCCCATCTTTCTTCCTTACTTCAACGAGAAAAGCAGAAAGCAGCTCGTCTAAATCTCTTGGCTGGATTTCTTCCAGGTTTTGCTGCACATTTTTTTGTTTCAAGATATTCAGTCAATAAAGCCAGGTCTCTCTTCGTCTTGCTTTGTATGTTTTTGTTTTCTTGGTTTTGAATAAACTCATCTACCGGCACATCTAGTGACACAAAACGACTCGCCATTTTGTTCACATCAACAAAGCTACAGAAAACGCAATTTTGTTTTGGCGGGAAGCCATTCAAATGTCACAATTGCTCGTTTTATGATTGGTTGGTTTGGTCAACTCTAAATTTTGATTGGTTATATTTTTACACTGTGAAAAGCAGTACGCGACGCTGATTGGTCGTATTGCATTTTTCACCAGTGAAATATAAAGCATAGAGATTTTTATAATAGAGATTTATTGTATGAAATTCTAGTTATATATATAATAAAAGTACATTATTCTCCCTGTATCGATACTTTCGTCTTATAATATCAGAATTTTACTATTGTCAATTTTTATTAACATTTAATTTTTCAAAAGAGAAGGTTTTAAATGTTCTTTTTTATTTATAGCGGTAGTGTTTACCGCTTTAGCAAAATCCCAAAATAACTTAACTTATTGTTAAAGCAAGAGCTCTTCACTTAGCTTTAATTTAAAGTATTGCAGTAAAGTAACCTTATTTAACGTCGGTAACTCGTGGCAGTCATTGACTGATAAACTTGAGGCCGACGGTGCTCATTTTACTTCCCTCTCTCCATCAGTGCTCCGTTTTACGGGTATTTAAAGCTACACGGAAAGGAAAGAAGCTGATTCACTTTTAGATAACAGGAAATTTAATGAATTATTTGCACCAAAACGAGAGAAGTACATGTGCTTCATAAACAAAGAACTTTGAAAAGCGAAATTATTGTGATTCTAGCCGGAGGTACGTGACTCGCAGATCCTAGAAGTTGTGAAGACGTGTTTTGTTAAAGTCAATTCCGAGGGCTAAAAGGGAATTCCGAGGGCTGAGAGGGGAGGGGGGGGGGGGGGGGGGGGGGGGGAGGGGGGTAAAGGTATCGGGCACATTCGTCGAGAATGTTCAAAAACACCCCTAAATATACCGAAAGTCCCTTCAAGAGGCACTGACAAATTAATTTCGCCATGTTTTGTCGGATTAAGCTTATCGATAAGACGTCATAAGACGATTTGTACGTCATAAGACGATTTGTCCGTCATAAGACGATGTATCCGTCATAAGACCATTTGTCCGTCATAAGACGAGTTATCCGTCGTAAGACAATTTGTCCGTCATAAGACGATGTATCCGTTATAAGACGATTTGTCCGTCATAAGACGATTTGTCCGTCGTAAGACGATTTGTCCATCATAAGACGATTTATTCTTCCACACAATCTTGTGTGAAAAAGGCTATCCGTTTCATTAGTTTTTTGGTAGCACTGCCATAACAGTTATCAAAACCATCAGACCAACAAAACAACAGACAATAACAAAATAAAGAAACAAAAAGAAAACAACACAAAACAATCCAGATTTCGTTATCATTGTTTAAAACGATGGCAATACAAACTTCTATACAATATTAATTACAGATATTTCACCTTTTACATCAAAATGCTTCGAGAGAATCTAACTTTCGATCCAGAAAGAATTTATGTCGCTTGGGAACCTCTGTAGTTGAAGAGAAGAATGATGTGATTGCCGCCGTGCCTTTTGCTGATTCATCTTCACTATCACCATCATCATCCCTAAATGGAAAGGGAGGAACACAGCTAAATACATGGGTAGGAAGTAGAAAATGAATGGGAAAGTTGATGAATGGAATAAGGCATTTTAAGGGATTGAGATTGATTAAATAATGAAACCACGAATGTATGAATGAATGGATGGATGCATGAATGTATGAAAGGATGGATGGATGAATGGATACATGAGCAATTTTGGATTGTTGCGAGTTGCTGTTGCAAGTTATATTATTTTATATTTATAATATTATTTATAATTATATATATTTATTTAATTATTGGAAGAAATTCAACATGGCATAAGCAGTTTAGAGAAAAAAGAAAGAAGTGTAACAATAGCAATATGTGAACGGAAATTAAAATGGAAATTAAAAATAATTTACAATGTATTTACCAAGTTACTTGGACAGCTTTATCCTCTAAAATGGTCCTACAAGTTTGCCAACTAAACCGTACTAATCTTGGAAAACCAAACACTTTATCAACATTGTTTGCTAGCCATTTCTTGGTTGTTGGATCTGATGAAAAACAGAGTATACTAAATATCAGAAAATGATTGTTGCCAGCATAATTACTCATACACTCAAATTACTCATTTTGAGATAATTGGATAGTTGATACAACACACGTTGGATCATCATGGACTCATGGATTATCATTATAGCCTGAGAAAAATAAGCAGGTTTTTTCACTCCTCCCCCTGCGAAACTAAGGCTGTTAGTTTCACCTGGGAAGAGGAGCGAAAAAGAACATTTGTTTTCTCAGGCCATTGTCATTTACAATGTAGGCATACTATTTGCAACTTATAATGATAATAAGATCTTCCAGATGAAATAATATATAGACCAATTGTAAATGTGGTGACCTGCTATTGTTCATGACTGACTAGCCTTGTGTTAATGTTGGAAAACAATGAAATTTTCACATGTATAAGAGGCTAGTCAGACAAGAACAATATTTAGTTAAATCGGTCACCATATTTCTATTTGATGTATTTTGAACATGAATAGTTTTGTTACCTGCAGGATATCCTGATCCATATTCATCTGCACACTCAATGCCTTCTTGGAACTGCCAAGCTTTTATGACTCTGTCTCTTCCAACCTAGATCACAATGAAACACCAACAAATATATCATTAAACATATTTTATACAGGGTTCGTGGTGATGTCAGTAAACAAAATCTAAGGAGTTTTCAAGGACCAAAAAGTAATTTTTAAGCACTTTTTGCGACAACTTTGATATATATATGATATTCCTGTCATTGTTAACTATTATTTGGAACTGTGAAAAAGTCTATTAACATAGTATTCCTACCTTAGCGCATATACTGGCAGCACTGACAACAGGGAATTTAGAATCAGCCTTTGGAGTTACAGTGATCTGTTGTTCAGGGAATATCTTTTGTAACTTGTCTTGATACTTTTGAGCAACACCAACAGTGTCAACATATACCTAAGGATTTTAAAGCATAATTATTGCTTAAATTCTCACCAAAGTTATTGTCATTATCACCAACACAATCATAATCATCATTATTTTAAAATCATCATCATCATCATCATCATCATCATCATCATCATCATCATCATCATCATCATCATCATCATCATCATCATCATCATCATCATCATCATCATCATCATCATCATCATCATCATCATCATCATCGATACAACACCAACAGTGTCAACACATACCACAGGCAGCCCAAACTCATTATCTGACAACATTGAAAAACAGAAAAACATCATTGAAAAATAAATTAAAAAATGAAAAATAAAATTACAAATTAAATGAAAAAGATACGTTTCATGTGTTTATTTAATTCATTTTAATCATTATTAAACGTTAAATGACGTTTTTTTGCGTTTTTTAAATATCTGCTCTCTCTACTCTACTTTATAGTAGATATTAAAAAAACGCAAAAAAACGTCATTTAAGCGTTTAATAATGATTAAAATGAATTAAATAAACACATGAAATGTATCTTTTTCATTTTGTAATTTTATTTTTCATTTTGTAATTTATTTTTCAATGATGTTTTTCTGTTTTTCAATGTTGTCAGATAATGAGTTTGGGCTGCCTGTGCACATACTTGAAACACAAGGATTTTATTTAACAATCATTCGTCAAAAACAGAGTTAAGGTTGTTATTCAGAGATATTCACTGAGCCTGAGGTGGATAATTGTTTTAGTATCAATACAGAAGGGATTATTTGAAAAAGTAAAAATAACCAGCCTTTTTGGAAGAACTAGATGCCATCTGGGCGATCACTCAGGCTTCAAAGGAGACATGATGTCATTGTTGTTAGGAACGCCTGGGACCTGGCCCTCCAATTTGAGGAACAAGACGACGAAGACGACAAAAGAACCGTTTGTATTTTTAGACTCGGGCTTTTCCGTACACGGAAGCCTGAGTAAAAACTATTTATTTCTTATTTCTAAAAGCAGCGAAACGCTGTTGGTTATTAGGTATTGACAAATGGTGTGAATTTCTCAACCAAAGCGAGATTTTCTATAATCACTTGCGTATTTATACTTAAACATAATTGTTGCTTATATTCTCACCAAAGTCATTGTCATTATCACCAACACCATCATGATCATCATTATTTTAAAATCATCATCATTATTGATACCTCTTTTACATTGACACCAGAATCAAGTAACAGTTGAATCAATCCAATTGCAGAATTGTGAGATATCTCATTTAAACTGCATTTTGTCCTGATGAAAAAAAAAAGACAATAATTACATTCCCACTGTTGTCTGCCTCTGTTGTATTTATTTAAAGTTGCATGTATTTAATATGGTTTTATGTTTCAGAAATAAGATTGCAGTTTATAAAATAAAATCAATTATCAAAAAATGTCTTTGCCAAGTTTTCTTGTAGCCTCCTCTGAAGGAAACCCAACCGGAATTCAGACTTTCTTTCTATATTGGGCTTTCCTTGTTGAGAAAAGAGAAGATTAGGACTCTTGCCTTTTCTTTCCCTCCCCTTAATCCATCCCAGGTCCCTTCTCAGCAGTCCCACAGGAATCCCAAAAAGTAAAGAAGCATTAAAAGGTGAGAAAGTTGCCTGTGGAGGAGGCTAGCTTTCTTGATTGATCATAGGATAATAATGTTGCCAGTTTCCTTTTCTTGCCTACAGATTTACTGCCTATAAATCTACTCTAGCCTTAGTCTTGTTGGTACACATAAGATGACAAGTTGCAGCAATGCTGGTTGCTTTATGCATATTGATTATATTTATCGCTGTGGCCATTAGCAGAAAATTTAAACCAGACTGTATTTGTGCGACTTGATCTTCATCTAAATACAATATGCCACACTAAGGGATTGTCACTGCAACATGTTGCAGCAACAAGTCATAGCAACTTGCCACATAGTGTATACAAGCCTTACTGGGGTTCTCGGCTTTCTGCAAACTCAGACAGTCTCTAATGGCTAACTGATGAATACATTTTTGGCTGCTGCTAATAACTCAGCACCTTTAGTGTTTATGGTTGAATTGGCAGCCAAAAATGCATTTCATCATGGGAGCCCGTTACTGGAGATCTTCTCTGTGGGTTGCATCCCTGCCTAACGTATGTGGCGTATCTTGTAAATAAATAAATAAAATAAATCAACTAGCTGTTGGAATGTCTGAGTTCCCAGAAAGCTAGAAATTGCAGTAAAGCTACTGTTTTTTCTTCATTGCTGTTAACTCAAAAATGTCTTTCACATAACTATATGTATCCAGCAAGTACCTTCGCAACATGGCATTTGATAAATAGTTAGGTGAGAGAATATCAATCACCCATCCAATATAGTCACTGTTTTCATTCGCTAGAGTTTCAAACAAGGCCTCTCGCTGTTCCTCAGTCAGTGTTTTGGAATCTGGAAAATATATATTGTATTAGAAGCAGACACAACAATTATAGTAATGATGATGGGAGGTGATTATAGTGATGATTGTTATGTTGATGGTAAATATGGTGATGATGGTGATAATGATGTTAGTAAAGATGATGATGATGGTGATTACAATCATGATGATGGTGATGATGATGATAGTTAAGATGATGGTGATTACAATCATGATGATGGTGATGATGCATGATGATAGCAAAGATGATGATGATGGTGATTACAATCATGATGATGGTGATGGTGAAGATAGTAAAGATGATGATGATGATAGTGATTAGAATCATGATGGTGATGATGATGATAACATAAATGATTATGGTAGTGGCGATTGATAGATTTTCTGGTATAAAGTGGTACTGAATACAATAACAAGTCGATATAAAAGATCTTAAAACTTACCTGCAAATCCAAGTTCTTTGAGATTTTCAGCCTTCGATATCGGACAGTAGCAAATACCATATACCATAGGACCTGTATATTAACAAACAAAGCTCACAATAAAACAAACTGTTTGCTTTTACACGGAGATTTTCGTCAAAATCTGAAACAGATCTAGCGGCCATTTTGTTTACTCCGAACTCACCGAGAACAGGACCACGGCCGGCTTCATCTATTCCAACACAACATGGCTCAGAGCGCGCAATCTCAGGTATTTCTGATATAACTTTACAATTTTGACTGTTATCGTTCCCATATTCGCTTAAATCCATCTTAAAATCGACTTTATCAGAGAAACCTCGTCTGACAATCTTTCGCGCCAAATTTTACATGTATTCGGGAAATTACGAAAATTACCCGAAGATTTCCGGGTGATTTTCGTTGAGACGAGTGAGCGACGAGTAATTCGAGCGGGAATTTTTTTGTCCCACGTGAGAACCTTCAAGATGGCTGTCAACATTCAAAACAGTAAAGATTTCTCCTTCGAGAACTTGCATCAAACTGAACGAGAAGTGATCATGTTTTGCTCAAAGTATAATAATCTTACTACTAAAGCAACAGTTCACGACCTGATGGAAGATGTGGAGAAATTTTCAACAAATATCATCTTTAAACCGGACATTCCTCTACATGTGCAGTGCCGATGGTTGACAGCGATCGCAAATCAGCCGTGGTTAGTCCCTGATAACAGTTCCATCGCTGAAGTACAAGTGAATTCTTTGTTGCAGTATATGTCTTCGTCTAATCTATGGGTTCGCTCGTTGGCCTGTAGTCTTGTCCGTGTGTTTAGTGGGGAACTAAACCCGAACGGGGAACATATAATAACACAAGGTATGGCACAGGAAGCCCGCGTCAAGGTTGTTCTGAAAAGTTTGAAATTCTGCTGATCTGTATTCTACATGGTTTATGTATTACTGTACAACTCGCGTACAAAAACTTTTGATGAATTTCTGACATTATTTTGACATTTTTCCATCTCAATGGACCAATTATGTACAAGTTTATATCGACATGTACAATGTACAGGCGGAGACTTTAGAAACTTTGATGACTGTAATTGGTCCGATTGAGATGAAAAAATATCAAAATAATGTCAAAAATTCATCAAGAGTTTTTGTAAGTGACTACCGTATGGCAAGTCGCACAGTAAATATGTTTTATTTTTATTATTTTTAAGTATTTTCTCTTTTTTTCCACTAGTCACTATTATCTGTAAGAATCTCATGACAACTATTGAAGGATCAATGACATCCGATGGTGAAAGGTACTATAATAAACTGATTTATTTTCATTGGTTGGAATCTCACTTGTGTTTTAGAATCTTTTATTATTGAGCTGACTTCTGTACTTTCTTTCAGGGTCTGAATGGGGGGGTCCTAATATCAGTTAACAGCTAAATTTTAGCAATTTTCTCAGTTATCAGTTAAATTTTTTGGTTCTCAGTTAAGCCAAGCATTAATTATTAATTCTTGTGTTTAATAATTAACAAAAACATATGCGGTTAATAATACAGTACTTTTTTACCTCAAATTCACATGACAAATTAATCTGTTTTTCGCCATCTGCAGACATATTACAGATACTTGAATGACAACATATTACATTTTATTACTTGACATGCTGCTATTTTGAAGTGAAATGCCCTAAAAGACACATTTATGAATTAGAAACAAAGAAATATCAGCTAACAGTTTTTCTGTCGATATCAATTATCAGCTAAAAAGACACGGAATTCTCAGTTAGCAGTTAATTTCAAAGCCGTTCCTCAGTTAACAGTTAACCCCATTCAGACCCTGTTCTTTCCTTCACCCATTCAGCATTAAACCAATATGCCCATCATACCATGCATAGACGGAGCCGAAATATAGTGACCTGCTATTGTTCTACATTGGCTAACCTGAAAGTCATGTTGAAACACAATTTTATTGATTTTGTCACATATACATTGTATGAGAGGCTAACCAGTCAAGAACAATAGTTATTCAACTTGGTTGCTATTTTTCGATATGTTGCATACATTGTATTTGCTCTATTTTCGATGCATTTTGTTTCAATCAATATTTGAGATGATGATCAAATAGTTTGTTTTTCTTGTTAATAGCAGTTCTGGTTTGTGTGAAATAGTGGCGTGTTCATCTCTGTGTTATATCACAAACTATTGGTTAACTCTGATTCCACAAAAATCCACACCATTCATCCTACTTGCCATCAAAACATTCCTGAACATCCTTGAAAAACCTAGAAATGATGTGACTCCCTTTATATACCAGGTGATGATTGTTATTATAGGGTTACTATTTTGTTTTATTGATGGAAACTAGCGAGTAAACAAGTATAGGCTGTGTCGGTGTTAGATATAAACGATAGGTAATACAGTATGAAATTTTGTAACAAGTAAAAAATGTTGACTTAACTTTACTGACGTTTCTAGCTTTAGCCCTTTGTCGGTTGTACTCTTTTATTCCAACAAAGGGCTAAAGCTCGAAACGTCAGAAAGTTAAGTCAACATTTTTTACAGTGTTACAAATTTCATTATATTACCTATCATTTAGTTTTATTGTCAACTTGAAGATAGTTTTTGTTTTGCTAAAATGTCCAGTACTCCAGTGTCACATTATCTAGTACCGCTGCTCTTTTTAACAACTTAAGGCACATTTGCACAGGCTAAGCCTCGATTTGTTGTAAATTATCACAAATTCCATGCCAAGCACAGGAAATTACTAGTGCTAATCAATAGAAAACAAAATTATACTTAACTATGAATCAAAATTATCCCTGTGCAATTAATTATGCGCTTTTTGTCAAATTGTACCACGATGCTAGATAACATGGAACTGGAGTATATACCACTATCCAACACCTTCAGGACCTTGTGTATGAGAAGCCAATCATTACTTTCATTTATCCATTCTATCATTAATGTGTGTGCTGATGCATTTATTTAATTACATTTATTTACAATTTATATTTGTGGTTTATTTTTCATTCATCCGTACATCTCACATGTAAATGAATTATATACTCTTATTTGTAGCATGATGAATCATTATAAGCACACGTTTTATATTGCTTTTATGTTTGGAGATACATGTATATATTCACTCTTTCATTTGTTTATTTGTTAAGTCAATCATTCATTCATCTTATCATTTGTGATCTCAGTCAGACAGCAAATCATTCATCCGTTTGATTCACATGTGTTCAAACCCTGACATTCTCATATTTGAAAGTGTCTTCAAAAAAAGTGCAAAACATTCCTTCAATTTTTTTAATATCAATATCAATTCACCCACCTTCCTCAGGTTGCAGCAGACAGCTTAACCCAAGTCCTACATATTCCAATTCTCTGGCTTGGAATTCTCAGTGACAAAGAACGACTAGAAGCTATCACAAGACTACTAAGTATTCTACAGTACTTTACATCGCAGAAGAAAAAGGAAAATATAACCATTATTAAACTTTTACAAGCCACAAACATGGATAGTTTACTGAGGACAATGCTGGGACTACCTAACTCAGTGCGGTTGCTACTGGGGTTATTATTAGAATTGTTGCCTCCAGTAACACTAACTGATGGTAAGAATATTATTGCAGCTGTTAAATGACCACCTCATAAACTCTCATAAACTAATTAAATACCTGATACTTATATTCCGTTATTAAATTTTATTTAAGGTTTCTTCATTTAATCTAGCTAACTTTTAAAGTTTTTTTCAATTGTAATCATATTTTATTTAGTTCTTTATTTTCTTTATATTTTTTATTCATTGTTGTTATTCTATCCTTACGCACACTCTATTCAATTTACTACCTCGTGCTGTTGTACATTGTATTTTCTCTCTGATTGTTTCTGTGTGTGCGCGCTTATTGTTAACTAGGTACGTTAATTCAAACATATTACGTGTACTACCACCCTGATGATGGCCAAGATGGCCGAAAGCTTGGTATTAATTCATAATAAATCATAACGCAGAAGAAACATAATCTTCAATTTTTAAGTAAATGCCTGCGTGCAAACAAATATTGGATAATAAGTAGTTGTTTTGGAGTATAACAAGTTATAAATAATAGGGATATAAATGTGAAGTTTTGGTGTACATCTGACACCATTTTCAAGTTTATGATTGAAAAGAAAAACTTTTTTCATAAACCCTTCAGAAAAACTTTGTCATCTGTTGTCAACATCGCCATTCACCTTCCAATAACAGTCAGCAGCCTAGCGGGACTCTTTGTTGCGTATCATAGGGGGGAAGCATAGTCTATACTGTACATGAAATAAAAAGCATAGTATGTAAGCCTTGAGATGATCCTCATCCCTAAATTGATTCAAAGTATTTAGACCAGTTTAAAGTATGTTACTAATCTACATGAGCCATGGTATTATGTGATATATTGTTTTGTAGTACAGCAAGTAACAATAGAAAGTAGTAGAAACACCACACGCTTTGTTTAAACTCTTTGAATAATGAACATAAACTCAAGGCCAGAAAATGAAAATAATACAAGTTTTGTGTCTTCTTTTTGATAATCTTCTTACAATCAAGACTAAAGCTGATCAATAATTAATATATGTAATGATATTACAATAAAACCCAGCATTATAAGAACCTAGATTTTTCCAAGTCAGCCTGAACAGGTTCTTATATAAATGGTGCTTAACTTGAAATCAGGCTGTCTAGGTTCTATTAGCATCACTCACTTCATCATTACAACACCTTTCTTCCTATTTTATTTACATACAGGTCAATGTTCTTGCACAATATGGCTCCTTTTTTTTTTTTACAAAAAAAACAAATGAAAAATTTAGCCTGACAGGTTCTTTAATTTTAGGTTCTTATATGCAGGGTTTTGCTGTATTTGAAACTGGCCAATTCCAAGACCAACCACCACCAAGTTATACTGTACTCAAACAATTGATTGCTTATTTCTTTGATTTAGATGCACCGTTCCTGGAAGTGCGCTGGCTCTCTCTGTGCATTTTATGGAGGTTCTTGCACATGATTGGTATCACTGCTGACAAAAACGCCAAACTTTTGACCATGATTGACAAGGGATGCAGTAGCATTGAACAGGTTACATTTTTACATAAATTAATATCAGCAAAGTATAAGGATTATATAACAATGGGAGGTTTTAAAGTAGACGAAGATGCATTAGCTGCTAACGTACCATGATATTTTAAGGGTAGTGGATTTAGATACAGTCAATCAGGGGCGTAGCGTCTACGCAAATACGCATGTGCATATTTGAGACGGGAAATTTTCAAATGTTATTTAATCGTTTTCCATATACTTTTGTATTCAAAAGTCAAATCCATATCTGTGCGTACTTGTCAAAATGACAACGCTACACCCCTGTCAATTGCATAAAGGTTGTCCAACTAAAAAGGTTTTCAGGTTCAAACTGTCACAAGCTTCATTACATATTCATTTGTCATGTGTGGAATTCACAGTCATTTGGATCCATGTAAGGACATGCAAGATCCTGGCAAGATCCAGGCATGATCTTAAAAAAACCATGGCATGTAACCCTCAATCTGCAATAACTTGCATGAACTTTCAAGTTTCTGCCAAGATTTAATTAAGATCTTCCCAAGATCCTTCCAAGAAATTTACTTGCCAAGGTTTTAGTAAGATATTGGATGACCTTACCAGATCTTACAAAATCTTAACAACATGCTCAACCTGGGATAGTCAAAACTGAAGTGTCTGGTTACCTAGACAACCTATATAATATCGACAGTTTATGTTACAGTTCAAAGACTTGAACCGAGGCCACCAAAATAAAATTATCCAATCACAATCGAGTATGAACAATAGAATATCTACAATTAATGTTTTTTTTTGCTAAAAATGCTGATAGTTTTCATTATTTGTGAACAAAAAAATAGCAAAATTGAATAAGAAACATCTTGTGAGTACCCTACCTTTTTACAATGATTTCAAAAATATTCACAGTTCTCGTGGATCAACCCCAGCTTTAATAGCGTGTAATATATTCTTTAGAATTTGACTATAGCCCATGGAAAATGTAAGTGTTCCAATTGTGTGATAAAGTGTACATTACTTAAAATTACCACGGGCTGTAGTCAAATTCTAATTAATATATTACTAATCAAGTTGATTGATGAGAACTCTTAAATGGTCTATTTTGTACAAAGCACTACCATCTAATATTGTGTCTTCTACATGAAGTAATAACAGAAATCTGTTTCTGAAATTTGTTTAAATAAATTTTGTACAAAAGCAAATAAATTTCAAGAATTTTTTAACTATAACTTTAAAAATAGAATTTTACTAGCAGGCAGGGAGGGATTGAGGAGAGGTAGGGGAGCGCTAATACCAAGAAGTTTTCCAATTCCAAATATTGACCTACAAGTTGTCTTTATTACATGAAATTTCACAACCTAGAAATTCCTGTTTTGATATTTAGTCGTTAAATTGATCTTTAGACTCGTTTTATTGTACATAGCTTTTTGAAAAATTATTTTAAATTTTTTTTTTTTTTTTTTAGATTTTAACGATTTTATAGAGTATTTGTAGTAATAATTTTTGATGTTTTGTTTGAATAAAGATTATGTTCTTATACTAAACATACACTATAGTCAAAATCTAATGTAAAGGCACTATAAAATATATGTACGGACCGCTATTTTAATTAGACACGACGCGGCTTACAGACGTAAGCTGACTGAGTTAGTGAACTAAAGTTATTTTTGTCTTTTTGAATTACGGCGATTTTAAAATTCTATTTTGAAACGTTTGCTCTTAGTAGCTATCTGCTTTACTAGAATAATTTATAAAATTTCTCTTTTAACAATATTTAACAATATTTGATTATTTTTTGTTGAACTACATGTAAATTTTCATAAATTCTGATGAGCAGAATTTCCGTCAATATTCTCAAATCGGTGATGTTTGTATCGGTTGCTATAGTTACTATCAGTTTTAATACATCTGAGTCTGTTGAATGACCGTATGTCAAGTGGTAGGAAATATAATCAACTTATCGTGAATACACGAAACGAGAGAATGTGAAATAGTAACCAAACGCTGTTACATCGTTTTGACCGATTTTAGACATGATTTTGATGATAATGGTGATAATGATGATAATGGTGATGATGATGATAATGGTGATGATGATGATGATGATAATGGTGATGATGATTATGATGATGATGGTGATGATGATGATCTCTGTAGCTGCTCCTGAACTCTGGAACTCACTGTCTATTTCTATCAGAAATGTATCAAGTCTTGCATCGTTCAAAACTGAACTAAAACCTCATCTTTTTAAATTAGCTTATTCCTTGTAGTTTTTGTCTTTTTATCTTTTTGTTTTTGTTGTTGTTGTTTGTAACAAACAATGTATAGAGCTTAGAACAGATTTGTATTTGATTTGTATCATCATCATCATCATCATCATCATCATTATTATTATTATGATGATGATGATAATGGTGACGACATTGGGTGATGACTATGATGGTGGTGGTGGTGATGATAATAGTAATGATTAAAATGACGACAGTGGTGGTATGTCGGTCATGTTTTGATGATGGTTATCGTAATGATGGCTGGTAATAATGATTGTGAGGATGATGATCATAATAGACAACAATCATAATGGTGATGATGGTTATAATGTTGAAGATGGTTGTAATTGTAATGATTATGATAATAATGATGATGGTATATTGTTTGTATTGATCGTGATGTCATTAATGTTAATGATGATACTCTTCTCTTTGCCATGTATAGTGATATATCGTTGTAACAAACAGTGGAACCCCGTTAATCCGGCCACCGAAGGGACATCCCGAAGTGGCCGTATAACGGGGTGGCCGTCGGTATTAAGCGGGTAACAGACAGAACAGTGGAACCCCGTTAATCCGGCCACTGAAGGGACAGCCAAAAGTGGCCGTATTAACGGGGTGGCCGTATTGAGCGAGTAAATTTTATAGGAAATGTATGGGCATGCATTTCGTCGGGACCAAAATAAACTGGCCGCAATAACGGGGTGGCCGTATTAAGCGGGTGGTCGTAAGGCGGGGACCCACTGTATTACAATCTATGTAACTATATTAATAAAGGTCGAACAAATCGCACTTCACCATCCTGTCAGCGTAAAAGAATCCAATTCAAGCACGTCTATGCGCGGGCAATTCAGTGAACGCATCGTCCAAGAATCTCCCTTATTTCAAGAACTTGATTGTGAAAAAAATAATAATAAAAATTTGACCTTATTATAGACCAGACATAGGATAGTCACAGACGTAGGACGTAGGTTTTTACTTCCGATTACTAAACTTCCTACACCACCCCCATGCGGCAACGTCCCCACCCCAATCCCCATATACGTCATTGTCGTTTTAGTTTGTTGATATTATTCATTCGATGAGACGATAAATTTAGGAGAGTAAATGTTTATTTTGAAACTGAAAGTATCATCGATAATAAGTTGATGTAAACATTATCTTTTATTTTTTTGGCCAATATTATCAAGTATTTTGAGAAAAAGTACCAAAAACTGAGTCAAAAACTTGGCCGAGATAAACATTTACACTGCATAGTAACACCATTTCTCAGCCAATATTATCAAGTATTTTGAGAAAAAGTACCTAAAATGAGTCAAATAGTACTTGGACGAGATAAAAATGTACCCTAAGTAATAACAACATTTTTATAATGTAAAGTATATTGGATCAATTAATGTCCGAAACGCCAGTAAGGTTGAACTATTTTACGGTATATAGGTAACCTTCGTTACCTCCCCGTTTTTGCATATAATTAACTATTTTAGGGTAATAATTATTCTGATTCGTAACACCGTAAAAAATGTTGACTTAACTTTACTAATTTTCAACGGTGTTACAAATTTCATTATATTACCTATTGTTTATATCAAACACCGACGCAGCCTATACTAGTTTACTCGCTAGTTTTTTGATTCTGATTCACTATGCTTTATAATAAGTAAGAGTGTTTTTTTTTTTTTTTTAACTAAAGCAACCATTCCTACTTACTATCAAAACATATTGAATTAAAAATGATTATCATGACAAACTTACGTATAAAAAAACAGCTTATAATAATTCCGCATATGGGTGACTCACTAAGGTCGGCTTTCATGTGGTCGTGGCTCCTTAATAAGCGAAACACCGGAACAATATATTGTATGACAATTACAATAGAGACACAAACACTTTAACTGACCCTCAGCGCCATTGAGTGCAAAAGTAATGATTAATGTCTACTGGAAAATAAATCACAATATATCAAACTATAGTAGCAAAAATCATAATGTGCGTAGATTTTTAAGATTTAAAACTTTCCTGGCAGTTGCATTTAAAATGCATGTCAAATGTTTCGATTTTTAACGGTTGGGAGTTCGTTTAGATGGTAGGAAAACTTCACATTCATTCAAGTTAGCAAAAAAATTTATATTTATGTATATATTTGGGCGTTTTCTATTGTGAAATGACCTCAATTAAAACGATGTTTCGTTATAAATGTTTCAGATCAAAACAGTTAGTTATCCTAATAAAATAATTTAAGAAGATGTTGGAAAATTCATCTATTTTATATGGTATTATATGTTGACATTTTCTGCTAATAAAAATCAACCCGATTGAAAGGCATCGTGTTGCATTTCAGAATGTTAAAAAACGATCTGTCGTAGACACAAACACCATATATAGTCTATATTATTGTGGTATTTTTCTCTTGGTTCACCAAGTTTAAAACCACTCAAAACAAACCACATTATCGTCACGAAATCTCGAAAATTAAACTGACTGAGTCATTATCAGAATTGAAAAGAACGTCTATAGTCATTATCATAACACTATAGTATTTCCCTCGTGTCACGATAACGTACAATTCTGGCATGTGTCCACTAAAAAGTCATTATTTTTACCTCAAAAAGACGTAAGTGACCTCAGTTATCCCTAAAGAAACTCTTCAAATTCTATTCCTCAAATAAAGAGCTTGAAAAATCGACAGGAATTTGCATATATGCGAAACATACGTTGGTTTCTTCGATCCCGTTGTGAAACCAACTCCATATAAGGAGTGCGTGACGTCGGGGTCAACTTTTTAAAGGGCAAACACGCCGGTTATAAAATTGTAATTTTTTTGATGTCGACTCGTAGTGCTTTAAATTCCAGTGATTTGTAAATGATTTTAACATCACGCAATTGGAATAATTATTCATGTTTGAATATTACTAAAATACTCGATATATTCATCATTTTGAGTAAACAGACGCGGAGTCTATTCCCGACACAGACCGTGTATTGTTTATATATTTACAAACGAATATTAAACCTCCTTAGCACATCAATTTTTATTCTTTATATTTTGACAAAAATACTTATTTTCTAGTGTTTTATAAGAAAGTTTCGATTTGGATTATGATTATATTCGATCTTAAAGACCGGAAATCAAGTCGCACACGTACAATTTTTATAATGTTTTTAAACCAGTCGTTTTATGTATATTTTTTCTTTGTTTTTAGTAAAAATCTATACAATCTTAGTATATAATTCAATATTGATATTCTCCTCAATTATGATAATTGTCTTCAAAGGAATTGTGTTAAAGAGAGAAAATATCGAACGAACGAAAGTCAGACGGAGGTTTCTTCAGAACGGAGATGTATATCGACTCGTAAAGATTTCTGTCAATCTTAACACAATGACAAGATAATCATAAATGGACGCAGATTTGTAAATACACGTGAAATATGGAAATTCACAAATAAAACCTGGTTAAATTTTGTATTTGATCTTAAAACACGGAAAAATATATATTCCATAGTAAGCTGTAGTTTGTTTACATGAATTTAGAAGTGAAAGAGTCCTCCTTGCGACTGAACACGAAAGTTTGTAATCAGCTGGCCTTAACCGTATAAGGTATCAATCTAATTTTCCATTTCTTCATGTTGAATCATGTCCTCATAGTCTGCTTTAAATACAATGGGCGTTGCCTACAATAAAAGATTAAAACACTAGCGACATTATGAAGCGTTTGTGCATAATACATATCTTTGTTTTTGCGTTAATAGTAAGGATAAATTGCTATGAAACGATCGAATAAATTCTTCGGCTTTTGAGTATTCATGCTACGATAATAGTCTAAAGGGAGACTTTCGATCGTATCCCCGCTGATCATCATTATAGCTGGCTCATGTTGTTTGACAAGTAAACGCCGCATAAGCTGGAACCATATTTTTGCCCTTATATGGTCAAATGAGAGTAGGACTATTGTTGATGCTACTATAAAACCTGCCGTTCCCGAAACGATCATTGCTTGAGCTGCTGTTGCGAAGTACACTCCAGTTGGTAGAACTCTAAGTGTTAAACTTATTTCAAATATAACAAAATGGCCGATGAAGATGTTGCTGCTTTGGTTGTAGACAATGGATCTGGTATGTGTAAGGCTGGTTTCGCTGGAGACGATGCTCCACGAGCTGTCTTCCCATCCATCGTAGGAAGACCTCGCCATCAAGGCGTTATGGTTGGTATGGGACAGAAAGATTCATATGTCGGCGACGAGGCACAGAGCAAAAGAGGTATCCTTACCTTGAAATACCCCATCGAACACGGCATCGTAACAAACTGGGACGATATGGAAAAGGTAATTGACCTAGTTACACGTTATACATATGTAAATTAATCTCATTCCACGGTTGGGATACTTGACTAACTGAGTTCTTGCTTGTCTCCTTCAGATCTGGCATCATACTTTCTACAATGAACTCCGAGTTGCTCCCGAAGAACATCCCGTATTACTCACGGAGGCTCCCCTTAACCCAAAGGCCAACAGAGAAAAAATGACACAGGTAATTAAATCATTTTATTTCGAAACATCAATTCTGAATCTCGCTCCAGATGAACACAAAACCCTCCTAGCTAGCCACACCTTATTGAAATTCTTATTGAAAAAATATTATGAAAATACATGGTTATAATGATAAGCTGTTAGTATTGTAGGCTTAATGTTTTTGTTGGGTTATAATCAAACCGTTAATTGAACTGATTTGAATATATTTAAATTTAAATTAACTTTGCTTAGTGCAAATTTTACCAATATCACCCCTACACGGTCGATTGAGACAGCCGGCGTTTTACTATCGATATATCATTCAGAATTTAAATCAAAGAATTAAGTCGTTTATGTATTCACCAAATAATTATTTTCACGTGTTACGCTACGCATTTTTGGTTACGAACTGTCTAGCATTCATAACTCGGAGCTTAAAAAACGATATCTTGAATGAAGTCGTATTAGTGACCTGTGCTTTCTCTTTCATCGGTCAATAATTATTCTCATTGTTCGGAACACGCAAGGATCAAAACCAGTTTTTTGACAGTAATCGACAGAAAATTCAAACTCGGTAGGATTAAATCAATTAAAATAGTGCATATTTTAGGCTTGGCAAGGCCAACCTTAAAATTCATTCCGATTCGGAAATTCGAGACCCCTGCTTGTTACTTGCGGTTATTTACGCACTATTTTTGCCTTGGAACCATATATGGTCAAGTGTAATCTGATTGGTCAGATTATAAGCAGAGGAACCCGCCCGATCTCAAACACGACATCTGTGATAAGAAAAACGAAAGCTTTGAATAAATATTTAGACATTTTGACTCTAACATAATGAAATTTTATGTACACTGTCATTGTTGATAGTCGAATTTTTATTTTTTAGTTTGTGAAATTTACATAAATGCGTGACATATACTCGATCGGACGCCAACGGAAAGAGTTCTTATCTAGAAAAAAAAAGATCTAAATACAGGAGGGAGGGGTGGGGGTCTTTTTCGAGAAAGTTCTATTTTTTCCCCCTTTTTTTCCCTCTGAGACTGTTTTGTATTTTTTATAATAAATTGTTTTTATGTGTGTAGGATTTTAGCTGATGTTGATTCATGTTTTTTTTTAGATCATGTTCGAAACCTTCAACAGCCCTGCCATGTATGTAGCCATCCAGGCCGTCTTGTCCCTGTACGCTTCTGGACGTACAACTGGTATTGTCATGGACTCTGGTGATGGTGTAACACACACAGTCCCCATCTACGAGGGTTATGCTCTCCCCCACGCCATCCTCCGTCTTGACTTGGCTGGCCGTGACTTGACCGACTACCTCATGAAGATCCTGACAGAGCGTGGCTACTCCTTCACCACCACAGCTGAACGTGAAATCGTCCGTGACATCAAGGAGAAACTCTGCTACGTTGCCTTGGACTTTGAACAAGAAATGCAGACTGCTGCTGCCAGCTCAAGCCTTGAGAAGAGCTACGAGTTGCCTGATGGACAAGTTATCACCATTGGTAATGAGCGATTCCGATGCCCAGAAGCCATGTTCCAGCCCTCATTCCTGGGAATGGAATCTGCTGGCATCCACGAGACTTGCTATAACTCTATCATGAAGTGCGACGTCGACATCCGTAAGGACTTGTACGCCAACACCGTCTTGTCTGGTGGCTCCACCATGTACCCTGGTATTGCTGACCGTATGCAGAAGGAAATCGCCAACCTTGCCCCACCAACCATGAAGATCAAGATCATTGCTCCACCAGAGAGAAAATACTCCGTATGGATTGGAGGCTCCATCCTCGCTTCTCTGTCCACCTTCCAACAGATGTGGATCTCAAAGCAAGAATACGATGAATCTGGTCCATCCATTGTCCACCGTAAATGCTTCTAAATTCGAACATTTCAATTTCTAAGAACTCTTCACTGTCTTTGTTCCGTTGTTAGCCCATACCCTTAATATTGCAAGAACAGAAACAATGATACAACGCCCCGACTGGAGACAATACTGCAGTACTTCGCATTAGATGTGCGGCTAATGTAATGATTGTGTTCTTGTAAAACCCTCTAGTTGTTGTAATGAGTATATTTTGATAACAGTGTCTGTACTTTTGATATTAGAAAGTAATATTTCCCTGAATAAAAGTTGTTTTATATTAAAATGTATAGACCATTTCAACAATGTTTAGGTTATTTATTGAGTCATTACACTGGAGTTGAGTACAAAATTGATTAAAGGGCCCTCATATTAGACGTCACGCAATACACTCAAGTAACGCAACGCGCTCGGTAAAACACCGCTCTTGATAGTCACGCTTATCAAATATTAAATTACAGCTGTAGTATTATTATTTATAACCAGCGGCTATTTACAACTTGGCGTAACGCAAGCCGATTTAAAAAAAGACCACACTTGTAGAATTGTTGTCATTGTAAGCATTTTGGCGCGAAAACGACGTTGACGTTCTGCACAACCAACAAAAGTCACGTGACTAAGGGTTAATACCACAAAGCATTTGATTGGCTTAATATTAATACTATTGACCAATGAAAAACCGTTTGCAAATATTTACAAACGTGATTCAGAACTCGAACGAACTCGAACGGAACAGTTTTTAACATTAAATATTGTAAATGAAGATTTTTCTCCCTCGTTTTAACTTTCAAAATCATGCGAATTTTCATTAGCGCCGCAAAACTAATCTTCTCAAGGGAAGAATAGATTTCAAATCGCAGTTTATTTTGCATAGGTTTGTGGCTTGTTCTGTGCACAGTGTAGACGCTAAATATTTCAATATTCGGGCTGCTAGACAAGAACAATATCATGAGCTCACTTTACTTATGTCAAACAGTCGAGTAGTGGTTTTCTTACTTAATTGATTGCGAAGACGATTAGTAAATTAGCTGAGTAAATCGATTTTTAAATTGGTTGAAACCACAATTACTCAATGCCGAAACGACTGAGTAGTGGTTTATACTTAAACAATTGAGTAAATCGATTCAACCAGTCACTCACTCCAAAAACGACTGAGTAGTGGTTACTCAAATAACTGATTAAATCGATGTATCCACAGTTACTCAATGCAAAAACGACTGAGTAGTGGTTACTAAAATAGCTGAGTAAATCGATGTAACCACATTAATTACTCAATGCAAAAACGACTGAGTCGTGGTTACTCACTAAATAACTGAGTAAATTGATGTAACCACAGTTGCACATTGTTAAAACGACTGTACTACACAGATAACGGTTACTAAAAAAGTCTTCATGAGTAAATCGATGCAACCAAAGAGTTGTTATACAGTATTTTTACTAACCACACGTAGGGATTTTCTCACTTATTCAAGTTAACCACTATCGTAGTCTTTCGCATCGCGTTTGCATGTATTTTCTATTATTTAGCGGTAATATTGTTCGTGCTTTACTTGGAATTTGTGAATATTTTTTTTACAACAAATCAAGGATTAGCCTTTGCAAATGTGCCTTGTGTCAAATAGTACAGCGGTGCTTAGCTTGCATAGCTGGCTCTGGGAGAAGGGGAGGGGAAAACGTGAGAGGATGGGGGAGGGAGAGGGGAAGAAGTCTCTCTCCAAGTCCCTCTCTCCCCCTGTAATTCTTCATCCCTTAGTAGTATTTTTAAGAAAAATAATGAAAACCTCACATCTTTCTTTGTAAATAAAACCCAACAAATTAATTGAATTGTAAACTTGTAATCTAGTATGTATATATCAATCACGAAAACCTCTTTGTTTATAGCTTGATTGCCTTAGTTATTACTTATAATAATCTCCACGCTTCATACTATTTGTTAACTAGTCGACCTGGGAGCAAGAGTACCTTGTTTAACCCTTTGGGTTGTCTCTCTTGCACCCTCCACCTATTCTTTTCCATTTTTCACTGTAAATTTATCTTGTGTATATGTGGTAAATAAAAACCTTTGAACCTCCTCTTCCCCTCCCCTTAAGAGCCTGGCTACACAGGCTAAGTGGTGCTAGATAGAACAGATTTCCTATGACTGTGGAAAGTTCAGTGCCTTTTGCGTGCCTTGCTTTAACCATGTTCGTGCCGTGAGCTTTTCATAGTCATACGAAATCTGCTCTAACGTGAGTATTAAGTTAAACATCAATTCCATCCGACTTTCGGCTGCGGGTTTAGGTCCCTTACTTGTCCTCTTTGTTGGAAATAATTCATCACAAACGACCACATCAGAACGACAAACTCTACCAATGTCATCAAGCTGCATCCAAGAAGAAATCCCATATTCCCGCCGATCTCGCCTGGAAATCAAACAGACAACAATTATTGGGTGTAGCGGGCTACACAGCTACAATACTTTGATATCGAGCACAGCTTGAACTTTGAGATACTATTGTGGCCGCCTAATAGAGGGTGACCGCTAAATATAGGTTAGAATAGGTATAGAAATAGATTTGGGACTTTTTATTGTGGCCGCTTAACAGAGGGTGACCGCTTAATGGGTGACCGCTTAATAGAGGTACCACTGTATATCGTGCATAACAAAAATAACAAAAAAAGGCTTGAACAAAATCATGCAAAGCAAAGAAAATATATCCTGCACCGACAAATTGCCCAACCCCCTTATTAAATATCTAATGGGCCGTCCCTTGCTAGTGACTGAATACCGTGGTTTTGTTACTTGAAACCCACCGAGTGAAACGTTCGGTAAGTCGTCGAGGATTGATTTGACACGAGATTAGGGACTCGTAAGTATTCAGCAGTCTTCTCAATTTGAACGAAGGGGGGGGGGGGGGGGGGGGGTGGGTGGGTGGGTGCAGTCTATTTTTTCCCGTTATGGTAGGGGGGCAAGGCTTATGTTGTTCATTTGTGGGGGGGGGGGGGGGGGGGGAGGGAGAGTAGTTAACTTTTTCGATTTCGCTCATTTCTCACCCCCCCCCCCCCCCCTCCTGATAATTATTGCGCAGTCCCTTATTATAATACATGTGTATGATATTTATTGTTGAAAAAAGGGACAGGAGTGAATAACTAAATAGCAAGTATGAAATACGAGTCTTAGGTGAGTTTTTTTTAGAATTATGACAATATGATGTGATTTTGGGTTTAGGTTCTATACCGCTCGCCCATTATAATATTATGGATAAGTAATAAATCAAGAGAGGATACTTATTTATCATATCCTCTCTTGAATAAATGTATTCTCTTGTTTCAATTGTTTTATTGTTTGTAATCCTTACCAAAGAGGGAAGTAGGCCCAAATGTACTATGCTGTCTGTAGGTTACGTCACGATGGGAGCCAAAATACACTGAAATAGCCACGTAGTCGTCCCTGGAACAGAAGCAAACACAATACTGATAATAACCTGCACGATCACGTAAATAATACACTTTTTAGAAACTACTTCCATTATTTTAAAATACGAGAAAACAAGGCAAGTTTACTGTGCGACTTGCCATACCGTAGTCACTTACAAAAACCTTTGATGGATTTTTGACATTATTTTAACATTTTTCCATCTCAATGGACCAATCAAGTACAAGTTTATATCGACAAGCGGAGACTTGAAACGTTGATGTCTGTAATTGGTTCGATTGAGATGATAAAAATGTCAAAATAATGTCAAAAATGTTTTGTAAGTGATCGACTACGGTATGGCGAGTCGTACAGCATTCAATTCTTACAGTTTAATAACGTAATAATTGAACAGGGTTAATCCATCGTCAATTTACTGTTATTGTTAGGATGATTATTAAAGATTATAGGCCTTTCTCACAAAGCAGCTAATCGTATGCTAATGCCCGACAAGCCTCGCTCTGGCATACAATGGTGTTTTTGTTTTATTAAGTCAAAAGTGAGGAGTGCGCCATTTTGAAAAAACAAGAAGGGAGAGCCTGGGGACGAGGTTGGGCTTGCCGGCCATGTGCATATCATAAACTGCTTTGTGAAAAAGGTCTATTGCTTTTTACTCGTGCCCAGGCCTATGGCCGGCACGAGTCTTAAAATGCAACGCGTGTTTTTTTATTTCAGAAGTTGTACTTCGGAAAGTCCGAAGATGTACGAAGATGTTACGAAGTTGTCGATTAACCACCAAAAACAACCCATAAATCGCTCAATATTGAAGCAAATGTCCTCAAACTTCACAGACATGCAAATAAAAACACAACACACAAGAAGACACATCTAATTTTTCCGTTTCAGAAGTTCTTTTGGCTTCGCCATGAAGTCGTGAATACCGATTACTCTCCGGTCAACTTCAAGATGGCGCAATATATAGCACAACTGAAAACGTCTTGGTAAAAATGGCTTGAAAAGCGGTTAAAAGTCGCAATCGTCACTAAAAATCGTCGCAGTTTGGCTTTTTATTCATCAAAGTTCGTAGTTGGAGTATTAGTTTTCATGTTCATCGCCATTTTCGTTTCAAAATAGTGAAATATTCAACTAATGCACTTGAAGGACTTCGATCGCATGTTGAGGCCGGTTTTCGATACCATGTGGAAAATCGTCTCATCTAAGGATATGCATGGATATACAAGCTTCATACTTCGGTAAAAGAACAATTGTTTAATGATGGTAAACATATCATAATAGGATTTCAAAATTTTTCATACGTATTTTCAAACGAACCTAATTCATTGAAGTAAATAACATTGTGTGAATCGATCATTTGTGGGTCTTTGTATGTAGCAGTCAATATTAATATCTTTAGATAATCTTATTCTGTTTACATGCTCGCTTAACTCTGATCCCGCTGAAAATAATGGTTATATATCACCAAGACATTCCCTATCATTGCTGTACAAAAGGGTTGACCTTTTGAAAAACACTAGGAAATCTTCGCCGGAATGTGTTAAATCGAAGACCGCCTTGAGCGATCGAGTAAAATACAAAACAGAAGCTGAGATGTGGCAGCAAAATTGTATTCGCTACGGCATATTATCTAGCACTTTCAAACAGAAAACTTGAGTTTATATTGATTAATGTGCAATATTTTCTTCGCAATGTCAGAGAATGTGACGGCTTTCTTCACGAAACCAAGCGAACTCAACCGCGGCGTGGGAAATCTCAAATCGGCTTGTCTGGAAACCATTCTAAACAGCCCAAATTGCTTCAAAAATCACACATATTGCCTTAGTAACTATCTATCTTTCTCGTTCTTACGTTTAATTTTCGAGAACAACTTCATAAAACTCTTTCTGAGGCAGTTTTCAAAGCTCTCGGATACTAAACTAGCGCTTTGGGGGGAGGGGAGGGGGCAGAAATGTCAACACTTGGTGATACAGGGATCCCACTACATAGAAACAAATGTCTGGTAGGTTTCTGTACAAGCCAAAAATCACACAAATTGCACAGTAACTGCCCATCTTATTTGTGTGACGTTTTTTTGTCAAGAACAATTTCATAATAATGTTTTTGAGACTTAGTTTTCAAACACTTCGCAACACAGGAATACTGGTACATAGAAACAACTGCCACAACCTGGTAGCCCAGTTAACCCTGGAGTCCAGGGTCTAGTTAGTTTTTCTATACCTGTGATAATCTGTCCCTAACTATAATCAACTGTTCCTAGCTATTTAGCATCTCTCCATAATTAAGAGCCAGATCAAGGGCACGAGTAAACCCTGCAGCCAGGGTCTAGTTGCAATAGATGCACAGGTAACCCTTTCGGGCTTCCTTTGTAATGTTTTTTCCCTTAGCCCTTCCCTTCTCGCCCCATTCTCCCGCTTCCAGTTTTCTAAACAGGAAGCCAATGACACTGAAGCCTACTTGGCTATGACAAAGTGCTTCTAATTCATTACTTACGGTGAAAAGCCGTCGAAAAACACTTGATTTATTCCAAAGATGGAACTTCTTGGAAGCTGGCCATAGCTGACAGAGGTTTTGTAAGTCGTTTCATCACAAGCAATTGGACAGTCGCAGGTACCATAGTCCAACTGACCTAACAAAACAACCCATCATGTTAGACACTGGATCAGTCATGAATAACTAGACGCACTTAGTGCGTTTACTCAGGCTACGTCATAGAGTAGTAATTGATGGGTGGTTTACCTGTGGCATTACGACATGTAATCTCGACACAACGATAGACCCATAGATAGAAAAGGTAAACCTAGACACAGGCTCCCCTGCAGGGTAGCCTGAGTAATTAATGAGAATTTGACAAAAGAAATCTCGTTCGTGACGAAGGTTGTATTTTAGATACAAAATCGTCCTGAATTGCATAAGTTTTTACTTGAATTTTCTCGACCAGATTTGCTTTTATCTTGACATTTTTAATAAAATAAAATATGGAAGATAACTGACAAAATCTGAAAAACACTATACTTACTCGAGAAATAATCGGTACAGTTCTTGTACGAGTTGTAGCAGACAGTGGCATCATTGTATTCTAAATGAAAACAATATATAAAAAATATTATTTAAGGTGGCTCGAACCAGTTTTCTGCAATGAGGGTCCCCTATACCTTTTGCGTGAATCGTGATCGGCCTATTTATTTTTGCGTAAATTAAACGTGATTGGAGCATTTTTTTTTATCCGTGATTCGTGATCCAAACTTTATGCGTCCACGAATCCATCTTTTCCTTTATGCGTGATTCGTGAACAGAAACAATAACAATTTTAATGATTCGTAATATGACCACTTTATTTTATGTGAATGCATTTTGCGAGGTGGTATATGGGACCCTCTGCAATGAGAGCTCGCAAGTACTTGCAAAATAACCAAAATGCCAAATGAACGACCATCACAATTTGAATTCGAGAAACAATTTGTATATATATATAATGTAAACTTGTGGTCCAAGTGTAGAAAGTGTGTGAAAAATGGTGTTTGACAATTCAAGTACTCGCGCGCTATGAAAAGTAGGTCGAGTTAAATTATACAATTTCAAACGCTGGCGTTGTTAATAATACCATTATTATCACTATACATAATGGAGGAGGATACACAAAGAATGTATGAAACAAAGGCTGCACGGTGTGGACAGCGGTATATTCTAGTGTATTAATAAAGACAATCAAATTATACAATTCAATTATACCATTATTATCATGACTACCTACAATAATAATACAATTTCAAACGCTGGCGTTGTTAATAATACCATTATTATCACTATACATAATAGAGGGGAATTACACAAAGAATGTGCCAAACAAAGACTGCCACCCGCGGTGTGGACTGCGGTATATTCTAGTGTACTAAAATGTAGTAGTATATCCTACCTCCTAGGTTGACAGGCCGGCAGACGCACTTATCTTTGATGAAATCGCTTGCACATTCAAAATAGCAGTGGATCTGACTGTATTTCTTGAACGCTTTGATAGTTCGTCGTTCACATTTTCCACCCTCGGATATTTCCAAATTCTTAATCTACAATAAAAACGGCGGGGTATTAGTGAAGAAACAACTACGATAAGATAAGGTATATTTTTTGAACGTACGTTTTGAACACGTCAAGCTTTGCGCAATACGATGTATATGCTATGTTGGCTTACATTTTGAACGCAATACGATGTATAGGCTATATATGTAACAGCTAACGTATTTAGCTTACTTTTTGAAAACGACAAGCTTTGCGCAATACGATGTATAGGCTATGTAAAAGCTAACGTATTTAGCTTACGTTTTGAAAACGACAAGCTTTGCGCAATACGATGTATAGGCTATGTAACAGCTAACGTATTTAGCTTACGTTTTAAAAACGACACATTTTGTGCAATAAGATTTATAAGCTATACATTGGCTTACATTTTGAACGCAATACGATGTATAGGCTATGTAACTGCTAACGTATTTAGCTTACGGGCAATTACGTTTTGAAAACGACAAGCTTTGTCCAATACGATGTATAGGCTTGTGACGCAGGCGATTTACGTTCCACTGATCGAGTTTATTATAAGATATTAAACGGCAAATAACCTAAAAGAATTACAAGTATAAATGATTATTTGATACGAAAATACTAAAGAAATTACACAATAAATGATTTACAATAACGATTGTATGCTTACCCTGACGGTACGGCACGAAACTAATAAAGTATTCACATGTTTGTATTGGTTACACATTAGTAGCGAAGTATTTAAAAACAAGATGGTGACTGACGACCACATGGGCTGGCTAGGTACCAGACCCCACGGGACGACACAGGGTTCCCGATCCTGACCTATTACATACTTCCCTGCTTGAGGTTGAAGACCTCGACAACCTAATAAAACTGTAATAAATGAAAAACATAGAGAAATAACATGTCCAAATATAAAAATGTCTTAAACTGTCTTACTCAACATTTGCATAATAAGTAAGTTTGTTTGTGCAACAGTGTTAATAACATCTTGTGGATTCAACAGGCCTGCTGTATTCTCGCTGATCGATACTGGTACTGGTAAGTGATGTGGATTCGAGTGTGTTCCTGCTGCTCTTCGGGTTGAACGTCTAAGGGGTGCATCATCAGTGGTAACATCTGTTGCTGTCTGTAGAGGTTCATCGTTGACTTTTTCTTCGCTGTCAGGCACATCAAACTCATCAGTCAGTTCCTCATATGTGTCGCTGTCAGTCACATCAGACTCATCAGTCAGGTCCTCATTTGACGATGTAGACGTTGATTTCTCATCTTCCTTGGTTAAGTCAGTCTTTTGAGTAGGTATTTCTGTGTCTTTGGTTAGATGACTGGCATGTAACATGTCTTTCCTGTAGACTGTCTTCTTGGCTGGTTGTTCATCCAGTGATTCTACCACATAGGTGTTTCCGGTGTTTAACCGTTTGACTATTTTGTAGGGTGTTGCATCCCATACGTCTTGTATTTTGTTTCGTCCTTCTACACGATTCTTTAAGAACACCTGTGTACCAACTGAAAGACTTGTATCTACAGCTTTGTCATTGTTTCTTTTCCTTCGTCTGAGTGCTTCTTTCTCAGTCTTCTGTTCAGCTAGTTTGAATGCATGATTTAACCGCTTCTGGTGATCAGCAATCCATTCTTCAACACAAAGGTTTCCATCATCCTGATCCACAGCTTGTAGCATGTGGTCGATAGGAAGGATTGGGTTTCTTCCAAAAAACAAGTAATAAGGCGAGTAGCCGGTGGATGAATGCGGTGTGCAGTTATAAGCGTATACTAGTTCAGGTAAGAATTGTGGCCACTTGCCTTTCTTCTCTGGAGCTAGGGTCTTTAATCGGTCGTGCAATGTTCGATTAAACCGTTCACATTGCCCGTTACCTTCTGGATGGTAGGGCGATGTTCGACTCTTGGTTATTCCATATAGCTTACAGAGTTCACGTATGACATTTCCTTCGAAGTTCCTTCCTTGATCGCTATGAAGCCGCTTTGGGACACCAAATCGTACAAACCACGTGTTAACCAATGTGCGTGCTACAGTCGGTGCTCGTTGATCCTTTGTTGGTATTGCTTGGGTGAATTTCGTAAATACATCTGTGAGAACTAAGACGTTTTCAAATCCACTAGTGCTTTTCTCAAGTAGAGTATAGTCCATAGCCAAAACTTCTAATGGAGCGCTGGCTGTAAGAGAACCCATGGTTGGATGCAGCGTCTTCCCTGCTTTGGACATAGTACACCTCTGACAATTTCGACAATACTCTGCGATTTCTCGTGACATTCCGGGCCAGTAACATCTTTGTCTTGCTATAGCGGTTGTCTTGTCAATTCCCTGATGTCCTAAATCATCATGAACTGATGCCATCACTTTACTCTTAAGTGCGTCTGGTAATATAAGCTGTTTAACTTCTTGGCCATGAATGTGAATGACACGGTATAAAATTGAGTCTTCCTCTTTTATGCGCTTCCATTCTCGCAGCAGTTTACGAGCATTCTTGGTTTCTTTCATGAGCTGTCTCACTGTTGGGGCGCGTTGGAGCTTCCAGTAATGCCATAGTCTGCTTGTTGAGTTATCTCCAGTTTGCATCACAGTCAAGTCCTTCTTTGAAATCGATGGGAGTGTAGATGGGATCTTTGGTGCTACGCCTTGGGTTCGTGTTTGTGATTCCTGCAAGAGAGTCTCTGATGACAACTCTTCAACAAATGCGGTGATTAAAGGTGGCAGTAGCGTTCCAACTTCTCGATTCTGTTCCTGATTGTCTTGAGCTGCGGTGTTTTCTAGCCTTGCTGTTTTCGGTTCCTCACCATGAGATGTCTTTCTGCTTAGAGCGTCTGCATTACGATTACTTCGGCCAGAGCGAAACTTTACAGTGAAGTTAAATTGTGCAAGTTCGGCAGACCATCTCATCTCCGTCGCACCAAGCTTCGCTGTGCTCTGTAAATAACTTAAAGGGTTATTGTCAGTATATACAGTAAACTTCGATCCTATCAAGAGATCACGATATTTCTGAGCGATTGCCCAGTACAGTGCTAACAGTTCAAGTTTCATACTAGAATAGTTCTGCATATTGCGTTCAGTAGGTCGAAGACCTCTACTTGCATAACTAAGAACAACAAGTCCATGTTCCTGTTGCTGAGACAAGACAGCACCTAATCCGTGAAAACTCGCGTCTGTCTCCAAGATGAATTCACGATTAAAGTCTGGGAATCCAAGTACCGGGGCTGTTGTCAAGGAACGTTTAAGCTTGTTGAATGCATCATTACAAGAAGAGTCCCATTTGTCTTTGATACTTCTTTCGTCACGGGCTGTAGGTTGCTTCTTCCTTTTACGTCCTGTTGTTTCTTGTCCTCCTCGTACAAGACACTGAAGAGGGTGGGCAATCTCGGCGTACTTCGGGATAAATCTTCTGTAGTACCCCGAAAGTCCAAGAAAACCACGGAGCTCACGCAACGTCTCTGGTGTTTTCCAATCTTCAACAGCACGTATCTTTTCAGGATTAGGGGACGTCCCATCACATGTCACTATGTGTCCCAGGTAACGAACCCTTGTTCTGAAAAGCTGACATTTTTCAGGTTTCACTTTAAGATTGAGTTTTGACAACCGAGACAGTACCATTTCCAGCCTTGACAAAGTCTCTTCAAATGTGCTTCCGAAGACTAGTATGTCGTCGATGTAAACCAGTAAGCTTTGAAAGTTCACATCTCCAAATGCTTTATCCATTAGACGCATGAATGTACTCGGTGCATTGCACAGTCCGAACGGCATCCGGGTGTATTCATACAGTCCTCCTGTCCCTGTTCTGAAGGCGGTCTTTTCTACGTCTGATTCTTTGACTGGCAGTTGATTGAAACCGTGTGCGAGGTCCAAGCTGCAAAAGTACTTTGCACCTTTAAGAACATCCAGTGCTTCGTCGATACGAGGTAGAGGATACGCATCTTTATGTGTTTTTGCATTAAGGCGACGATAGTCTACACAGATCCGAAGTTTACCATCTTTCTTCTTCACCAATACGATGGGAGCAGCGTATGGACTCGACGATTCTCTGATTATGCCGCGGTCTAACGATTTCTGGATATATTCTCTCACTTCAGGCCATTGTTGTGGTGGTACTCGCCTGTGTGGAACTTTGATTGGGCGATCGTCAGTTGTAATAATTGGATGCTCTACTAGATCACAAAATCCGATATCATCATCATCTTTACTAAACGTGTGGTTGTACTGTGTTACAACTTCCTCCAGACGCTGACGTTCAGACGGTGCTAGGTCTCCAATGTCCATCCTGGATAGTGTTGCGTTGGTGTCAACTGCGTTGTGTGATTCACTATCGCTCGATGCAGCGTCACGTACATACACATGATTTTCATTTACAGTCACAAATTCCACAGATGGTTCTAGTTCAGCTACTGACCAGGTTGCAATTGGATCTCGAGGTTGGAGGTAAATATCTTTGTCGCTAAAATTAGCTACTTGAATCGGGATTCGTCCGTCATGTCCAACTGTGACAACTGCAGCTCCAACAGACACTCCGCTTGGTAACTCCGCCACGTGAGCTTCTACTCTCTCTACCAAGGCAGTGTAGGTTGAATCAGCTGGCTGTACAGATCCCTCAAGTACTCTAATTGAACGTGCAGGGACAAGGGTTGGACCCGATCCCACTAACCGTACTTTGCCTTCGAAATTGCATGGAGATGATGCAACAGTTTCTTGGTTAAACGAATGAACTTTATACATTTGTAATGCATAGAGAAGACTTACTTCACTATCAGGTAATGTTTTAGATAAAATATCAACAAAGTTAACACCATACAATTGGATTAAACGTTTGCGCATGTCTCTGAGTACATTTGAGCCAATAACACCAGGTACTCTTGTTTTGCGAGCATGAATTGGAATTGAAACGGGATCCTTAACGATTAAAAATCCTAAACCATCAAAGGTGTGAGACAGAGCAGATAGTTGGAGTTCTACGTAGCCAATGTAGGGGATCTCTAAACCCTGTGAAGCTGAGATCTTTATGTAAGATGTCACATCAACAACTTCTCTTCCTGGAGCTAGGTGTTCCATGTAGAAGCTTTCCGTCACCGTTGACACTTCTGCACCAGTGTCAATCAGACATCTGACATCAACATCATCGACCCTCACCCTCACCTCAGGACAGTCCCCTATTGCTTGAGCAATTATTGAGCCTCCACTAATGTGCTCACCCACCGCAGGGCTCATTGCGATGGGCCCGACTTGTTTAAATCATCTTGACCCTTGCCTTTGGGAGTGGTGTTTGTCAAACTAGTGCTAGTGTTCTTAGGGCAGTCCCTCTTGAGATGTTGTGGGGAATCACATAGCCAACATTTTCGAGACCCACCAACCCTGGGTGTACTTTTAGTGTTCAATGCTGTAAGCAGTGATTCTATTTGTTTCTGTTGGGTTGCTATTTGTTGACCCTGTTCTTTAAGCATCCTATGGAGGTCGTTATTGACTGAAACTTCATTTAGGGTAGCTTGTTGCTTTTCTTTAGGGGTTTTTGGGTTATCCTGACTTCTCATTAGCTTTAGTACCCTGTCGCGTGCATCAAAGAAAGAAAGCTCTGATTGGTCTGAATTAAGCCTCCTCAGTTCAGTGCGAACAGTATAGTCATTAACCGCCTCAGCTAATCGGTTTTTTAACTGAGTGTCCCGACCCGCTTTGAAAGAGCTATCAAGCTGTACAATTCTATCCATCAGCTTTACTAAATCAAGGGAACATTTGATCAGATCATCACCCTCCTTCTGCTTGTAGGAATAAAATTGTTGTTGTAACTGTGGGAGGCTGTCCCCATCCCCAAACACACGTGTAAGGATCATGAATATTTGTGTAGGGTTGTTCATCACTTCTTCGCCCCTTCCAATGACTTCATACCGCGCGCTTCCAGCTAAATGTTCAATAAGAAAGGCTGCTTGTTCTTTTTCTGTTAGACCCCTACTTGCACAGGCGGCCTTTGCGTCTTGGATCCAATCTTCAATAGTTAAGTCATTAGCATGCTCTGGTTTGCCACGAAATCGCTCGAGTTTTCTGGAATTAACATAAAGCACACTTTTTTGTACTTCGTTTTCCTTTCTTAGAACCTTTTTAATTTCTCTTTCGGCGATTTCGGCGTCTTTCTCCGCTTTATCAGCGAGGTCTTGTTTTTCTGCAACGAGTGCTTTCAATTTGGCGATCTCTTGCATCGCTTTCGCTAATTCCAGAACCGAGGCCATCGTATACTGTTATAATTATCTCTTACCTCTATCTAGCCGTCAGTAGACCGTCAGGGTTTAAAGGAGACGCCTGCTCGCGACGCCACATGTGACGCAGGCGATTTACGTTCCACTGATCGAGTTTATTATAAGATATTAAACGGCAAATAACCTAAAAGAATTACAAGTATAAATGATTATTTGATACGAAAATACTAAAGAAATTACACAATAAATGATTTACAATAACGATTGTATGCTTACCCTGACGGTACGGCACGAAACTAATAAAGTATTCACATGTTTGTATTGGTTACACATTAGTAGCGAAGTATTTAAAAACAAGATGGTGACTGACGACCACATGGGCTGGCTAGGTACCAGACCCCACGGGACGACACAGGGTTCCCGATCCTGACCTATTACAGGCTATACGTTGGCTTACATTTATTTTTTTTGAACGCAATACGATGTATAGCTAACGTATTTAGCTTACGTTTTGAACACAACAAGCTTTGCGCAATACGATAGGATATACGTTGGCTTACATTTTGAACGCGACACGATGTATAAGCTATATGTAACAGCTTACGTATTTATCTTTTTACAAAACACAACAATCTTTGCGCAATCATCAACGTACCCGATTTTTCTCGATGGCAACAGCTGTTACTTTTCCTGGAAGGGCAAATATTCCCGTAACGCCTGGTCCTGCTTCCTGGACATGGAGATATATATTATAGCCCTCGGTTAAAAACGGGTAGAAGTAGCGATGGGGACGATGCTGTAAAAGAAACGTTATCGCTCCCAAAGTTCCTACTGAGTCACTATAGATCTGCGTGATATTCGGATCTTGTAACTTCTCGCCGTTGAAAGTATAGCACAATCCGCCTTGTGACTGCACAGTGGCTCTGTAAAGTCTAGCGTCAGTACACATGGAGCCCGTGGAAGCCACATTACAGTACGCAAGTACTTCGTTCAACGACTCTGTAAACGTACGAAGGAACTCCATCATATCAAAAGTAATCTTCGACTTAGTTAACACTTCCGTGATTTCCTTTTTATACTCTTTAGTACAGTTGATGATTAGTTGGCCAGCTGGTACATTTGGGATGTTAACAAATGCGCACACCAATGCATGACCGCACGGTCTTCCTTTGCGGACATCTCTGGTTGCAGCGCAAGCACTAATGTTCAATCTGTATTTTGTAAAATCTGGGTCGTCATCTTTCGCAAAAATCTTTACCTTGTCGGCGTAACTTTGAGAGCAAATGGTAATCGCTGGGAAATCTAAATAATGGTGTGTCGTTTCATTTATTTCAATGATAGTTGGCTTATGTAAGAATCTGTTAATGCTGTTTACGATAGAATTCACGAGCCAGCCAATGGCCATCAGCAACAAAGCCAACCAGATGAGCTTAAGGTACGTTTGTTTACTAGCAAAGGCGTTTCGCAGACCGTGAAGAGTCGAATTTTCGTAGAAGTCTTTCCAAATATCTGATTTCTTTTCTCGTTGAGGCGGTGTACTTGGCATTTGGTCAGATGACATATTCAAAAGGCATTTGGTGTAATTGTAGTATTTCTGAAAGATACAAATTACATACAATCATAAAAAAAAACAAATCAATCAAAAAGTGCCGCAAAAACGACAAAGTATTGATTACTAAAATAACTGAGTAAATCGATGCATCCATGCAGTGTTACTTGCCGCAGAAACGACTGAGTATTGATTACTGAAATATAACTGAATAAATCGATGCATCCAGATCTACTTGCCACAAAAACGACTGAATATTGATTACTGAAATCTAACTGAGTAAATCGATGCATCAATGCAGTGTCATATGTAAGGAGCGGATACGCACTTTTGTTCTCACAAAAATAGTAACTGTAGATGTAACGATTTTGTAGATACATGTAGGCGGTGTATTTTTGCCCTGAGGAATGCGAAATGTATAACAGGTACCATTCTTACCCTAGACATCAACATCGAATCGAAACTCTAAGAGCGAAACTTTAAGTTGTTTCTTACCCTGGTTCCCATAAAATCGCTACGATCACCGAGATCGTTGTGATGGCGCTTTCGTTTTGAGAAAAAATAAAAATATCACTGCTGACTGAAGGTTGAAGCTTACTGAAATTCGACGAAATATATCTGAACAAATAAAATCAGTTTCGATTTTCTTTAATCATAAAGAACTCCGAGCTATATTCTAAAAGCCAAACATGATTTGATGTGAGCCAGGCTTGTTACGCAAATGTTAACGACAATATGTAAAAAAATTGACCACACCTATTATATTAACTTTGCCCACAAATTACGGCAACACAAGTAAAAACATAATTATCTAAACAACTCGCAACGCAAATTCCAAAAGTAATAAACAAGAACATAACAAGTTTTGGATTCTTTAGACTGAAACTGAACGCATATAGCACAACCATGACAGGCAAGCAGAAACTGGTGCGAAATCATACAAACACAAACTTTTTAAAAACCACCTTGAACACAAGCATGCATGTATAAAATATATATTGGAAGAGGTTTAAAATGATTATATATAATATGCAACATTTAGATGGGATCGAGAAGAAATTATTAATCGAAAATTGTAGTATAAGACTGATTTAAAACAATCATTTCGACAATACTTTTTAAAACTTGAGATATTTAAAGATTAAATGATACCGAGAAGAAAATAGGTAATATAATGAAATTTGCAACACATTAATAAAGGATGACTTGACTTTATTGACGTTTCGAGCTTTAGCCCTTCGTCGGTGTAAAATGAGAAAATAATTTAAAATTGTAGTAAAAAATAATGTGAACTTAACTTACTTTTTCAAACATGACATATCTTAACATTTCTAAAGTAATTCATAATATAGACCAATGTTTATTTAGATGTGACTGAGAAAAAAATAAGTACAAATTGCAATAAAAAACTAAATTAAAACAATTATGTGATCTTCGCTCATGCACCTTTTTAAAAGCTGTTATACCATGGAAACACCCTTGAAGAACAACTTTCAGTTTTTCAATTTTAAGATTTCTCAAGTATTTTATAATAAACAGAACAATGTTTATTTAGATGAGACTGAGAAAAAATAATTAAAAAATTGTAGTAAAGAAATGAATTAAAACAATTACCTTTTCAAAAAGCTGTAATAGAATGGAATCACCCTTTTAGCACAACTTTCAGCTTAAACTTGTATATTATATAGCTGGAACTTGCATTTATACATGTGTGTACGCTAGCTAGCACCATACACAAATGAACTGCTTGAACTTGAACGGTTGTCAAGCAACCCGACGTAATAGCGTACTAACAATCGCAGCTGTAAAAAAATAATTTAATTTTAAAATAATGACCGCCTGTACTGCAGTCTCTATCAATTAATAATTAATATTGACTGTGTTGACTCAGTGAAAAAGAAGGCGTTGGAGTATTTGGATAAAGGAATAAATATATAAAAACGTGACTGGAAAAATATATAAAGTAATGAATAAATTATGAATACAAAAATTATGAAAGGATAAATGTATGAAAAACAAATGAATGAACAAATGAATAAACAAATGAATGAACAAATGAATAAACAAATGAATGAATGAAAAAATGAATGAGCAAATGAATGAGCAAATGAATGAACAAATGGATGAATGAACAAATGGATGAACAAATAAATGAATGAACAAATGAATAAACAAATGGATGAATGAACAAATGGATGAGCAAATGAATGAATGAGCAAATGAATGAATGAACAAATGGATGAATGAACAAATGGATGAACAAATAAATGAATGAACAAATGAATAAACAAATGGATGAATGAACAAATGAATGAATGAGCAAATGAATGAATGAGCAAATGAATGAATGAACAAATGGATGAATGAACAAATGGATGAATGAACGAATGAATGAACAAATGAATAAACAAATGGATGAATGAACAAATGGATGAGCAAATGAATGAATGAGCAAATGAATGAATGAACAAATGGATGAATGAACAAATGGATGAACAAATGAATGAATGAACAAATGGATGAATGAACAAATAAATGAATGAACAAATGAATAAACAAATGAATGAATGAATGAATAAATGAACAAATGAATAAACAAATGAATGAATAAATGAATGAATGAATAAATGGATGAATAAACAAATGTATGAAAAAATTATTGAACGAATAAAGGAATTACACAGTTGGTGTTTTCAGTAGATATCACACTTGATCATCAGGTCCATGAACATTTCATTACCGGGCAGTCAAAATATGCAACAGTCTAGATGATCGTCTGAAACAATGCCTGTCAGTAACTGACTTTAAAAGAACCTTGAAAAATCAACTTTTATCTGCTAGTGTATGATATTATATCTATTTATTATATTTATTCATCTGATTGTAAATAGTTATTATTAAATTGGATATCACTGTAATTTTATTATATTTATCTATTTGTTCGTAAATAGTTAAGTAATAACCTTCATAAGGATAAACTATTAAAGATATTATTATTATATAATAAATATTATTATCATTATTATTATTATTGCTGTTATTATTATTATTATTATTATTATTATTATCATTATTATTATTGCTGTTATTATTATTATTATTATTATTATTATCATTATTATTATTGCTGTTATTATTATTATTATTATTATTATTATTATTATTGCTGTTATTATTATTATTATTATTATTATTATTATTATTATTATTATTATTACTTGATAAGGTCACTGCTAGTTGAATGTTGTTTCACATTGATTTTTAAAAACTTTAGCTTGCTATCCAAACTTGAATTTGAAATTAGGTTTGTGGCCTATAATTTTAATGAAATGTATTGTTTTCAGTTCTCTTCAATTCACAGACTCTGTTGGGGGCGACTGTTTGAAAATGTTTGATTACTTTTGAAAAGATCATTTGGATTTGAAAACGTGATGAAAAATATATTACTTCAATAATAGAAACAAGTTATAAATACTAGGGATATAAATGTGACATTTCGGTGCACGTTCGACACCATGGTCAAGCTTATTATTGAAAAGAAAAGTGCAAAAACAAGTTTGCATGACTGCCTGCTATTTTAAATGCTTTACATGAACAACTCTAAACATGCAGTGGGACTCCCTATGGGCCAAACTATTTGTATACACATGCAAATTAATTATCTATTTACTCTAGGACCTTGACAATTTTCTTTTAAATCATAAGCTTGATTATAGTGTTGGACGTACCCTGAAATCTCATGTGTAAATCCCTACTATTTATAACTTGACTTGCTGTACTCCAAAACATCTTCTTATAAATAACAATAATAATTATAATAATAATAATTATTATTGTTTCCCTTAGTTCAGAGGCACTCCATATTCACAATACAAGATAAATGGGGCTATGCAATTGTTTGTGGATAAATGGGTAATCGGACTCCATCGCTGAAGGGAAGGAGATGATAGTAATGGGATGAGTGTAGGTTAAGGTAGATAAATATGGTATGAGCTCATAAACATATATATATATACTAGAACATGAATTTTGGTTGTAAGGGTTGGTAAACCCAGTTTAACATTACTCTTGTTAAACTGTTGTCATTATGGTGGATGACAAGTGTGTTTCATAACTTCAAGGCCTTGAAGCTTAACCCTATACACACGGTTACCAAATAAAAATTTGTGTAATAGTAATAAAGGGAACGTGGTGAACAAGTGGATTGGTGCGTATGAATGTAACAGATGTGTACCTATAAAAACAATCAGACCAAATTCTAAAAGAGAAATGAAATCCGTGCATGAAAATGTACATAAGTATAAAACAAAGTATAAAAGGTGGTAGAAAAGAGCTAATATGTGGGGAAAAGCATACCTGGCATAAGGAATTTACGAGAAACCCCGCACCTTTTAGACAGTTGGTACAATCCAGCCGGTAACATTGTAACATACGAAAAAACCAGTGGAAAAATTGCGTGATAAAATACCCTCACAAAATATAGACAGGGTTTTTTTTTATTCATGGTGTTCAAAAGATTGGAGTGGTCTTTGAAAACCAGCCAACATACTTTATATAGCCTACTCCATACCACTCCATTCTAATTTTTTGTTTTTATACATTTTATTTGTCAACACTCAAAAATGTATTTTTTACAGGTCAATTGGAGTATGTATTATAACACAAAAAAATAAGTTTATAGAGACATAAAAACAGTTTTTTTTAGTTTTATTTTAGTTTTTTTTCAGGTTTTTTTTTTTAGTTTTTTTTTATTAGTATTTAAAAATACTTCACTACCATTTAGGGATGTAAATCAAAATATATATGGTAAACAATTCATTCCTCACTTGTCAAAGTATATATCAAGTCAGAGTTCATTTAAGGAACCATTGAATACAGTGCTTTGATCTCATTAGTATAAGTCAAATCACTGATACATGGTGTCTCCAAAATCATTGGTATGCCGTCAAACCTGTTATCTTCCATCAAAAGACGGAATGCCTCTTTACCAAGTTTTCCTTTTCCAATATTCTCATGCCGATCAAGATGACAGCCAAGATCGCCCTTTGAATCATTAAGGTGGACCCCTTTGAGATATTCAAACCCTACCGTACTTTCAAAGTCTTCCATAACTTTTTCATATCCTTTTTTATTTGAGATATTGTACCCTGCCGCAAAGGAATGACATGTATCCAAACATACTCCAACTCTTGATTTGTCTTTCACACGGTCGATGATTCCTCTTAGTTCTTCAAACTTGCCCCCAATCTGTGACCAAATACAAGAATATTTACTCAATAAGATGATTTCTTATAATTCAATCCTTTCATAATGGTTTATTTATATACGGTTATTCAAGCTAAAATGAAACTACAGTTGACTTGTAAGTGACCACCCTCGGACCAGAAGAAAGTAGTCACTTACAAGAGATGGTGGCTTGCGAGAACCTAAGCACTGGAAGCCCTAACAACAAGAACCCTATCACATAAGCCCAAACCAAGTGCAATTTGTAATAATTCTAAATACGTCAAGAATTATCACTATATTTCAAAATTGCTGTATCTTAACTCTTTGTTTTGCATATTTTTTCTGCCACAGTATCGCAAAAGATGTTTAAGGTAATGTTTTCTAAATGTCAGCACTCTAATGACTCTGGATGTTGCTTATGCGAGAAGAAAAGTAAAAAACTTTAACCCTTAAGGTGGTCATGGTCGCATAGGAGAGTGGTTGCTTACCATAGAGATTTATTACAGAGTTTATATTGGAAACAAAATGGGAAAATTAAATACAGAGGAACCCCGTTAATCCGACCACCGAAGGGACAGCCCAAAGTGGCCGTATTATCGTCGGACCTAAAAAACTGGCCGCAACAATGGGGTGGCTGTATTAAGTGGGTGGCCGTAAGGCGGGGTTCCACTGTAGTAGTCAATTACGGGAGATGGTTGCTTGCAAGAGTGGACCTTCAGAGAGTCTACACTGTATGAGCATATTTCTAAAAACAAATATTAAGGTCTTGAAATTGATTAATTGACTTTAAGCAACACAAAATCTGCCGACAACAATCTTTATGTACTTGACAAGAATAACAAACGAATAGCGTTTCAAATATTGTTGCAAACTAAGCGACCTTTCGCTATGGGCTCCCTGTGGATGTGGATTGGGGATATTCCCCTAGGACAAAAAAACTCTTCTTTCAAATATAGGGGTAAATAATACAATAAAAATGTGTCCAAACTCACCGTATTTCCTTGACAACTCATGTTTTCAATTACAGTAATAACATATTTAGTTTTACTGTGAGCAATATTGATGCTTTCTGCGATCTTATCTAGACACTCATCAACTGGAATCTTGCCGCAAGTTGAACCAGGATGGAAATTATACAGAGTCAATCCAAGCATTTCACATCGCTGTAGCTCCTCAATAAGAACTTCACGGCTCTTAGCAAGTGTTTCTTCGTCAGGAGATCCACAATTCATAAGGTAGATTCCATGAGGGAGAATTTGAGAGGGCGAAAAGCCATGAGAAGCACAAGCTTCACGGAAATTTTGCGCAGTTTTCTCGTCCAAAGGCTTGCTCTTCCACTGTCTTTGGGAGCGAAGGAACATGGCGAAAGCTTTAGCTCCGATTTCTACTGCACTGTAAACCGCATTGCATAGGCCACCACTGATAGATACATGAGCTCCAATGAGCTTCTTGTTATCGGATGGAGGAAGTATTTTGGGGGATGAAGTTTCTAGTTTTAACGATGATTCCACTTTTTGCTCTTTGGCGTCTGAATCTCTTTCTTGTTTGACCTTTTTGCCTACTTTCCGAGTTTTCCTTGCAGGAGACGAGTGTTTTAAAGCTTTATCATCTACTAAAGAGGACTTGGAATCCTTTTTGTCGTCATTTAGAGGTGAATTTGTCTCAGTTTTAACGCGTTTCGTAGCAGGCTTTCGGTTACTTGCAGATTGTTCAAGCTCAGAAATGCTTGGAGTTGATTCCCTTGATCGCTTTGCTTTCTTTGGTACACTTTTAGCAGCATTTTGTAAAATACTTGATGCTATTCTTGTACTTTTACGCATTCTCTTTTTTACAAACTAACGAATTAGTCATCTACTTTGGAAAAGTTTTGCTGCAGAGTTTTGCACAATATTTTTGCACATGATGAGAGGTACTGGGAACTACTGGGAACTACTGGGAACCACAATTAAGAGCGGTTGTCAGGATCGGTCAGGTAAGACGTGCAGAACGAGGTTTTTCGAAATCCTTCAAACTTTGCCAGTTCGTAGGCCTATATAAACTAAAAACCCTGTGTAAGTTTCATCTCAATCGGATAAATATTTTAGGAGTACGGGGTCGATATTTGAATTCCGAGCTTACTTCCGGTTTAACGAGGTCATTCTACAGCACCACCGAAAACTCTTTAGAACACAACAAATTTAATGTTTTACAACAAAATCAAAATCGTTCCATAAAATTAACATAATTCTTTAGCAAATTGCAAATTATTGGAACATTTTCATTTATAACAAATATTTTAGAGATTTTTCAATTATTATAAATTTTCGGAGCACTTTTTGGTAGGTAAAGTTTATTGTCAAATAACTCCACTGTTACATCGATTTACACTTAAAAATCATATCAAAGATGAAGAAAAACTATTCCTTTTCTTAAATATCAAATAAAATTTTTGGGCAAATGAAAAGTGAATTTTTGGCGATGTTTTTTGTAACTTCAATTTGACCCGAAAATCACGATTGTTTACATAAGCGACGCGAGTGATTATCAGTTGAATGATAAATATTTAGCTGGCGAAAATGGTCTTTTTCTCCAAGTAAGTACACTAAAACTCAAAAACATATTTAATCTATGGTTTTTACGTTCTCTGATAAATAAAACAGTTGGATTTAAAGCTTTTGAGACAAGTTTTAATGTATTGTCGGGCTTGATTGGCGGTCAAAGAGCGGTTATAAACAAACACTTCAACTGCCAAGGTCGTCTTTTAAACGGTGAAAATTAAAAAAATACTCCTTCCAGTTGATATAAACGGTCAAAATAAACCTTATATACATCTTACCTCGATGTATAGTTTTTCTTGGAACGTATTTTCATCTTGAGTAGAGTTAACGGAGTTCGTTTGCCCGAATACATCGACAGCCGTGTACAGCAATGAAAATTGCGTGACACACAGGAAACCCACAACGATCACGTATTTGAGTTTATTTTATGCATATATGGTCGGCAAAATCAAAAGACTACGTTTTTATGGATAAATTTAAGTTTAATTTCGCATGGACATTTATTTTATCTACCCTAATATTTAGAAAGTTTTTAAAAACATGCTTTATGCCTTGAAACGTATTCAACTTGATACATGTATTTTAGAATTTTCTGGTTCTACAAATAGAAAATTTAAGGAGCTGCTATAAATAGACTAATTCATTGAAGCGTCGACGTCTGTTTATATTTATAGATAAAACTCCATTTTTCCCAAAAAAGAATTATTATGCTCTAACAGAATAAATATTTTTGGTTGTTAACATTCAAGATAAAGTACTATGATTTGTTTCAAATGGAAACTAACGAGTAAACTAGTATAGGCTGCGTCGGTGTTTGATATAAATGATAGGTAATATAATGAAATTTGCAATACTGTAAAAAATGTTGACTTAACTTTACTGACGTTTCGAGCTTCAGCCCTTCGTCGGAGCACTAAGAAATTTGCACGACAATTAGGAATTCCTATGACATTTTTGGCGGGAAATCTCTTGTTATATAAAGAACACAAACTAGCATTTACAGTTAGGATGCTCGACCTATCAACACTTTATTTAATACTCGGATGAGTAATACATGATTATTATTGAAACCTGAGCAGCAGGGAATTAGGGGTGGACCATTAGAAGTTGGGGGAGGGGGATGGGGGGGAAGGGGGGGGGGGGGGGGGGGTCAATTCCCAAAATAAAAAACGTGCAAAGAGCCAAGCTAAAAAAAAACAAAACATGCAGAACCTTGAGGGGTAGCGAATGCTAAAATTTTAAAATCCGAGCCTGAGATTCTAGAAATATATCAGCTCATGCATTTATTGTATTTAAAAATTCTAGACTCCGAGACATCAAAAGCACGAAAATCCGAGACTCCCGGGGGGACTCTAAGACATCAAAAACACGAAAATCCGAGACTTTGAGGCATCAAAAAGACGGAAATCCGAAACTTTGAGGCATCAAAAACACGAAAATCCGAGACGTACGCCCTTTGTATCAGTATACAATATATACCATCCTCGGGAACCCAGGGGTATTCTTCTGTCGCTCGTTTCTCGCTTCCACAACATATACCCCTGGGAACGTAGTCTGTTGGAGCTTGTTCCGGAAGTCAAAATTCAAACTTATTTAACGACTTTCTTTGAAAGGTTATCTTGATTTTCATTGGTCGACCTGATATGGTCGACCAATCAGGAAAGAGCTGAATTTTGACTTCCGGAACAAGCTCCAACAGACTACGTTCCCAGGGGTATATGTTGTGGAAGCGAGAAACGAGCGACAGAAAAATACCCCTGGGTTCCCGAGGATGAATATATACCAAAACATAGACTTGCCCCAAGTCGTCCTCGGTGTGTTTTCCCGACAAAAAGTGAACAAATCGCCCGAACGTTAACTGAGCAAAGTCGCAAAGTAACTGCGCGTTGTGCCGGACTAATAAATAAAACGGAAAAACCGGACTTTAACCAACACACAAACAGTTGTTTTCGCTTTGAATTTCAGAGAACAGAATTCTGTAAAAAGAAAAAAAACGTGCAAAACCTCCCTGGTCGAAAAAAAAAAATCTGGCACTACCTGTGCGGTGAACAAAAATAACCTACACAAAAATATTGCCCCCCCCCCCCCCCCCCTAAATGAATTGTTAGAATCGATCGAGTTGTATCATGCATTATTACAGGTTTAATAATGTAATCCAAATCCTTATTGAAACTGTTAGGATTGCAACTGCATTGATATTAGGAACAAGTTTCCTCTTCTCTGTACATGTTCTCTCCTGTTGGCCATACTGAGTAACATTAACAAAGAGGCGGGCAGACTGGGGAGGAGAAAAGGTAGTGAAGTAAAGAAGTATTTCAGTTTCCTTTCCATTTTTTTCCTAGTACCGCAAGTCTAATAACACAAGTGGACAGACGAAATTAATTTACTGTACATTGATATCGGGGAATTCTAAGTGTCACGCAATTTTATTAGTACTGTACACGGCTGTCGATGCATTCAACTTCCATTCTGGATTTTAGATTTGCTATCAGTATGTTTTTACTTTAATTTGCAGCTGTGAAGTTGTCGATTTCAAGAGTTGACAGTCAGATTGTTCCATTGTTTGTTATAATTGAAAGCAGAACGTCGCAAAACAGCGTCAAAGAAGAACGGCACAGATTTGTGAATTGAAACAAATCATAGTTTATCTTGAATGTTAACAACCAAAAATATTTATTCTGTTAGAACATAATAGTTCTTTTTGGGGAAAAATGGAGTTTTATCTAATATAAACAGACGTCGACGCGTCAACGAATTAGTCTATTTATAGCAGCTCGTTACATTTTCTATTTGTAGAACCAGAAAATTCTAAAATACATGTATCAAGTTGAATACGTTTCAAGGCATAAAGCCTGTTTTTTAAAACTTTCTAAATATTAGGGTAGATATTATAAACGGCCATGCGAAATTAAACCTAAATTTATCCATAAAAACGTAGTCTTTTGATTTTGACCATGCATAAAACAAACTCAAATACGTGATCGTTGTGGGTTTCCTGTGTGTCACGCAATTTTCATTGCTGTACACGGCTGTCGATGTATTCGGGCAAACGAACTCCGTTAACTCTACTCAAGATGAAAATACGTTCCAAGAAAAACTATACATCGAGGTAAGATGTATATAAGGTTTATTTTGACCGTTTATATCAACTGGAAGGAGTATTTTTTTAATTTTCACCGTTTAAAAGACGACCTTGGCAGTTGAAGTGTTTGTTTATAACCGCTTTTTGACCGCCAATCAAGCCCGACAATACATTAAAACTTGTCTCAAAAGCTTTAAATCCAACTGTTTTATTTATCAGAGAACGTAAAAACCATAGATTAAATATGTTTTTGAGTTTTAGTGTACTTACTTGGAGAAAAAGACCATTTTCGCCAGCTAAATATTTATCATTCAACTGATAATCACTCGCGTCGCTTATGTAAACAATCGTGATTTTCGGGTCAAATTGAAGTTACAAAAAACATCGCCAAAAATTCACTTTTCATTTGCCCAAAAATTTTATTTGATATTTAAGAAAAGGAATAGTTTTTCTTCATCTTTGATATGATTTTTAAGTGTAAATCGATGTAACAGTGGAGTTATTTGACAATAAACTTTACCTACCAAAAAGTGCTCCGAAAATTTATAATAATTGAAAAATCTCTAAAATATTTGTTATAAATGAAAATGTTCCAATAATTTGCAATTTGCTAAAGAATTATGTTAATTTTATGGAACGATTTTGATTTTGTTGTAAAACATTAAATTTGTTGTGTTCTAAAGAGTTTTCGGTGGTGCTGTAGAATGACCTCGTTAAACCGGAAGTAAGCTCGGAATTCAAATATCGACCCCGTACTCCTAAAATATTTATCCGATTGAGATGAAACTTACACAGGGTTTTTAGTTTATATAGGCCTACGAACTGGCAAAGTTTGAAGGATTTCGAAAAACCTCGTTCTGCACGTCTTACCTGACCGATCCTGACAACCGCTCTTAAGCCACAGGGATCCCGCACATCAAGACATATCACAAATAATTTTATTCATCAAAATTAGTTTTATTCATAATTTTTCGTTATTAAATTTCCATGTGTTTTTTTAGATTACAACTTTAGATTACAACATTGATGTAGTATTTAGTGAATTTTGTATGATTTTTTACTATAATTCAGCGCCTATCTAAATCTAGTGAGTGCGTCAGTTTCGGCTTTCAGCTCCATTTAATACACGATGAAATGTCTAACATGACAGAAACTTGAAAACTGCTTTCATCATAGAATGCTAGTCAAAACTATAGGCTGCCCGAAAATTTGGGATCATTTGAGTGTGAAACCGCTGATATATGATTTTTTGAATGTAAAATTTTCTCCATACAAAGTCTCTTATTTTTGCCCTGGTTCCCACCGGTTAGAACCAGTTAGAACCAGGCCAAAAATAAGAGACTTTGTATGGAGAAAATTTTACATTCAAAAAATCAAATCTCAGCCGTTTCACACAACAACTCACAAACAACTCTAACTAAAAAAAGTTTATCATACTACACGTCAGTCAAACTTCTTGCGGTGATATAGTTGTTTCTGAGTTGTTCAACGAACAAAAAAATATTTCTAAAATATTTCTAGGTGCCCACGGTTTTGTGATTCGCACTGTAATTATTTTTTGTTCCTTTTACTTTCTTCCCCATTACTTATTCAATATCTTAGCTTAGAAGTCACAGTGACCTGCATTTCGGTCTGCGGTGTTACGAAGAGTCGGACGCGCGCAAAAAAGGCGCAAACTCGAGCCAAACCGCTGACAATAACTATACAGACACTGGGCTCAAGATTACAATTTCTCTAAGGTTACTTCGCAACATCGCTGACATATAATAGCGCAGGCTCACAGCATTCCACTATGCCCAGAATCGACCCTGTCTCTTTCCCGGTGTCTTCTTCGTTCTCTTCTTTCCGGGTTCAGGATCTTTCTGGTTAAGTGCTCTTCACGACGGATCCTCAGATCCAGAGAGGAAGGCTTGTCCGGGATGGCCGAGGCAATAGCGGCGGTGACAGCATAGACGGTGTATTGAAAGACAAACACGAACGCGAGGCGAGCAGCAATAACGTGCCAGTACATCTTGGAGGGATCATATGGAGGTGTGTTGTCGTAGAAGCCCTTGAATCTAGATAAAAAAAGATACACATATCCTTTATTTAGCATCATATCAGTGTACATATATGCGATATGGGTGAAAAATGCACTGCGCATGTTCGGAACGCGTCGTGTTTACAATAAAACCATTTACCGGCGTTTGGTAAATCTTTAAAGTTGAGGCCGTTCATGGAAAGTTAGTGCTTATTTTTGACTAACACATCACATTAGTTGTTTTCTTTCCCTGGTAAAATAATACAAGAGAAATTCGCATAATACATAACATGAAACCTTTCGAAAGAAAATCCGAACATGCGCAGTGCGTTTTTTCACCCGTGTCCATGTATGCCATTTGCATGATGACGTCATTTTACTACCAGTACCAGCATGCTTTACAGCCTTTCTTTATCATTAAGTAACGATCCGCGTAAGAACGATAGCAGGAACGGCAAGGAAGGTGCAAAATGATAATTGTAGTATTGTTTAAACTGGTCGTCTGATTGGTTGAAACATGAAAAATTGCCTTAACTTTGTGGATAATCAAATCAACTTCTTTCTTATTTATGCAATAATTTCCTTATACAAATAGTTCTACTAAGGTTAAATTATAGAGAAATTCTATGTGGGGAACACTGCAAATTGTCTACCTCCTCTTTCTTTTGTCTCTGACTCCTCTGATTGGTTTAAAACTTTGCAGAAACGCGTAAACACAAATTGTTCTTCCAAAACTTGCTGTGTATATGTCAATACATCCCATTAGAAAAAATCTCACAATTTGGATGTGGGGAAAGTGAAATGCCGCAGAACAAAAGAAAGTGCTATTGTTTTTATAAGGATCATTACTTATGAATAAATGAACCATATGGTATTTTAAATACTTCAAAAAGAGAGTAGGCAAAGCATTGTGGTCTTGGTAGTATATGACGCTATAATGCATGGAAATTAGCATGAAACATTGTGGATAAGTAAAATGAAAAACATTCGACTCTACTTTTATGCGAAAACGTTTATGAGCAAACCGGCAGCTAGTTGAAGTGATCTATGAAAAAGATTATCAATTTTTTAACTTGTTCGTAAGAGTTTTCGTGTTTAATTAGAGCTTATTGCAGTCTACAAAATTCTATACTGATAATGTTTACAAGAAAACTGTAAACTATTTGAAAAATAGTCGAAGAACGAACAGCATCTCTGAATGATAATTTTGGTCAAAATTTATTAATCAATTTATTCAATGAATATTTGTTTGGCAATTTTTGAATCAAAAAATAGAAAATTGTAACATGTATTAATTTGCGGTGACAGAAATCCATTTTACTCGATGGGCGTAGCCGTTCTCACTCATGCACCGCGGTCATACCTGCAAGTAGTCATCCCAGTCATATTCACGTTCTGGTTGGGATTCTCCGGCGGTCCATGCAAGTCTGAAATGCTAATAGAAGCCAAACTCGCATTTATATAGCCATTAAGCGTGCCATCTCCCTGGCTCTTGTAGACAAGCTTTGGGATAAACTCCGACGTGAAGGCCAGGATGAAAGCGTTCACTAGAACAGAGATACGAGTAAGGACAGTCATGATTTTGGTCCATGCCCCAATATCCTCTGCGATGACAGTGTCTGGACGTCGGAACTGGGTTACAAAGTTGATGGCGTCGACTCGGATTTCAGCGATGGAGTTGAGGAGAGAGAATAGCGGGGCGAGTGGGAATGCAGCAACAAACATGGTCACGAAGCCATATTGAAGGACTGAAAATTGGAGAAAATAAACAAAGGTAATAAATAAAACATACTCAAGATAAACAGAATCCTCCTTCTCCGTTTACCGGACACTAGCTCTCTCCGTAATTCAATAGAAACAACAAAGAACCCCAAGCTAAACAATGAACAAAGCTAACAAATAATACAATAGGTTTCAGTACCCGGAGAAGGAGCCCGGACACAGTCTACGTAATTCAATAGAAACAACAAAAGACCATAAGCTAAACAATGAATTAAGCTAACAAATAATACAACAAGTTTCCAGTACGCGGAGAAGGACCCTGGACGCAGTCTACGTAATTCAATAGAAACAACAAAAGACCACAAGCTAAACAATTAATGAAGCTAACAAATAATACAACAAGTTTCCAGTACGCGGAGAAGGACCCTGGACGCAGTCTACGTAATTCAATAGAAACAACAAAAGACCACAAGCTAAACAATTAATGAAGCTAACAAATAATACAACAAGTTTCCAGTACGCGGAGAAGGACCCTGGACGCAGTATACGTAATTCCGAGAGACAACAAAGGACCCCAAGCTAGCTAAACAATGAACCAAGCTAACAAATGATACAATAGGTTTCAGTACCCGGAGAAGGAGCCCGGACACAGTCTGCCAGAAACAACAAAAGACCACAAGACACAATGAAGTTTCTAACTAGTCAAGCAGAATAGTTATTTTATAAGCATATTTATTTTGCTTTTATTTTTTATTTTTTCATTTAACCAACATCCATACAAAACAATATTAAAAAACTGTGGAGGGTTAAAATGACAAGTAAATCAATTATATGCTCACCTATTTCAAGGTATTCCCAGAACATGTAATGATCTTCCAAAGGACTTAAATTATAGTCTTGTTCGTACTGTGGAAGAGTCTTGTTCTTTGGTTCTTTTCGTTCCTTCAGCCATGTCTTAATAGCTCTAGGAAAAATAGTACAATACATTATAATTCAGCAACAAATTTTCTTCCGTTCTCATTGGTCGAGGGGCGATCACGTGACGTGACAGTGCCCACCGCGGGGGGATACTATCAGCGCATAGTGCCCGCTGAGTGCTTTTTGTCCGCTTCGGAAAATTTTGTTGTTGACTAATAAAAACAATAGAGCAGTTACAATCTCGGGCATAATACTGTGATAGTTGCCCTTGGAAACTGGATGTTCCTCAAAACTTCATAGACGCCCTCGAACTGCGTTCTCGGGCGACTATTTGTTTTTCTAAACATCCAGTTCCCGCGGCAACTATCACAGCATAATGCCCTCGATTCAACTACTCTATTGTTTAAATAGTACCCGCTGAGTGCTTTTCGTCCGCTTCGGAAAATTTTGTTGTTGATAAAAACAATAGAGCAATTCAAATCTCGGGCATAATGCTGTGATAGTTGGAAACTAGATGTTCCTCAAAACAAATAGTCGCCCGAGAACGTACTGTTTTTCTGAACATCCAGCTTCCGCGGGCAACTATCACAGCTTAATGCCCTCGATTCAATTACTCTATTGTTTAAATAATCTTGATTTTTCGAGGGTGACGTAACAACCGTTATAGCTACAGTAAAAACCCGCTTAAAAGAACAAGTAGATTAAGAACACACAGGCTGGATTAGGTCAACAAAGTACCATATACATAAGAACAATATATAAGATATATAAGAACAAAATCAGCCTGAACCGAAAATAAAGTAAAAGTGAAAGTAAAGAATAGTATTTTACGTCGGAAGTCCCTTCAGCCGAAGCTAATCTTCCAGAGAGCCGACGGTGCGCTCATTTTACTTCCCTCTCTCCATGAATGCTCCGTTTTATGGGTATTTAAAGCTACTTAAAGCTACACGGAAAGAAGAGAAGTCGAAACAAGTTTGCGAGGTCATTGGGAATTACACTCGGGACCTCTCGCACCGAAAGCCGCGCACTAGCCAACTGTGCCATCCTTACTCGTGTGTTCTTTTATGCGGGTTTTTACTGTATCTAAATTATGACCCTCACAATACCCGTAAACTTGTATAAATATTGGATATTCTCGCCTGCGAGTTACTCGCCCTCAAAGTAAAGAAAAGAGAGAGAACCAACAACGAAGGCTAGTTTTTCTAATTGTGTCATATTTTTCCTTCAACGAAGAATTGGCGCCGTCGGAAACGTCAGTAAGTGAAACGTTTTTATACGGTATTCACCCCTCACCCCCCCCCCCCCCCCCCTCCATAATTCGCCCCGACCCAACCTCAATATCTAATTGTTCGTCCCCAAACTACTTACGGTATAGTGACCTCAGTGATGTTACCAATAATCTGTTGACCGACCATGATGATAAGAAGCTGAATACACAACTCAAGGAAACATCCCTGCTCACTGCATCCATCAAAGCGAATACCACGTTTACTAACACGATTGAAGTTTCCTGGCCTACCAACAACGTAGTTAGACTTAAAGAACGCGATGTAGAAGATCGAGGCGTAGGTGTTGACAAACTGGAAAAGGTACATTTTGATAGTGAAACTGTCTTCGTAATCTGTCTTGGTGCGAGGATTTTCCCAGTTTGTGAGCCACACTGCAAGCCTGATGTAGAGGAATTTTAGGATGTTGATACAAATCAAGTTGATCAAAGCGGCGGTGCAGGTTGTGATGATTCGAGAGTTTTTTCTGATAGTGACATGGTCGCTAGCGCTGAGAGCTGCAAAGACAGCGCCTCGATAGATAACCACGCCTACTACCGCTGCAATAACCAGGAATATCATGAACGCAATGATGCTTCCGATGGCTCCGTAGCGCTGATAGAGGGTACGTTTAGGCATGTGGGGCTCCATCATCCCAGTGACGGCGTTCTTTTTCAGGGTTGGTGCCGTGGCAGCAAATTCAGGACGGATCTGTTCCTCTTCTTCTTCGAAGTTGGCAACATGCCAATGGTAAGCTAGAACGGCCTGGCGACGCTTCCAAAGCTCAAGGAACAATGTCGCCCAAACTGGAGAGAAATAAATACACAATTAGCCAAACAAGGTATTAAACACGCATTAAACACGGGGTTTCTGGTGACACTTGGGAAACTTCCTAGATCCGCCCCTGGTATATGGCAAATATGGTAAACTAACCTGAAGTAAAGATAGCCAGAAACACGGTGCCATCATTGTCGAAGAAATGCGTTACTCGAGCATAAAGACATGTACTCTTTAGCTCCCAGAAAGAACACTGCTTGTCACACAAGTTGCACATGTATATATTCATGTTACAAATATCATTTATAGCCACATCGGTTGGGGTTGAGCCAATGCCATAAATGAAAATGATCAAACCCAGTATGGCCAGCGGTACAAGCATGGCAGTGTAGAACCCAAGCCACGCAAAATACAGCGCGATTGCTGTTCCAAAGTAATCTTTGATGGTATCCATAGGTTGGTACTTAGCTAACCGACCGAATCTGCTCCAGTCTCTTTTCAAGCGTTGACGGTCATTGTCGGGGACTCGACCTTCAACGACATCATCGTCGCCGTCATGCAGAGGATACGCAGCAGCATAGGCACCTTAAAAAGAAAAAAGAAATTAACCGTAAAACTATCATGTTTTGCACTTTCAATATACGCAGCTGTTGTACTTGTGCGATCATCCTCGGGAACCCAGGGGTAATCTTCTATCGCTCGTTTCTCGCTCCCAGAAAAAAATACCCCTGCATGGGAACATTGGAGCTTGTTCCGGAAGTAAAACTTCAGCTCTTTCCTGATTGGTCGACCCGCTGAGGTCAACCAATGAAAATTAAGATAACCATTCAAACTTTTATTTAACGACTTCCTTTGAATAATTATCTTGATTTTCCCGCTGAGGTCGACCAATCAGAAAAGATCTGAATTTTGACTTCCGGAACAAGCTCCAACAGACTACGTTCCCAGGGGTATTTATTCTGGGAGCGAGAAACGAGCGACAGAACAATACCCCTGGGTTCCCGAGGATGTTGAGCGATATGGACTTTGCAGCAAAACTAAAGAAAACATTTCTTGAGAAAGGTGCATAGCACTGAACTAGCAAAGGTCACATCTTGTTGTGGTACAATAAATAATCGTATCTACATACATGAGCAAATTTTGTCCATTGCTCGTACAAGCGTTGTTTATTATCACTATCTATATTTCTTGCGACGTTTTTCTTATAGTCACTTACATGGCGAATCGAAAAACCGTGGGCACCCAGAAATATTTTAGAAATCGTTTATTGTTCGTATAACAATTCAGAAACAACTATATCACCGCAAGACGTTTGACTGATGTGATAAACCTTCTGTAGTTAGAGTTGTTTGTGAGCTGTTCAACGAACAATAAACGATTTCTAAAATATTTCTGGGTGCCCACGGTTTTTCGATTCTCACTGTAATACACACAATGCACCCGTGGTTGCTAATCTTTTGGAAAATCAACGCCCGGGGGGGAGGGGGAGGAGATTTGTAGGTAAAGTATCGGGTATGCTCGTCGTATCTCTTAGGGTAAAAACGACGAGTCCCTCCCACCCACGGGGGAGATTTGTAGGTAAAGTATCGGGTATGCTCGTCGTAGGGTAAAAACGACGAGTCCCTCTCACCCACGGGAGAGATTTGTAGGTAAAGTATCGGGTATGCTCGTCGTAGGGTAAAAACGACGAGTCCCTCCCACCCACGGGGTACCCACGTACCATCATAGAGTAACTGTTTCAGTCCAACCCCCTTTGCCCTGTCCTCTGAAAACCGCGCAGTGTAGAGGATCCTCTGAACGGCATAATGGCGGTCGATGGTATGGAACATCTTTTCGTTTTGTTCATGTCCAAGATACTTATCGTGTTTCTCTTGCTTGTAATAGGCCATGAAGTGTGTTGGTTTTTCAATGATTGTACTGTCCCTTATTGTCATTGGGTTCAGTTTACGTATTCTGTTCATGATCTTTTCTCCTGGAATGGTACAATGGTATAGTTTAACAAGTATGGATGAATGAAAGAAGAAGTGAGTATGCTGTTCATGATCTTTTCTCCTGGACTCCAGGGTACAATGATATAGTTTAACAAGTATGGATGAATGAAAGAAGAAGTGAGTATGCTGTTCATGATCTTTTCTCCTGGACTCCAGGGTACAATGATATAGTTTAACAAGTGTAGATGAATGAAAGAAAAAGTGATTGGAACTGGTTAGAGTGGTTTTCATTAACCCGTGAAGCCCTCTTTAGTATATTACTCTATAATGCACCGTAATCATTGTGTTCTTTTATCCGTTATTTGACTATCACACTTAACTAATATACTCTGTTTCATGACTAGACTAGACAAGTCTTTAAAATCTTACCAAGTATGCGCTCACTCCATGGTTTAACTTCAATGTCAGTTTTCATCAAAGGGGCCTTCAGCATGATTTGTTCTGCTTTGTACTGCAACGTTTTCCATGGGATATGGACCTTGACAAAGTACCTATTGATCTTTTGGTTCTTTAATGAAAATAACAAGAACATTATCCTGAATTACTTTATCCTTGGACTATCAGCAACAAAACGTAATTTTCATTCGATTTATTCCTTCAAAAGTCCGTTAATTAATTCATTTATTCGTTCAATCAGTCATTCATTTTTTCGTTTATTTATTCAATCACTCTTCTATTTATTTATTTATTCATTCATTCATTCAACCATTTATGCATTCATTCATTTATTGAATCATTTATTCTTTCATTCATTTATTCATTCATTTATTTATTCTTTCATTCATTTATTCTTTCATTTATTTATTCATTTGTGTATTTATTCGTTCGTTGGCTTGCTCGCTCATTTATTTATATCTTCATTTATTCATTCATTTGTTAATTTAATCGTTCGTTTATTTACTCATTCATTTACTCATTCATTTATATAAAGATCCATTAATATATTTATTCTTTTTAATCCGCGATAAGTAAATTTGGTCTTTAAAACACGAAATAAACGTCCAGGACAAAACGATAAAGCGCAAGTCTACTGATTATAATAAGTTTGATATAAAACGTGTACAACGGTGTGCATACTTTATTTATGTTTTCAAAATTATTAGCTAAGGGTGATATTTAATCATTTGTACTAACAACCTCTTCATCTAAAACTAGATCAGGATTAACTCTGGAAAACGGCATTTTTTTCTTTTCTTCTGTCTAATGAGAAAATAAAGTAGCGTTTTTATTGACGCACAGCACAGCACAGCACAGCACAGCACAGCACAGCACAGCACAGCACAGCACAGCACAGCACAGCACAGCACAGCACAGCACAGCACAGCACAGCACAGCACAGCATAATGAAGTGCATTACAAAGAAGAGAAGTGCATTGTAAACAATGTATGTATAGTTAAAACAAACGTGCCTCGACAGTACTAACACTAGAATCAGTATCAGTTTGAGATGAACATGAATCCTCCTTAGATTCGTCCTAAATTAAATTAAAAGGATTATCAAACTGAGACTTAAACGATTTGTTAGAAAGATTAAAACAAATTGAACCAGCGACTGATGTAAATATCAAACAAAACGAAATACAATAAAAAAATTAGTCCAACAAAAATAAAGTAAAATGGAAAATAAATAAAACATCGTGCATGTACTAACAAGATCATGGTTGTTGTCAATAACATCGTTTTTATTATCCTCAGTCTTTTCGTTGTCAACCTATGATTTGAACAATCAAATGAATGATATTATCAATTTCTCTAAAGATAAACAACAACTTAACCAACAAAAATAAAGTAAAATGAAAAATAAACGAATAAAACGTCGTGCTTGTACTAACAAGATCATGGTTGTTGTCATTTACATCGTTTTCATTATCCTCAGTCTTCAGTTCGTTTTCAACCTATGATTTGTACAATCAATGACATTATCAATTTCTCTAAAGATAAACAACAACTTAACCAACAAAATAACTAAAATGAAAAATAAGTGAATAAAACGTCGTGCATGTACTAACAAGATCATGGTTGCTGTCATTTATGTCGTTTTCATTATCCTCAGTCTTTTTGTTTTCAACCTATGATTTGAACAACGGTAACCAATGGCATTATTAAACTTCAGGTAAACGACAACTAAACCAATAAAAATATAGTAAAATAGAAAATAAATGAATAAGAAATCGTTGATGTACTAACACTATCATGGTTGTTGTCGTTTATATCGTTTTCATTATTCCCAGTGTTCTTGTTTTCAACCTATATGATTTGAACAATCAATGACATTACCCCTTTCTCTAAAGATAAACAACAACTAAAACAAAAAATAAAATAAAATAAAAATGAATAAATTATCGTTGATGTACTAACACTATCATGGTTGTTGTCATGTATATAGGTATCCTCAGTCTTTTCGTTTTCAACCTAAGTTTAACAATCAGTAATATTAATATTCTCATTATACTTTGAATCTTTTAAAACCAGACTAATTCGGTGTACTAACAACGATGTTGTCTTTCCCCTGGTCATCTTCCACGTCATTGCTTTGAGTCTCATTTTTTAGACATTGCTTTATAAAAGACAAAAGTAAAATTTCAAAAACAAAAATTGTTAACAAAAAAGTTAAGTGTCAAATAAAAGCATTGTGAAAAACTGTCATTATTGAAATGTCAAATTAATATATATATATAAATATATATTCAACACATATGTCACATTATGTTCAACTGACTATAAAAAAAAAAAAACTGGTTTAATATTAATAGCAAGGGCGTGACTACTAACAAAAGCGCCTTTTATTTGTCCATTTTCAGTCTGACTTGTGTCGTGGGTTTTCGGTTTGGCCTGCACAAGGAAAAGTTAAAGAATGAAGAGAAGTCCAACCAGTAAAAATGCCGTAGATTTAGTGACAGGTTTGCAATAAAAGCACTGAAATTAGAGCTATATTTGGCCAACAGTAAATACATTAACTTTTGTGCAGAGTTGTTATAAAAAGATAACCATAAGATAAATAATAATAATAATAATAACATAATACTTATTATGAAAAAGTATATCGTTTCTATTAAATAATTCAACAGTGTATTGAATTTTTTTTCGGGCTTCTATAATTGCAATTACTTAAATTGCTATATACTCCGCGACGATCACACAGTATAATTCTGAAGGGCAGAAAAAGCGAAATAATGACAATGACAATTTGTTTTGCACCTTAAAGTACATAAATTATAGCACAGTATTCACTGAATTTGTCCTTACATTAAGGTGCGAGCCAGGTGAATCAACTGCTGAAATTAAGTTATATACAAAGCCAGACATAATATGGGAACAAGTGCCGTATGAATTGACATGTTGTCATTTTTGAAGTTTTGAAGTTTTGAAGTTTTTTAATTTGTTATGTACAGTGAATGATACTACATGCAGATATAGATGTAATGTCTACTAACAATGCTTGTAAACAAAAGGGTACTCCGTAGTTTGTTGTATTTACTTGGTTTTTCTCTTTTCTACAACACAACCACAAAGATACAGTTACAGATACTATTAATATTTATTCTTTAATTGGAAAAATGTATTTATTTGTATTACCATCATGCATCATCACTATACCTAAATCATCATCATTAATAATCATGACCAAATCATCATTACCGAGAAAATTATAACCATTACCCACCATCGACAAAACACTCTAGTTTCACGTTATCTATCACCGCTGTACTATTTGACAAAAGGCGCATTTGCACAGGCTAAGGCAAGATTTGTTGTTAAAATAATATTATAAATCCCAAGCAAAGCACGAAAAAATGTTGTCACTAAACAATAGAAAAAAAATTGGAATTTACTCTAAATTTAATTCCTTGTGCAAATGTAGCTTTTGTTAAATAGTACAGCCGCTCTAGATAACATGAAACTGGTCTACTAGCTATCATCATCATCATCAACATACATCACCATCGACCATCCATATCACATACACCTATTTCAATTAACGTTGTCCATCTGGAATGGTTGATCTGAGACCGATAGGAATTGTGGGAGCTCGTTAAACTACAAATGCACTATTATAATCACGCTCGAATATTAATGTTTACTCCTAAAATACTGTTATCTGTAATTCAGCACCATTCAAGTGCGATTAAAACAATGTATTTGGAATTTAATGAACTCCCACAATTCCTATCGGTCTCAGATTAACCATTCCAGATTGACAACGTTAATTGAAATAGGTGTATCACATATTGTCATAATGATTATCAATATTAATGGGAACCAGCGAGTAAACTAGTATATGCTGCGTCGGTGTTTGATCAACGATAGGTAATACAATGAAAGTTGTAAAAGATGTTGACTTAACTTTACTGACGTTTCGAGCTTTAACTAGAATCGAATAGGATTGTGTGAGGCCTAGCCTGATAATAACTTTTCAAATACTTTCGATTAGCGAATTTTATGGTGACGTCATAAATAGGACCCCCAACGCGCAATTAGGCACGGATCATTAGATAATTGATGAGGGAGGGGAGGGGGGAGGGAATGTGCATGATTCACCCCCAAAAATATCGAGCACGGCTTGGCCTTGAAAAACAATATCGTGCACGACAAAAAAATATCCTGCATAGCCTCGAGAGCAATAAGAATATATAATTGAACCATCCCTTACAAAGCAATGTTCTTCAGCCAATCACAATGCTCTACTATATCTATTGTATTCTGACCAATCAGAATGCTATCCGTTTGAGTGAACTTTCAGGAGCTCCACATGTGGGAATAATGTTTACTCAGATCACGCAAAGGATGTTAATTTGAATGAATTCTGAATTTCTAAAAATAGGAACAATATTAGTGTTTAACAGCAATAATTTTGAAATAAAAATTGTTGTTTGAAATTGAAATTGTTGTGTTTTTTTTTTTAATATATTTTTTGGTTTTGAGGAGACGGGAATGATGAAAATTTTCTACATTTACATATCAGGCCTGCATAATATTTTAATTAAGATATTTTGATTTTCAGCGAAAATGATATTAAGATAATTGACATTATCGTGATAATTATTCAAAATATTCCACCAGTCTAGAATATTCCACTATCTCTTAGTTTGGAATGACGATAGACATTGAAGCGTAAATTTGTAAAAAAAAATACAAAAAATTGCAGCTTTTACGTTTTCTAAAGCTGAATATTTCCTGTTATTTTAATGAAAAATTTTAAGCGATATTTTTTACAAAATGACGTCCTCCAAAATTAAAAACGTATTCCAACTTGGAAGTCATCTTGCAGAAACTTAAAGTTGTTGAAAGTGAAAATGATATATATTCAAATATAAAGCAGTTGTCAGAAAGCAAACAAAGAGAGACGTTTTTGATTTAGATGTTTTTAAATATATGTGTCAAGCATTGTTTGTATTTTGTGTTTTTGTTCCGAGTTATATGATCTAGATTCGGTCTAATGGCGGTAAAACTATTTAAGTGTATCCACTGTTTACAACGAGAATTATCATCAATAAACTCTAAAAAATACACAATAAACTATAATGTTACTACCACAAACATTGCAGTAGTTTTAAATTATTAATAGGATGATTCAGAGTTATTTTAAACTAACATACAAAGCTAGTTTAAGTTGAAACTTCAAGTAAAAATTTGAATGAAAAGTGTTTACTTATTTTCTTCAAACCTCTCCTATTTAATATGTTAAGCGATATCTTTATTAGATATTTATTATATTTGATATTAATGCAAGCCAATTTACCCTTATTCGCTAGTTTAAACTTCGAGCGCGAACTGTTGTCTTGCAACTTAAGAAAATAAACTAATTTCGATATGAAATTGAGATAAAACGCTTTTATTCATTAGCAGTTAATTTATCCTACTTACTTGGGCCGAAACGACCATCTCTCTCTCCAAGAGCAACCCTTCATCTTTGATAACTTTCTCGAAGGCGGTTCGTTTCTCTTCAAGTTCTTCTGCAAGGCTACCTTTCTCATCGTCATTCTCTTCTTCTTCTGGGTTTCTCTCGTAGACTAACACATAGTCTATTTTGTAACCTCCTTCGTTGAAGTAAAGACCGACTGTCTTTGCAGAATCGTTTCCATTTTGGTTCTCCATCTCTAACAAGACGTCGTCTTCATCTGCTGTTTTGAGTGGTTTAACTTCTTTCAACTCAGCCATGCTGTTGTTATTCTAGTAGAGCCAGCTAGTCACAGATGAAGTGTCCTTTGGAATGTATTGAGGGTGTGTGTAGGCGCGTTACACACTAACGCTCGCAACACTACAATAACTAAACTGACTTCGAAAATACAAACGTGATGCTAAACTTGATACAAAACTGCGCAATTTGTTCCCTCAAAAAATCCTCTCGCCCAAGTAAAATTTTCACAATAAATGCGAAGACAGGGAGCAAAAAGGCATGTTTATATTCCACACTCTTTGAGTATTTTTCACACCAGAGAATTCGAATATTTTCTAAATTAAGTTTGTTTTCAAATTTGCATTACTAATTCATGAGATCCTTTGAGAGATCAATTGTTTAAATATGCATACTTCTGAACACTATTTTACTCTTTGACTACGGCATGTAATTATATGCTTAATTTTTATTCATTTATCTCGGAGCTAGATACAAATAATTAAAAGCTCTTTTGTCGGAATAAAGCACCATAATCCCTTAACACTGCTTTGCGTTATTTGGACAATATGAATTTCAAATTGTTAAGTACAATTGTTGGAATTTTTACAAAAAGGAAAGTTTTCCTCTATTGGCAAGTTTTGTCGCTTTTGTTTGCATTAAAACCTGTACAAATGAATAAGCATTGTACACATTGAAAATGTAGATTTTAAACCTTCAATTTTAAATTGTATTTCAGTTCTTTTATCCAAGCTAGAAACTTCAGAAAATAAATGAAAAGATTGCTCTTTGGTGGTACATTGTTTTTGATTTATAACACTTATTTGTTTGCAAATTTACCCACGCGCGCAAAAAAACAATGCGCGCACATAAAAGTGGTAATCGTCAATGAGATAAGCTTTAGAATTTTTAATGTGGTGCCGACTTATGGATGTACGTTTTGTATGAATACTCACACTCTCCGAAATGTCAGTATGTGTCACCCTCTTTTGATGGTTTACATATTGACTGTAATCAGTTTCGTAGAGAAACACCAAGCATAAGCTTCAAAGATACACAGGTTAAACAAGTTTATTAAAAAAGCTAAAAACTTCTAACTACAATTCTTTACTTTAAAATATCATGTTAAAACTTACAAACTAATGATGTACTATAGCTGTAAAACATGTAAAATCAGTCTATCATACAGAGTAAAAGTCGCAAATTTGCGTCCTTTTCAAACGTCTACAAAAATTGAAAAAGGATGGAACCACAAATTCTGCTTTTAACCTTATTCTTCTTAATGCTTTTGTTTTGCATTCACTAGTCGTTGTTTTCTTTTTCATAAATTAAACTGACTTAACTAATATATTTTATCGTTTATTAAAAAGCAGTTCAAAGGCGTACTCCTTAACATTTTTTTCAGTTTAAAATATAAAGATATCAACTCAAAATAATGCAAAATAATGTAGCTTCCATTGATAAAATCAAAAAGCGATATTAATAAAAAGGTTATAAGTAAAAATGTCTAATGTGCATAAATAATCCGTAAAGACTAATACTTGCTTTACAGTAAAGTGTTCGTTTCAAAGTTATCTGAAACTTTCCCTTTGCCGTACAGTTTTTCCTTTGCGAGAATCTTCTCCATTCGCAACTTCACCTGGGAAGACTGTGATTTGTCAGGAATGACGTAAGCAATGAAGTTGGTGATGGTGTAAACGGTGTACTGGAAGACGAACACGAAAGCGAGGCGAGCTGCGATCACGTGCCAGTATTGCTTGGAGAATTTGAATGGGTAGGTGTTGTCATGGAAACCACGGTATCTAGAAGAGAAAGTGAGAGCTCTGTTTTGATATTGTGTCTTTCGGCAAGTAATGGGAATTTATTAAATTGTACAGCCATGAGCCACAACTGCATGGTCGAATCAGTCGATCAGTGAATAAATTAACTCTGAAATACTCACTCAGTCGGTTACCACTATATGATTCAATCATGCAATCAATCAGTCAGTCAGTCATTTAAATAAACAATTAATCAATCAGCCAGTCATTCAAATAATCGATCAATCAATCAATCAATCAATCATTCAATCAATTAATCATTCAATCAATTAATCATTCAATCAGTCAGTCAGTCATTCAAACAACCAATCAATCAATCATTCAAACAATCATCCAATCCATCAGTCATCAATCAATTAATCATCCAATCAATCAATCAATCATCCAATCAATCATCCAATCAATCAATCACTGAGTTAACCAATCCATGAATCAGTCAACCAATCAATCAATCAGTTAATCATTCAATCAATTAACCTGCCAATCATCATCATCAATGTTGCCCACTTGGCACGTGAACGGCCTTGGGGTTCAACTGCTTGGGTCGAAGGAATCTTTTTTCCAGCAGTTGTTTGAAGTCCGTTGCATTTTATCAATCAATCGGTCGGTAAGTCAGTCAGTTTACCGAGTAATAAATAAAAGATAAACAATCACATACCTACAAACACTGCTGGTGTAGTTAAGATTTTGCATAGGATCATCAGGCTTGGTATCAGGCTCCCACTCATCAAAATACTTCACTTCAAAGAACGACATGCTGGCATTAAGGTAACCGTTCAAGGTCCCCCCAGAATCACGATCAGGCGCATATTTCATCCTGTACAAAAGCCTTGGGACAAAATCAGAAGTAAAAGACAGCACAAACGCGTTGATTAATACAGAAAGCTTGGTAAGCCCTTCTAGGATTCGGTACCAGGCACCTATGTCCTCGGCTATGGCGATATCGGGGCGACGGAATTGACGGACAAAGTTGATTGCATCGACACGGATTTCAACCACAGAGTTTAGCAAAGCGAAGATTGGGGCGAGCGGGAATGCTGATACGAACATGGTGACGAAGCCGTATTGAAGAACTGGAAGAAAATACAGAAAGTGATTCATTATTGAAGAATACTCGGTTATGATTTCTATGGTGCAGCTAATATTCTATCTGTGTTTTCTGCGTTTTGATCTTAGTTTGCACCAGAATGGAACAATGCATGTCTTCATTGTCATCATCATCATCATCATCATCATCATCATCATCATCATCATCATCATCATCACCATCATCATCATCATCCGTCATCATTATCATCATCATCACAATAGTTAGTATCCCCTTCGTCGTCATATTACAAATGATAATCTTTAATTATCATCTTATCATCATGCATCACCATATATTACAGACATTATTATCAACATCACCCTCAAAATTACACTCGGTACCCTTATTACCATTAACATCATAACTATCATCATTGGCATGGCTATCACAAAATACATCATCGTCAGCATCATGATTGTTTTCATGCCCAATATTTGTTTTTGTATCTTCCATAATAACTTTTTTTTAACGTCTCAATCTTCTAGATGGACGCACTTCTTATCGGGGAGACTCACTCACACTCACTACCTCTACATTAAATATTTTGCACACAACTTGGCTCACATGTTCATTTTTTCTTTACCTAATCACCGAGTTCACTTACCGACTTCAAGATATTCCCAGAACATGTAGTGATCTCCAAGGTTATTCAAATCAAAGTCTTGTTCGTACTGTGGCTTTTGTTTGTCACGGGGTTGCTTGCGGACATTTAGCCATTCCATTACAAACCTAAGCACAGATACAGAGAGTCATTTGAAGAAATTATTGAAACACGTGGATATATAGAGGATATTACATGGGCGCGCGGAGATATGAATTTTATCTTCGAGTGTTGATAAGATATCCAACGAGTGATCTCCGCGCCGCGACCATGTTATATCCTCATTTTATAAATAAGATATAAAATGACAAAATTGATGGAACTGAGTGTGAGAGAGAGAAAATAAATATATCACAAATGAAATAAAATATGAGAATATGAGAATATGAGGACAGTGGACACTGAACGGAATGGATATGATGTTTTAATAAATATATGAATGAATGCAAACGAATGCCGGAATGATTGTCGACAATGAATAAATGAATGACAATGAACAAAATGAATGAATGAATGTACAAAATGAATGAATGAATGAATGAATGAATAAATGAATGACAATGTACGAAATGAATGGATGAATAAATGAATAAATGAAAATGCATGCATGAGTGAAAATGATTGAATCAATTGAGGAATTCTTGGAGTACATAAATGAATGGGTGATAGAATAGATGAAAGTACAATGAGCAAATCAATCATACTATCATATACTTACGGAATAGCGATCTCTGTAATGTTACCAATAATCTGCTGGCCGACCATGATAATAAACAACTGAATACACAACTCAAGGAAACATCCCTGCTCACTGCACCCATCCAATCGATATCTCTTGGCTATTCGCTTATATCTACCAGGCGTTCCTACCACAAGGCCTGACTTGAAAAACGCGATGTAGAAGATCGAGGCATAGGTATTGACAAACTGGAAAAGGTACATTTTGTAGGTGAAACTGTCCTCAAAGTCGGTCCTGGTTCGCGGGTTCTCCCACTTAGTCAGCCAGAGAGCCAACTTGTTGTAGAAGAACTTTAAGAGATTAATACATACCAAGTTGATAATTGCCGCTGTGACGGAAGTAACAATGCGGGCTCGTTTACGAACCGACATGATCGTGCTCCCACTGAGGGAAGCAAAGACAGCAGCACGGTAAATAACAACGCCAATGACCGCTGCAAGAACGAGCAAAATCATCATGGCAACTAGACTGCCCGCGGCTCCTAATCTCTGGTAACGGGTCCTTTTCGGCATATGCGGCTCCATCTGTCCGGTGACCGGGTTTTTCTTCAACACTGGAGCAGTGCGCACAAACTCTGGTCTCAGAGGCTCTTCTTCTTTCTCAAAGCCTGCGACATTCCATTCAATTGCCAAAGCGAGTTGTCGACGCTTCCAGAACTCGAGGAAAAGCGTGGCCCACACCGAGCTGAATATCGCTAGGAAAACCGTCATCTCGTTGTCAAAGAAGTGAGTAACGAAGGCGTAGTTACACGTGGTCGAGACTAGGTCCCAGTAGCTGCATTGTCGATCACAGAGAGGACACATGTAGAAGTAGTTTTCTAGGGTCTTGTTACACGAGTCAACGACTACAGGATTAGTAGCAGAAGTAGCGAGGCCGTAGATGAACACTACTAGTCCAGCGATAGCTAGAGGTACAAGCATAGCAGTGTAGAACCCTAACCATGCAAAGTACAGACCAATCTATGGTAAAATATCAAATATTAGTGAAGAGAAATATGGAATTCTATAAACCATGCAAAGTACAGACCAATCTATAGTCAAATATCAAATATTAGTGACGGGATATGGAGAAAATATAGAGTACTATAAAGAGGTAACTTAAACGCATTTTCACTGCAAAAAAAAGATTGTGATTGATTGCTAGTTATACCGAAAGATGTATTAACTACATTGTGCAGATCAAGTTCCGAGAGGTTTGTGGTGTTCCTTTTTAAAAGCGCTCTCATTTTGTCAGAATATAAACAAGTATTCTCTACTTTCAAATAACCATAATGCCTTCTTTTTTTGGGTAGTAGATATTTTAATTCAAATTTGTTTGATTTGAATAAAACTAGCTACCCCTAAAAACAGAAGGCAATGTTGTTATTGTGAAAGTAGAGAATAAGTCAAGGTCACTAGTACGCCTGTTTTCTTACAGCAACGAAACGTCAGTGCACTTTGCTGGTAGGTAGAGCCAGCACGCAGAGAAATCCGTTGAGAGGAAGGCCTCGAAACGGAGCGCAGTCTCTCCTGATGACCCAATACCCTCCTGGTTCCGGAACTGCTGACTGCATGGCAGCACTTATTGCAGACGCAAACTGTTCTCAACTTCTTGTATATCTCGCCCGTGTACTGACCGATTCTTACCACTTGGTAACTTTTTGTTCAACTTTGCAACTGTACTGAACGCTCTGATTACACTTCTATTATGACGTACCTCAGTTCCAAAGTAATTCTTGATACATTCATAGGGCTGATACTTGAAACTGCGACCAAACCTCGCCCAGTCAGTCCTTAGACGTTGACGATCGTTGCTAGGAGTCTCGTCGTCTTTAAGGTCATCGTCTCCATCGTGAAGTGAATAGGAACACAAGTAGACCCCTGTAAACAATATACCACGGTGTCATTACAAGTAGGCTTAACTCTTAACTTAACTCTTGAAAATAATAGTCATCGCGTACATATATAATGTACATAATAGACCTCCAATATTGCCATTTGTAACTGAAATTGTAATTTCGCATTTGTAATATTATCTTATTTGTAGTAATCAGATATTGTGTTATGCTATCTTCAGCTGTATTTACCGTCATTTTGTACCTTTTTCTATTTATTTATTTATTTATTTATTTATTTATTTATTCATAAATTCATTCATTCATTATCTCCTCTTTCAAAGTAATTAAAACATTTTGAATAATATATCAAGCTAACTGTCAAGTCTAGCCTTTGGCTATTACAGTTAGCTACTACTATTGCATCTGTTTCAATTAACTATTGTTAAATAAATTTGTAAAATATATATAGTGAATAAAGATGAATTGAATTGACACAAAACCAAATGCATTTTGCTGTCGAAACGCGATTTTAAAGTGATACAACATTCTGCCGTGTCCCCTTGATTAGTTAACAACCACCATCATCAAAAATATCCACTACAGTGGAACCCCGCCTTACGGCCACCCGCTTAATACGGCCACCCCGTTATTGCGGACAGTTTTTTAGGTCCCGACGAAATGCATGTCCATACATTTTCAGTATAAAATTTACCCGCTTAATGCGGCCTCCCCGTTAATACAGCCACTTTCAAGTTGGGCTGTCCCTTCAGTGGCCGGATTAACGGGGTTCCTCTGTATACCCACGTGCTAACTACGCCCCTACCTTCTGACAGTAGTGTCCGCAAACCTGCATCAAAGCACAACTTCTGAGCCACAAATCTCGAGTCATTGTTCGTAAACAGTTCATCTGTCTTCATGGCGTATTTACTCATCTTATCCCTGTGGAAAGGCGCCATGAAATACTTGTGTTCTTTCTCTATACAGCTGTCACGGACGACCATCGGGTCGATGTTCTTGACTTTCGTGACGAATGATTCGCCCAAAATCTTTTGAACACGACTGCGCAGTTTTTCGGTTTTTCCCAAAGGAGCTTTGAGCTTGAGTTGCTCTGCTTCTTCGAGAAGTCTTTCGAGAGGGAGATGGATTTTCACAAAATGGCGAGTCTTTGTTGGTTCCTACAAAATGAATACATCACTTAATTTTTGACCGAATGTTAACATATGCTGTCTATTTTCGATCTTAGCACACCTGTTTTGCGTACTTGTTTGCATATAGGTTCATTTGTTTTGCAACGTTCTTTAATTATCGCTCTTTACGCGTCTCCTCTGCTTATTTGCTTTGTTGCAACCTACTGTAGCCATCTGCCGTTTAAAGCATATACACCCTTTCCGAGAAAGTTTGTCACCAGTGAAAAGCATGCAAGCTAGTGGCGCAAAGGATCATGGATCAGTTCAGAAACTAAATGTGCATTCGGCGCGCCTTTTTCGTCTATCGTAAGTTAAAACGGTCATCAGTTTTTCCATATCATATTGACAAGTGTGGCAATGCCGACCATGAAATATCTACGTTCTAATAAAGTTTACATAGGTTACCCATAGTTCCATGCAGGCGATACTAGCTTGTAGGCTTTTCACTTCACGGGTGACAAAGTTTTTCGGAAATGGTGTACTGGCCCTGCCATCATTGCTTGGAATAAACGTTGAGTCATGTGTACAGAACATAACCTGTACTTAAAATACATTATTGACTGGAGTGACAATTGGTCACGTCTGCTATCCGTTGAGGCTTACTACATAAAGAACTTAAGACCTCAAATCAATGAAGGCTTGAAAGTCTCTAGGGAGTTAGAGCTATTTAAAATAGCTGATCTTGTAAACTTAAATTTAATCTATAATTTTGATGTAGTAGCCAATTAAAATATGAATTGTTTTTAAAAAAAAATGATGAAATGGCGACCATATCAGCGGGCATTTCAACAAAATCAGTTGACTTACTAGCCTCCCCTCCCACACAGACATTTTTAGTGTCGTCACGCAACGTTGTGACTTTCTAGTTTGAAATTGTTTTCGTCACGTTTTCACAACAGACGACATGTCTGTCATATAATAATAAGACCTTTTGACTGTCGAGAATATTTATCCGACTAGCTTTTAGCATTACATGTATAAAACCTGTTATTTTAATTCTCCTTGTCTTTCTTTGTTACTCTAATATACTTATGGGAATAACATTTGAAAACTTCATCTACAATAAATAGTATTGTTATTTGACTTTATGATTTTATTCATCTACAATCTTTGCCAAAAGAAGTGAGCACATTGTTAGTATTTATATATATAATTGTGACTTGTTCATCGATATTTTTTTCAAGTATAAACAAAATTTAACATTGTTTTTTTTTTATAATCATCATTATAATATGATATGTGACGTAACCCATATCAAAACGGTGACATTAGCAAGATCAGCTGAGTTAAGAATTCTCTGGCAGGTATTCAATTCGATTGTTATGCATATATTACTGTCATTATCAACCACTTATCATAACCGTGAATTCTTGTATACAATTTCAACACTGCTCACATGAAAAATATGAACTTTTCGCTACCCTTATGCTATCAAAAAAGAATAATATAAACGGTTTTTGCTTTGGACTTCACATTACAATACAGTACCGTCGATTTATGAATTAATCAGGATCCGATTAAAATGCAGCGACAGACAATGGTTAGAAAACCATTGAAAACAGCTCAAAAACACATGTTATAAGATACTTACATAAACAACATATCTACAACTGTCTTGTAGTATATATATTTTGTGTGTATTATCGAGAAAAATCTAAAGCAAATGATATATAAAAAAATATTGAAGTATTCAACATCGGTTCAACAGAGTATATAAAAACTGGTGCCTGAATAAGCGAAACCGAATAAGCAACCGCGACATTTCAATTTAAAAACGATATTGAACGACCGGCCGTTAACAAACCACGAAAGATTACTTTGAATTCGATACTCAAAAGAATGTTTTCCTCTTTAAATGTTGTAAAATGAATAAAGGATAATTTGAGGGCAAGGATGTGCATAAAGAATGTAAAAAGAAGTAATCTTATAATGGTACTTTTGAATACTATGGAAACAGACCGTTAGGTTTTGAATGGTCTTCTTCACTTTACTATAATACATACCCCAGGAAGTGTAACCACCTCTTTCTCAAGATCCAATCCCTCTTGAGCAATTTCTTTTTCGAACTCTTGCCGTTTAACTTCATGTTCATCTGCTTTCGCTTTAGTATTCTCGTTTTTATTTTCTGTCTGCTCGCATCGTTCGTACACGAAAACATAATGAATGTCTTTGCCGCCAGAATTGAATTGAAGCCCTAAGTTGACTGTACTTTGACCCTGTGGTCTCGTTTCCATCTCCAGTAGAATATCGCTATCTTTTGCTAACGTCGGGCTGCTTTTTGGAGTAGCCATCGTCGCGAAGAACACAGCTCACACCAAAAGCAACGAAGCAACGTTGGGTGTGCGCCGAGCACTACCGTGACAAATTAGATGCAAATTATGCAGAACAAACAATATTCAAGAGGGTAACCCCAGTGGGAGTAAACCAGTTTCTTTGTTAGAACACTAGACACAAAACAGCAGTCAATTTTAAACAAGATTCAGTTAGCAACTAAAACAATACTGAATATGTCTATAATTTCAGAAAACTGGTTTACGAAATATTTCGAACAGATATTGGTCTTTATTTTTTTTAATGACGTTAACTAAGTGGATATAATGAAGTTTGTGAACTTGCGCACTTGAGCGTGATGTTTCACTTTTTGATGGCAAAAACCGCAAATGTTCTATAAGGGGTCGAAAATACACGGGTTTCCCAATCTATAAATAAACTTGCTGAATGCTGAATATAAGACAGAACAACAATAATAATTGTAATAACAGTAAACACAACGCCAACAGTAGTTAGCAACAAAAGCACCAGCAGTAGCAACAACAACAACAGCAGCAGTTATAGGAGCAGTTGTAGCAGTAGCAACAACAACAGCAGCAGTTAGTAGGAGCAGTAGCAACAACAACAGCAGTTGCAGCAGAAGTAGTAGCTTGCGCTTTTCAATGCGCTCATTTGGATAAGCCAGATTCCATATTCGCAAAAGTATAACCACCCCTTCCTCCAAAGTAGATATCAACACCCATGTACATTTTAGTTGAAAACTTTTTATTAGTTGTAATAAACTAAACACTCTTCTCATGAAACACTGATCGGTATTACCTGTCCTAACTATATAATTGCATTTTCATTTATATATTATGTTCTTCTTCATTTTTAACAAAAAATATTTTAATCAATCAAACTTCTGATAATGATATGGTATTTTGTGGCTTAGACACCACTCAATCACTGTCAAAGGTGTCACAGAAAGCGTGGGTTCTAGTATGCAACAATGTATGCAAGTATTTTCTAAACCAAATCGAAAGTCCACACCACAACACCACTCCCTCGCTGTCAAACGTGTCAGAGAAAGCATGAGTACAAGATAAAGGAATGTCCACATCATATAACACACTAGTACGCAATAGACCTCTTTACCTCTGTATGCAAATTGCCCATTTCAGACCACGTATCATTCCCTTGAGAATTGTTCTTTTATGATGAACGTGTTATATCATTTACATGTGAAAGAAACAATCCCAAAGGGTAGCATCACGTGATCTGAAATGGGACAACAAACAAGGAAGGTAAAGAGGTCTATATCAAATATCGGTTAGAGAAAGCATAGGCTCTAGTATGCAATAATATACACTTAGTTGATAAAACGTTGCCCCAGCTTTAGCAACGAGCATCAAGCCAAGACTGTAATGAATGACGGTTTTATATTTATAATGTATAGAAATTAGATTTGTTTTCTAAAGAAGAAATGAAAAAATGTAGGTATTTCCACGTGTTTGTTATTGTATTACAATCAATTCTGTTGAGAACAATATTTTAGTACATTATCAACACAAAACCAGCATTCATTTCGGTCTTGGCTTGATGCATAAAGGTGCGACAACGTTTATTGAAATGGGTGTATACGCAAGTATTTTCCAAACCAGATCAAACGTTCACACCTTAAACCCAGTCCCTCGCTGTCAAACGTGTCAGAGAAAGCATGAGTGAAAGATAAACGTCCATACAACATCACCACTCCCTCACTACCACCCCCTCGGTATTGCCTACGCTACGGTTGCCTGCATCGATTCTTCCAAGGCTTTCTTGGCCAGGTAATCTTCTCGCTTGATTCTAAGCTCAAGGTGTCGTGGTTTGTCTGGGATGACGTAAGCAATGAACTTTGTGACTGCGTACACGATGTATTGGAAGACGAACACGAAACCGAGGCGTGCTGCGATCACGTGCCAGTGTTGCTTAGTAACGTCGTAGGGAGCGTGTGGTTCGCGATAACCAGGATACCTTAAATGAAATAAACAATAGCTGTTGTCATGGATGCATCCAAAGGAGATATTTGTTTTATTTTATGAATCATACAAGTGAGGCTATCGGGTCAATACAATGCTTGTTGTTTCATCTGCACCTCATTTGCATGCATCCTTAATAACAGCAAATCTTTACACAAACAACGTTCTTTTTTTGTAATCCTCTCTTTTTAATCTAACATTATCATTATCATTAACATCATCATTACAATTATCATCATTATCATCACCATTATTATCATCATTATCACCATCATCATTATCACCATCATCACCATTATCATCATCTTAACACCATCATCACCACCACATACATCATTATCATCAATCATTATCATCATCATCACCATTATCACCATCATTATCATCATCATCATCACCATTATCATAATCACCATTATCACCATCACCACTATACCACCATCATTATCATGACCATGACCATTATCATCATCATCATCAATATCATCATCACCACCACATACATCATTATCATCAATCATCATCACCACCATTACCATCACCACCACCACCACCATTATCATCATCATCATCACCATTATCATCATTATCACCATCACCATTATCACCATCACCACTATACCACCATCATTATCATGACCATGACCATTATCATCATCATCATCATCAATATCATCACCACCACCACATACATCATTATCATCAATCATCATCAATATCATCATCACCACCACCACCACCATCATTATCATCATCAAAACTCACCGACAGAATGGCTTCGTGTAGTTAAGAACAGTATATGCATATTGGGCTTGTGGTTGTGCCATGGAATCACGCTCGGCATAGTCAGACACGTTAAAGTAAGACAGGCTGTATTCCACGTATCCATTGAGTGTACCATCAAGACTATACTTGGTCTTGTACACAAGCCTGCAAAATATTGAAACGTTTTACAAAATTAAATCCTCTACTTTCACATAACCAAAATGCCTTCTGTTTATTTTTGGGGTAGATATTGTAATTTTTATCATAACTTGTAAATTTCTCGCGCGCTGATTGGCTGAGAGCCTTGAGTTTTGATCATTTGTGACGTAATTTTGATTGTCGATTACAGTACAGACCCATAGAAAATTGACTTCGATTTGTTAAATACGTCAGTACGTGAAGTCTAGTAAATTACCTTGGTATGAAGTCCGACTTAAACGCAAGACTTGTACGTACGTACATTAATTTAACGTAAAATGTTCAATACGTCAGTGAAGTCTATTAAATTACCTTGGTATGAAGTCCGACGTAAATGCAATGACAAACGCGTTAATGAGTACGGAAATGTTAGCCAGACCCTCCATGATGTTGAACCACGCGCCGATATCTTGCGCACGGTGTGACGTAGGCCGACGGAACTGACAAATAAAGTTAATGGCATCGACACGAATCTCCACGACCGTGTTTAGCAGCGAGAAGAGTGGGGCGAGTGGAAAGGCAGCGACGAACATGGTGACAAAACCAAATTGAAGAACTGAAACAAATACATGAAAAGATCGTGAAAAAGCTAAATGAATATCATGAATCCATTATAGCAAAAGTACACATGAAAAAGTAAATAAATTAATAAATCTAAAACAATAAAATAGATTCAAGTTTTGGATGATTTTAACAAACTTAGGGTATTTAAAATGGGCGAGAAAATGAGCCCTCGCGTGTAAGAGCCGAGTCACTATAAAAGTGGCAGTTTCTTACAATATATTTTGCATTGTCTTATGTTCTATCTCCAGCTGCAATATTTAAGTAAAATATGTCTGATATCGTGATGCCATATCAATACTTCCAAATTCCCCACTTTTACATTGCTCCATTCTGCCTACTTGGCCTCGGGCTTCAACCCTTCGCGTATCCACAAGAATCTCAGAGCTTGATATTCTGTAATACGTCTTTACTTAGTCGGAGTGGTCTATTTCCTTACCTACTTCTAGATATTCCCAGAACAAGTGATGGTCTGGTAGAGCGCCTAGTTTATAGTCGGACTCCCATTGGGGGATATCGACGTAAGACTCTTTACGAGCTTGTCGCATTTTCCACCATTTCATCAAACCTCTGTAGAGACAAGAAAACAAACATCACTTCCTGGATAAAAAAAGAGGAAAAACAATGGCGAGCGAGTACAAGAAAACGAGAAGCGGACAATAAAATAATGAATTACAGTTCTGTCTTATGGCAGCATGTCGACTGATAGAATCAACCTATATATGGCGTCTTCCTATTGCTCTTACAGTGCGAATCAAAAAACCGTGGGCACCTAGACATATTTTAGAAATCGTTTATTATTCGTTGAACAACTCAGAAACAACAATATCATCGCAAGAAGTTTGATTGATGTGTAGTATGATAAACTTTTTGTAGTTAGAGTTATTTGTGAGTTGTTCAACGAACAAAAAACGATTTCTAAAATATTTCTGGGTTCTCACGGTTTTTTGATTCGCACTGTAACTGACTAGCCTCGTTGGAACAAAATATAGTTTTCACACTGTATGAGAGGCTAGCCAGTCAAGAACATTAGTTACTTAAATGGTCGCCATTCAGTGTAAAAAATAAAGGATGAAAGTGTAAAGCAGTCTTTAATTTCATGCGAAACGAGATGCAGTTTTACAGAAAAAGAAGTTGGTAAACTACTTACGGTATAGCAATCTCTGTAATGTTACCAATGACCTGCTGACCGACCATGATGATGACCAGTTGGATACATAAATCCATCAAACATCCTCCCGCACTGCATCCATCCAATCGAAACTTGCCCGCGAAACGTCGATAATTGCCCGGCGTTCCGATCACTAGGTTAAGCTTAAAGAACGCGATGTAGAAGATCGATGAGTAGGTGTTAACGAACTGGAAGAGAAACATCTTGTAGGTGAAGCTATCTTTGAAGTCCGTCTGCGTACGAGGATTCTCCCACTCCGTCAGAAACATCGCAAGTTTCTCGTAAACGAACTTCAGTAGATTGATACAGATCAAGTTGATGATGGCCGCAGTGATAGTAGTTGTAATCTTGGCTCGTTCTCTCACTGACTCGTCTTTGTAGCTCATTAGCGAGCCATAGACGGAGGCACGATAGACTACTACACCTACCACTGCAGCTAGAACAAGGCTGATCATGAACGATACAAGACTAAACACACCAGCAAGCTTCTTGTATCGCTGTCTCTTAGGAACATGAGGGACCATCTTCTTCGTGACAGGGTCTTCTTTCAAGGTGGTCACACGTGCCAAGAATTCAGGGCGTGGTTGTTCCTCTTCGTCCTCGAAGTGCATCATATGCCACTCGTAGGCAAGGACTGCTTGTCGTCGCTTCCAGAACTCTAAGAACAGCGTCGCCCAGATTGACATGAAGATAGCGAAGACGACAGTCGAGTCGTTATCGAAGGCGTGGACCGCTATGGCGTAGTAGCAGTTCGAGATAAGGGACCAGTAAGGACATTGTCCATCACAGAGAGGGCACATATAGAACACGGCCTCGTTGGTCTTATTGCAGATGTCTTTGACAGGTGGGAAGTTGTAGGCGTTTACAATACCGTAGATGAACACGATCATGCCAAATATTGCCGGAGGAACTAACATCGCGGCGTAGAACCCAAGCCATGAGAAGTACAGGCCAATTTCAGTACCAAAGTAATCCTTTATGGCATCGTAAGGTTGGTACTTGAACCAACGGCCCATCCGAGCCCACTCTCGCCTTAACTTCTGTCTGCCAGACGACGCTTCTTGGCCCATAGGGACTTCTTCAGGACCAGAATGTAGTGGGTACGCTGCCACGTAGGCACCTTCGTGCAATAGACGTTTGATACCTAGGTCAAAACGATCCTCACCAAAACGTACCTGGGGACGTAAAAATACAAATCCGTGAAACAACTACTAACATTTTAGGATATAATAGTTTTTAGTTATTGACTAACTAAGATTTCCCTCAAGTATAAACAACACATTACATATTACAATGAAGGATACAATAGTCACACTGTTCTGCTCCAGTGATATCTACAAGCTTGTACAAAATAGTGCAATTAGATAATACATTGTTAGTTTTGGCTCACGGATATATGGCTTCCACTCTAGTTTTCAGTTATGTTTAGAATAAATGTCTGAATCATCAGTAAGTATCATCTCTCTTCGCAAGCTGTATTTGTACACTATAGGTGAGTGTAGTGCTTACAAGTGTTGGTATTGTGATGCTAATTTGCCAACCATTTTTTAATAGATCTTTTAATTTTCTTTGTTATAATAACAACGGTTGATTGGCAAAACCATAACAAAAAAAGTCACTGTATGTCCACCTATTAATACCTGTAAACAGATTCGCTCCACCATACGACTACGTTCACTGGGACTAAAGAACGTCATTTGTTCTTGATGACCAAGAAACTGCTCGATGTGATCAAGACGAAACGTTGCAACAAACTGCCTAGAGGGGGGACGGATAGTCGAGTCTTTGATCTTGAAAGGATCTCTACTATCCACTGATTCTATGAATTCCTCACTAAGATGCTTTTCAGCCCAGGTTTTGATGTCAATGTCACTTTCTTTGATTGGCATCTTCATTTGCATTTCTTCTGCTGTTTTGGCGAGGACCTCCCATGGAGCATGGACTTTGATGAAATGGGTGTCCCTCTTCGTGTTGGTCTGAAAAAAGTGTACTAGTTAAAGCGAGGTATTCAAATAACAACAAAAGAACACAATTGAAATTAAGGTGCATTCAACGGTGGTACACACAAAGAGTGTTTAAGAAGATTGTGTTCAAATACAAGTAAACAATCGGCAAACAAGAAAAGGCATCTGCAAACAGCTGAGTTATCTTTGCATGTAAACCAAAGAGCGTCCCGGACGCCCAGTTTCCCGTTGCGCTCGAATTTTTTTCAATTTCTCAAAAGTTTCACGGCTAATAAAAAAATTGATAAAAAATGGTCTTTGATTTTTTTTGGAAAATACAATATATCAACTTCTACGTTTTTCAAAAAAATAGCAGTCAAACAGCCAGGGTTTATAGGCACTTTAATGAAAACAACTCTAAAGGCCCGGGAAAACGGTTTGAACATGTACATTTGCTTCAACATTCGTTCGATTTTGTTGAATGGCAATGTTTAAAAGCTTTTAAACTCTTTCAATATTGTTAAGGTATCAGGAGGGGTTGAGGACCTATACTCACACAAACTCAAATTATGCGCAAGCTTTGTAAAATATTCCAGTAAAAGTATATATTTTTGAAAGCTGAATAAATGTAGTTTTTGAGAATTAATTCAAAATTTTCATTATTTAAAACGAGAAAAAGATATTCCGACTATAGCGTGTTTTGACTGTACTTCGTTTGAAAAGCCCGAAATCTGTCAGGATTTCCGTCTCAGTGATGAAAATCACGTAAGCAGACTCCTAATACATCAATCTCTAAAACGGTGCCTGCGATTTCTCATAACTGCTTTAGATCAGCCGCTATTGAGTCTCAAATATCGATGTTCGAATTTATCACGTATAAGTGTACAAACCAAGCAATATCTCAACAACAAAAGCGAAACCCAAAAATCGCTGGCACCGTTTTTTGGTTCCAGACTTGATTTATATTTGTGCAAACGTTTAAAATCAAACCGTTGAATTGCAAGGAAACTAAAACGCTTAACGAGGTCCGGTCAAAACACGCTTTAGTTGGAATATCTTTTTTGTCGTTTTAAAAAATGAAAATTTTGAATTAATTTTCAAAAACTACTTTTATTCAGCTTTCAAAAAATATATATATTTACTGGAAAATTAATTTACAAAGCTTGCGCATAATTTGAGTTTGTGTGAGTAGAGGTCCCCATCCCCTCCCGATACCTTAAAACGTGTTGAAAGAGTCTAAAAGCGTTTAAACATTGCCATTCAACAAAATCGAACGGATGTTGAATTTGGATGTTGAACCGCTCCTCGGGCCTTAACCGCGAAAAAAATGTATTAGTATTCAAATAATAACAAAAAAAAACACAAAGAAAATTAAGGTGCATTCAGCGGTGATACACTAAAGAGTGTTTAATGGGTTAATAAGAACCGCTCTATCTATTGAACTACAGCCTTGCACAAACAGCCTCTAATGTTTATAGAAATGTTCTCCTGAAAACCAGATGGTCAGTTTTGTGAATAGGCGTTTTATTTAGCGCTATTAATTTATCTAACCGCCAAAGCAGGAGTATTTGTAGTTTCTGTAACTAATAATAATAATAATAATAAATCTTTATTGGGTGACAAATAAAGCAGAGCTTTTTTCCAATCTGGCCCATAACTGTAGCCTGCAAAACAGGCGTACTTTTGGGTTTTTGGGAAAAATCGGGTTTGGGACTTCCTGCGTTGAACGGGCGAGCAAAAAGCTCCAATATTTCGCGAGGTCATAAAATTAACACAGGAAGCCCAATATCCTAAATTCTCCAAAAAGCCAAAAGAACGCCCACTAGAAAGGCTATTGTTACTGTGAAAGCAGGCTAGAACGTACTGGAACCCAAGGTATGGAAAGTTGCCTGCTTTTGGTGAACCACTTCATTAATTAAACATTAAAATAACTATACTTCCTTCCTTTCATTAACAAAATGAAATTTAAAAAATTAAATGACAGGAAATTAAATTACAAAACAAAACAATTTAAAAAAGTTGATAAAAATTAAAATAAAAAAAAATAAAAAAAAATTACCAAAATAAAAACCACTAGAAATTACAAAAATTAATTTACCATTAAATCGCAAAGTTTGCCAACCATTCTATATCAAGTGAGTTATTTTATTTGAAAATATGTTATATTGGATGTAAGTAGGTTTGTAATGGTTTAATTTTATAATTGTTTTTTTTTATGGTTTAGTTTTTAATGGTTTTAACAATTAAAATTAAAATTGTTTGTTTTGGTGTTATGAGCATTCCTCATATATATTAAAAGTCAATATTTTTAATCCCTTGAATAAGCCACTCCTAAATGTATGTATATTATTAAATCTCATAATGATTACTTCATTTATTTTAAGTATAAAAAATTTAATGTTGGTGTAAAATGATAGCGCATTGGCAAGTCAACCACATGAGCACCAAACAATGACTTCATCATTGCCAAGGGGAGGGGGAGGGGGAGTTCTCTTTTGGACAAATGTTTTTTCCCTAACCAATAGGCAACATATTTCTTTAAAGTCGACAAGCAGTGCATGTAATTTTTTTTAGGGAGTTTGTTTTAATCTTCAAACCAACCCCCCTCCCCCTCAGAAGTCAAATGGTTTGACCCTTATTTCTAGCCAAGTTTCAATTATCATATTTGCAACAATAAAAAATACCAATAAGCTGCAATTTTGAAAACGTGTAGAAATGATCCTATAAATTATTGATTCTGGTTTAGTTTATCTGTATTGAAATTTAATCTTTTGAAGAATTCAACTCGAAGGAATTTAAAGAATTGAAGAACGATTGTTTTGATAAATGATAAGGTACTCAAAACAAGACTAGAAATATGCACCTACATTTTTCGTTAAAAATTAAATACAATTTCCCAATATTTATTTTTAATTGATTTTTAATGAGTCTCTTAAGAAATCTTCACACCTTACTGTCTCCTTTTAAATCCCAATTTTTTTTATAAAGAATGAATAAAGAACAAATTTTAAAATCGAGCGAAGAACAAACACAAAAGCAAAAGGGTTTTATGAGAGATTAATGAGGATTTGAATACTATAGTAATTTTTGCATATTTTACGATCTCCAACTGCGAACAATTATTACTTTCTATAAGAAATACAATATATCAGACCAAGAAGCATAAACATAAACACAAGTTATTTGTCATATATGAACTTGTGAACTATTTGCTTTAATATTAAACCTACAGTTTTAGTCATTCTCGTAAACGACCAAAAGAACGGCAAAATGTGCCTGTCTATGTAATCAATAATATGCTAATTTTCAATGTTCAATGAAAGTCCAACTGCTTAGTTTTAATAATCGGTACAATTTCTTAATCTATAATGCCACTTTTCCAAACCAAACTAAAATATGTAAATTCTCTACAAAGAGATATATCTAATATTTAAGATAGCAAGCTAGTTTTGTCAGGGAATTTTAAAATGGTTTAAAAGCGTGCACGTGGAATAATAAATACAAAGATTATGAGTTCAGCACTTTGAATATTTTACCTTAGTTGAGATGCCGTCTTCGTACTCAAGTTCTAGCCCTGCTTCCTTTAAATGTGCTTCAAAAAGCCTTCTCTTCTCTTCATTTTCTTCTTCTTTCTTCTGGTCGTCTTCGTCTAGCTCATTGCCTTCAGCCGGAGTCTCAAATACTAAGACATAATCAATTATTTTCTCGCCATCTCGAAATCTCAGCCGTTCTTTACGACTGCTCGTAAGACTAGTCTTTTCCAATTCAATTTCTACAGCCTGTTGCTCCATGAATTCGTGTTTACTTAGTATTGCTTCTTCGTCTAAAAGAGGCACTTCATCAGCAAAATTCGGAGGTTTATTGAAAGCGTTGTTGCTGTCCTTTTCGTTCGAGGAAGACGAACCAGCGTTCCGTGCTCTCAGCTCGGTCTGTGGGTGTGACATCTTACGAATAGAGCAGATGGTTAATAATTAACCTAGAGTCTTTATCACTAATTTCTTCTTGGTGGAAATCCTGCAGCGATATTAGCAGACTGACCGTTTGCGAACAGGAAGACAGACCAACTGGACGTGCAAAGCTTCAGTGTGCAATGAGACGTTTAGAACTTAACCCAAACAAAGAATTTCACATTTTCACGTGGAAATGAAGGGAGTGATTAGAAACAGCTTGCAAAATGTCAACATTGACCTATAGAATAAAAATAAACAAGCGTTTTAATATGATCTATTATCGTGCGACATTTAATAACAAGCTAAACTGAATTCTGACTGTTACAGCAGTCATGTCACGCAATCGTCATAGACAGACAGGAAGTTGTGTGACAAGGATCAGTCATAATATAAAGGAAACAGGAGTGCCAGAAACAGTAAACAAAGCCCCATCGCTATATATATCTTTTTATTAGCAAAACTTGATATTTTACTAACAATAGATAGATCAAAGAGTCACGATGAGAGTCACAATATAAATAAAAATGAGCAGAAATGTTAAAAACTAAAATTTTATTATTTTTTTTTTACATAAATAGGATCGGATAATAACTTATGTTAGTAAAAAATTTCAAAAATACAATCTTACAACCTTTTTGAATCGTATTGATAGTTATTCAAATATTGGATTAAAAGTATTCATTTTATCTCTTTACAAAAGGCTAGCAATAAAAATCACCTGAAGGTTTTACGAACACTTAGTGCTATATTACATTGATTATAAAAAATACATCTACACGGAAACATAAGATTTCAATTACTTTTCCTCTCTTTCCTCAGTTACTTATTCTCCCCTCGATTTCCCTTTCTCTTTCCCATTAATACCCTAGCTTTCGTCCTCTCCTTTCATTTTCTTATCTCCTTTCCTCCCTTTCATTCTTCCAATTTTCTTCGCTGTTTCCTTTCTTTCATTCCATCTCCTTTCCTTTTCGATTCCCGATCCCATTTCTTTTTCTATATTTCATTGCCTTTCCTTTTTCAGGTTTATTTTTATTTATTTTTTTCATCTATTTCCGTTTTTATTTTTTTCTATTTGTTTTTTTTTTCTTTAATTCTCGTCTTATCTTTCTTTACCTTTTCATCCCTTTCAATCCCCTCGTGTCTCCTTTTCCTATCAACTAAATGTATAAACTCTCATAGTTGAACAACCATATATTTACACACTTTACGCGCAAAATATATTACTACATCGAATATGTTCATTTTTGCTCATACTCCGTGTTGCGTGCACGAACCAACCTGCTCAATCTTTCCTCCTTCTTAACTCTAACTATAGCTACCTGTGCTTATCAATTGCAATAAAAAAAACCGAAACTGTCAACAGCTCTCCAGCATCAAATAATTATACAACCAATGCTTGACAATCTTCTGTAATTGTCCGAAATGTTCTGCCAAGCATTCTACCTAATTAATTGTCAATTACTTTCAAGCTGATTGAGAAAATCCCTGAGGTTTGTAAAAGCTTTCTCACAGGATTCTGGTACACTTGTACTTTCTGTAATTTCTTCAGTGTTTTCTCGATTCAGTTTATAGCTATCATCTTTCTTGAAGTCTTTCAGCAAGAGTTTTATCTGCTCCACAGCGTACGAATCTCCTTTGGGCGGAGGGAGTGGATCTGTAATTAAGTCTTGAAGACTTTCCTCCAAAAAAGCATCATCATTTTCTTCTTCTTCCTCCTCCTCATCATCATCACTTTCGCAAATAATTGCCATTACATTTATCTCTGGGACTTTCGACTGCTTCGTCTCTACGTTTCCTACTTCAGCGTACATCGCGTCTTCGGTTTCCATCGGGATCTCTTCGGGTGCCGAAGATCGTTTCTTTTGCACAGTGGCGTACACGTCTGGAACCTTTGGGGATTGTGGTCCAGGATCTCCAATCACACCATAGGTCCCAATCTGTGGAACGTTGCTTGGCGGTTGGCTCTTAACTACAGGAGTGACAGTGTCATAATCGCCTAACTGCTGGCCCATGCTCGAAGAAGCAGTGCGCTTGAACGACCCCACAGATTCGTAGGAACCTTGAGAGGCATCTTCTTTGTTCTGAACCTGGTCGTACAAGTCGTCTTCATTCGTAGCCTGCTCGCTGGCACTCGAACTAGTTCTCGACACCACTTCGTATCCTGCGTCGTCTTTAGTGGAAGATTGACGAACACTGCAAATGACCCGAAATAAAGTTAAATACGTCGTTAGGATAATTAAAGGTAAATGTACGTTTAAATAGGGCACTTGCCTATATACGGAAAGTGATTACGGTATTAGACTGGGCAGGTGACGGGAGGGTTCATTAAATAATTGCTGTTGTTCATGACCAACCATTCCCAGAACCTGTTCCCGTTGCTTTTGTTGGGGCTGGAAATGTCCCACCATTTCTCGCACCATGTCCTGCCCCACCAAAAACGAAGAAAAAAGGTCCTGGTAACGATGTTGATTCATGACTACATAATGATGGTATAACTTTACGGCACTAATAAGTTGGTGTTGGTTATGATGTCGTATATAGAAACATACCTATTTTTCGCTCTTTTGTTCGCGAAAATTTCTATCTGCATGGCCTGGCGCAGTACACTGATCCATTCTGTCATCAACAGTGGAGTGGCAGCGGTCTGTAGGAAATAACAGAAACTGATCAGTATGAAGTAAATGTATGTATAGTTGATTCATTAGCGATATACAGCCGATCTCGAAAAGGTTGTCCACCTGAAAAGACACATATACTATAAAAGAAATATGACGTGACTCATTATATATACACTTTCTGCACGTGTAGAAAGGCAGGTGCTTTTGAAAGTAATATGGCAGTGAATTCAAACAAGCAGTATCTTCCCTCGCTAGAAGTACCTGACTTTCTACACGAGCAGAAAGTGAATATATAATGAGGCACATGATATTTCTTTTAGTATATATGTTTTTTCAGGTGGACAACCTTTTCGAGATCGTCTGTATAAAACATGATGATGATAGTGCATTGATGCCAATGATTATGGTATATTGATGATGATGATGGTGGTGGCCATGATAATAATGATACTGATAGAGATAGCGACGGGGCTTTGTTTGCTGTGGTTTCTGAGGGGGGAGAGAAGTATACCTACTCCTCCGAATCCGAAGGAAAGGGATTTCAAACCAGATCACCATGATTTATAATTAAAGTATGCAAATATTAATGATAAAGGCGATAGTTGTGAGCCAAGCTGTGTGCAAAATATTTAACGTAGAGGTAGTGAGTGTGAGTGAGTCTCGCCGATGATAAGTAGAGAACAATACGTGTCCAGCTAGTAGATTTGAGACAAAAGTTATTTATTTATTTTATGGCACTCTTCTAACACACTGACGTCAGACTTGCTATATATATATATATAAATAGCCAGTATAATACATACAAACGTATACGTTCTCATGCTTGTAATAATATGGAAGGCGTTATTATTGATCATCTTGAAAGGAACAACAGCTTTGACCTGAAAATATAGCAACGACTATCAATGGTGATGATGCTGGTGAAGGCAACCATGATGATGATGATGTTTATGGTAACGATGATTATGACAGTGATGATGATGATAACTATGATTATGATGATGATTGTAGCTATGATGGCGATGAATAAAACAACAATGATGATGATGATGACAATGATGACAATAATAATGATAACGACGATGACTATGATAACAATGATGACGATTGCAATGACTATAACGATGACAATATGATGATGACAACGATGATTAAAAAGATACTAATGGTAATGATGATGATAACAAGGATGATGATGACAATGATGATGTGAATGTTAATGATGATAGTAAAGATGATGATGACAATCATGATAACAATGATGATGACGACAATGATTATGATGATGCTAATGGTAATGATAATGATAACAAAGATGATGTTGATAATGATGATTAAAAAGATACTTAATGGTAATGATGATGCATGATAATGACTATAATGATAATGATTGTAACAATGATGCATCAAATAAAGATGTGGCTGATGATTTATTACATGCAATGATCATTGATGGTGGTCATGAAAGTGAATGGGCCATTGTCAATGATCAATAATTCATGATAATAAACTAATATAAAGTATCAAGAAGCAAGTCAACTTACTTTGGTAAGGTCAATAATACCAAGAAGATTCTCAGGCTGAAACGTCGAAAGACATCAAGTTTCAGTTTATAAGTATATATTGTGCATTGTTTTACAATATTATGCCAATGAAGTTTAACCATCATCACTATCATCACTATCATAATTATGATCATCATCGTCATCATCATTAATCACCATTATTATCATCACTGCCATCATGATCGTGATTACCATCATCATCATTAACACAATCATCATCATTGTCATCAAGATCACCATATCATCATTACTATCATCAACATCATCATCACTATTTACTAGTATAATTTTTATTGTATAAACTATCAACATCTCATAATCTTATAATCTTATTAAGGGCCGACGATTTAACTTTTGAGGGGGGTGGGGTGGTTGATTTTGAAAATAAAAACTTTCTGCACGGCCAAAAAAACATTTTGTGCAGCACAAATGGAATAAAAATAAAATTCTGCACTATTGTAAGGGGAGAAAAAAAGTGAGATAAGTATAAAAATAAATATCCTGCAGAGCATTGAGGAGGGAAAAAAATATCCTGTCCATCAAGACGTTGGAAAAAAATTTCTTACTGATCGGAAATCCCCCCCCCCCCCCCCCCCCCCCCCCCCACACACACACACATTAAATGTTAAATGGTCGGCCCCTTATCGTAAATACCGTTGTCTCTGCTGCTTTGTAATATGACAAGTTCTTTCCATCCAAGATAAACCATCTCTTTCTAAACCCCTATTATAAACAGATTAAGAATGTGATAACCTTTAAATCATAACACTTTTACAGTGCAAATCGAAAAACCTTGGGCACCCAGAAATATTTTAGAACTCGTTGTTTGTAGAACAAACATTTTCCTGCAAGCCAAAATCGCCTCTCGAATCTTTGCATTTCTATCAAATAAATTCCGTGCGCATGTAAGCGGGCTAAAAAAAATTTCCTGCACGGACCAAATCATCCCCCCTCCCTCAAAAGTCAAATGGTCCACCCCTAACTACAACAAGTTTATCACGCTACACATCAATCAAACCGTCTTGCGGTGATATATTGTTTCTGAGTTGTTCAACGAATAATAAACGATTTCTAAAATATTTCTAGGTGCCCACGGTTTTTTGATTCGCACTGTAGTAACTTGCGCATATTAATTTATTATTAATCAGTATAGTTTAAACAAAATATGCATTTATAAACGTTTTAATTGTATACACGTCTGAAAATTCTAGAACTCTTCGAGTTACTTTGGCATCAAATAACCTTTGATTCCGGAGTCACGCTTGTCGGCTCTTATAAAGTTCTCATATAATATTGACTTTCAAATTTTATAATAGCCTGAGAAAACAGACGTTGTTTCTCTCCTCGTCCCCCCGCGAAACGGGGGGATGAGGAGCGAAACAACGTCTGTTTTCTCAGGCTAATTTTATAATTATTCGTGAAAAGGTTATTATACATTTAATACATGAGTAATTAATTCTAATATCAAAATAATTTTATATTCCACGACTATAGCTATTAAAATATTTTCTCGATATACGAAAATAGGAAAATCTTTATATAAGATGTGATGCTCAGTTTCGAATAAGACTTGAATTAATTAGGATTTGAATTCATATTATAATATATTTGCAAACCATTACAAAACTTTGATTATATTATTAGTAAGTTAACTTATTGTTTACTGTGTAGAGTGCTGCGATTATACAGTCTGAAACGGTATTGAAACAAGTTTTAAACACAGATTATACGGTCCTTCCTTCCTTATATAAAACAAAACACAATATATACGCACAAAAATGTGATATAGAAACGACCGAATCAGCACAGTTGATCAACTTTTAATACACACAAACTTGTTGTGTTATTTCTGCATACATACCTCGAAAAATCTTTTCCCAGCCTTCTCTAAAACTCCTTCATAGTGTAATATCTGGCCGGTATTTCCTGCCATCGTCACGGACTTATGTTTTAACATTAAAATAGTAGATAGTATCGAATGACCGAAACTCAATACTTTAACATGATGTATTCTGCTCCGAAGGCAACCACCAAGCCCGGAAACAACTTACTTCTGAAACGTAACTAGTGCCAGGTACACTCGTCCATTCGTAGTAAACATTTTCCGGGTCACTGCTCGTAAACATTACGAAAATAAAATTCCTAATTAGTGTCATTTAGGAGATGATTAAGTTTGGAAAGTAAAAGGTAACTGACATCCCCTGCTTTGTAAGTGACTTGCGAGAGGAAGTTCGGCATGACTATAGCCTCAGCTGTCATGGAAATAAAGTTTTGAAGACGGAAGTATATAAAAACTGATATTCCCAAGGCCAGTAGCTATTTTTAACCACCTCATAACTACACACCGAATTTGAATATGTCGACTAATTTGAATAGCTGTTGTTCTGGACTGTCTAGCTTGTCATGTACATAAAATATTATTGTATTTTCTACATGAATTTGAGGCTAGTCAGTCCAGAGCAAAATAAATGTAAATAAAAAATATGTAAATCAACTTGAGATGGTCTCCCAGGAGGGGTCCGTGTTCCCATGTTCCCTTCAAAACTTTCGCTTTGTTCCCTTGTTCAAATCCAAAATTTCACCATGTTCCCCTGTTCCCCTATATTTCGTGTTCCCTTGTTCCCTATATTTTTTTGCTTTGTTCCCTTGTTCCCATTGCTAAATTTACACTGTTCCCATGTTCCCCTAAAACCCCTGGGAGACCCACACTTGAGTTTGAGGCTAGTCAGTCTAGAGTAAAATTGTCCAATGTTGAATAGGATGATAATTGTTATCGTCTAACTACCCTTGCGTACAAGTCAAAAATAATCCAATAATTATGTTCAAATAAATGTAAATAAATATAAAATATAAATCCACATGAATTTGAGTAAAATAGTCCTTTTCACAGTTCCACTCAGTGACCACAAATAATAGTTTCTAGTAGAGGTTCTAGTTGCTTCTCATAGCAAAACTATAATTTATCATGCACAGCAACACAAACCTCGACTTGGAGCTATAATTTGTGGGCACCGAGACAACGGTTGAAAAGGACTATTAGTTGAAAAGGACTATTAGAGCCCTAGTGGTGAGCAACATCTGGACAGCATTAACCTGATCACCTCCCCACAATCAACAGTCACAGCAATTTTCCTGATTCTTGCTTTAATTTATTATTATTTTAACTACCCATTTAGAACATCTACAGTCATTTGATACATTGTACAACTTAATAACATAAAAATATATCCCTCTTTCTAAATCTAAAATATATTTGATAGATTTGAATGTAAGAATTGATTACATTATAGCTATATAAACATCTGATATGGTCGTGTAGTGAACAAATTATACATCTAAGAACCAAACTTGATTCTTGGCAAACATACAAGAGCATACTCTCTGAACACAGGAGAAATTTGATAATTTATTATGTTGTCAATATTGACTATGAAAATGACTTTCTCTAAGGTTGTCACATGTCAGACACCAACTGTCTTCACACACTTGGATAATCAACTTATCAGCATAATTTGGGTCTACACTAATGGCTTTATGTGCCTATGATACTCTGCTCAAAGGGCATTGCATGAATCCACTACACATACAGCTAGGAACCAAGCCTTTTCTGGGTCTTCCATGATATGTTTAATTCTGGTTTAAGGATCCTCATATAAGGTAGTAACAGAACATCCAAAAACCTGAAGATGCATTCTGAACTGCACTTTTACTGTACAAGCAAAAATGTTTTATGTATGAAAAGCCAGAAATGTTTTTATAAGATGAACTCACAATAGACCTCTTTACCTTCCTTGTTTGTTGTCCCATTTCAGATCATGTGATGCTACCCTTTGGAATAGTTTCTTTCACATGTAAATAATATAACACGTTCATCATAAAAGAACTATTCTCAAGGGAATGACACATGGTCTGAAATGGGCAATTTGCATACGGAGGTAAAGAGGTCTATTTACTGAAGTGCTTGGGAAAAGAATAGATGATGACGATGCTAATAATGATGATGATATTATGACATGGAATTGAGTTGATTTCCCAGGTGTGTAGAGTAATGAACTATGTGTACAGCTATATCAGATGCTTATAAACTTATCAAAAAAATTATATAATATACCACAGATGAAAGTCTTTTTCCAACAAAATGCCACCCACAAGTTTAAACAACAGAAAAGGAACATTCTTGACATATCTTCAACACTGTAGACTTTCTTGTAGAATTATCCACAAATAGATCTTTCTTGCAAAGCCGTCAATCATATACCAATGCACAGCAAGCCTGACTTTGACTTAATACAACAAAAGCACCATGAGTCAGAGGAAGGCCTACCAAGCATTTGTATATGATTAGCGGCTTTGCGAAAAAGGTCTATACTGAGCATTATTATTCACAGCTCAGACGTTTTAAATGCCTGTTTTATACATGAAGACTTTTTAGCTAGTCCCTGGTTCTGAGGGTTTATTGCCTGGTTACAATGTTCATAGGTTCAGTAAGAATACAGCAGTGCTGATTAAGAATAAATGAACAGACACATGTAAAAACCCCTGGAGCCCAGGGTAACCTCAAATAGCATCTCCTAGACAAAACCCCTGGAGCCCAGGGTAAACTTAAACAGTTTACTAGACAAAACCCCTGGAGCCCAGGGTAACCTTAAACAGTCTCCTAGACAAAAACCCCTGGAGCCCAGGGTAACCTTAAACAGTCTCCTAGACAAAAACCCCTGGAGCCCAGGGTAACCTTAAACAGCTTCCTAGACAAAACCCCTGGAGCCCAGGGTAATCTTAAACAGTCTCCTAGACAAAACCCCTGGAACCAAGTAGCCTATGAAATGGCTCTCTGATGGAGAACTTCTCTTCTCCCCAAACCCCTTTCTCATCCACAGGAAGCCCATAGCTGCAGGTTCGCATACTAGGAGCCAAAGGTTGCCTTAAACAGTCTTTTTCATTAACAACTGTTTTAGTAATAAATTGTATGATTGATGGCACTAAGAACAGCTGTGTATGATACAACCTATAACATTAACTTATACTTTAAATAATTATCCTATGTATACAGTGACCATTTACATCTTATTCTAACCATTACAAGAATGTAGAGAGAAAACACTACATGTATGCCCATGAAATAGAAACAAATTGCTCTCTGTGTAAAGTCACTATCAAAGACAAATAAAGTTGTAACAATGTATTGTTTCATTTGTATTTGATGTTTCTGTTTGTGTGAAAAAAAAAAAAAAAAACTATCAGTGTCTACTTTCTTTATATATATTTTATGGTTTTAGTATTTTTGCTCTACCTTTCTAATATTATCCTTAACATAACAACAAGGTCCTAAATAAAATGTTAGAAAAACTATTTTATAGAACTTACAACTAACGACCCTTCTTACAAAGCAGCTAATGCAAATACCCACCAAGCCTCACTCTAACTTAAAAGTAAAAAATAAAAACCGAAGCACCATAATTATTAAATGTAGTTGCTGTTTTCAGTGAGTCAAAGCGGGGCTTGCCTGACAATGCATATGATTAGCTGTTTTGTGAAACGTGTATTGAAGAATGAATATTAAAATTTATAATTGGCCTCCGCCACAGGCTACTCCAACCAACGGAAAATTTGGGCTTCCTGTGCTGAAACAATGACCATGACTCCTCTTCTCCTCTCCCCCTCTCCCCTGTGTTTTACTCAATTATCCACAGGAAGCCTGTCTCAAAAAAGGAGATGCCTATGTAGGAGGCTAATTTATAATATTCATAATTTTAATATTATTAGCTGATGATAAGAACACATTACATTAGCATTTCTTATAAATAAAACAGCTAGAGTAAGTGGTATCCTTTTGTGTATATTGACCCTGAAGATATTACTTCTTATAGTAAAGAATTAAATTTACAAGTACAATAAATTAATCATGGCTAAAGTCTAAACTTTAAGAAGCCAGTGTCTGCATTCAAATTCTCCCAACATGTTCTATATATGTTTGACACATATAAGGAGAAAATTGATATTAATCTATTTTTCCCAGACCTCATTAATTGATTATTACTAGACTAATATCTATCATTTTAGTTTTAATTTAGTTCATTAGACACGTTGGATCTCAAACAGCTTCACATCAGTGTCATACCATATCGGTGGATCTATATTCCTGTAAGAAATTATAATATATTCAAAATATTGTTTCAAGAGTAAATAGCTTTGCTAATAAAAAACATGTGATGGTTTAGAGGGTACATATGTCAAGGCATAGCTGAGAAAGTAAATAACTAATTTTGGCCATAAGTCTGTTGACGCAATATCGTGATAAATCAGTTGACATATCATGCTAAACCATCAGGAATTAATTTTTAACAAAATCTCAGCAAATTCTGTTTGCATGCGCACCAGTCAGCCTCAAGTTTATCAGCTATGACGAGTTACCAACGTTAAATAAGGCTACTTTACTTAACTATATTGTCAAAGTTACCTTAGATAGATGATACCCCACATGTAGGTACGGAACCACATTTGTGTGCCGCTGTTGGCCTGGTAACATACAACATGGTAGTATGAGTAAGTAAAAGGTTACCACAATTGAAATAAATAACGATAGTGCTTATGATAATACATGTATGTTGATGATGATGACAATGATGATGATGAGACAATGATGATGATGATGATGATGGCGATGATGATGATGATGATGACAATGATGATGAGACAATGATGAAAATGATGATGATGATGGCGATGATGATGATGATGGCGATGATGATGATGATGGCGATGATGAGAATGACGAGAATGATGATGGCGATGATGATGATGATGACAATGATGACAATGATGATGATAATTACAATAAAGATGATGATGATAATACCAATGATGAATATATGCAGATAGAGAAAACAACAATAATCAATAATTATATCAATTTATTAATAAATGGTCTTGCTAAATAACTCAAAAATGTTATTACCTGGTATTTTCGGATGAGGATAGGGTGTGGTACAGGTAACAGACCAACAAGGGTACCATGTTGAAGGAATTTGATGATCTCTGATTCATCTGTCAAACCCCTATAAGTCAAATAAAGAAATTTGATAAAACAGTAAAAACAGTTAAAGTATCTGTCACACAAAAGAAGTTTGTGTCTGATAGTTGATCTCTAAAGCGGAGGTCAAATGGCTATGATAGTTAATGATAGTTGAAGGCGTCTCAACTATCATCAACTATCATCAACTATCCTGTACGCGCGGTCAAACGGCAAAAACTATCATCGACTATCATGTGAAATTTGAGCATGTTCAAACTCTATGATAGTCCATGATAGTCCATGATAGTGCATGATAGTCCATGATAGTCCATGATAGTCCATGACAGTCCATGATAGTCCATGACAGTCCATGATAGTCCATGATAGTCCATGATAGTCGATGATAGTCCATGATAGTGCATGATAGTCCATGACAGTCCATGATAGTCCATGATAGTGCATGATAGTCCATGACAGTCCATGATAGTCCATGATAGTCCATGATAGTCCATGATAGTCCATGATAGTCCATGATAGTCCATGACAGTCCATGATAGTCCATGATAGTCCATGATAGTCGATGATAGTCCATGATAGTGCATGATAGTTGGTGGTCAAACGCACATGATAGTTGGAACTATCATCAACTATCATGAACTATCATTGCCGTTTGACCGAGGCTTAAAGTTATTTTCTCCACTTACTTATCAATACATATTTTCTCTACTTGAGGGACCAAAACCTGCAACATTCTCATGATGGTCTGTAATGGAAGCTTCTGTTTCCAGGACTGGACCTTTATTGCACAAAGAAAAGAACTGTCAGTAATAATTTAATATAACCTTTTTTATGTACACATTTTATAACAAACATTTTATCACTAAAAGAATTACTGCAGCTGTTTTTCGACTTTCTGCGAACTCAGACTTTCCAACAGCTTATTGTAAAATACATATATTGCTGCCTACAATCAAGGATTTAAAAGGTACCAACTCATTAGTTTTGATTGACAGCAGCTAAAAACGTATTTCACACAAGTTCGCAGGAAGTCGAAAACCGTAGTAAATCAAAGTCATTTACAACAGCTCTGCTAATTTCACAAGGAATGTTAATGTACATTGTACGTAATTTATTACTCACCCATTCAGGAGTAGCAATGAAGGCACCTCCATTTCCAAAAGAGGCAGATCTTCCTATCGCTTTCCTCTCTCTTCTGTTGACATTAGCAGTAGATGCTGCACTATGTCGACCCTCT
>OX459099.1:2822566-3027566 GCA_949775045.1 Metridium senile | reverse complement strand
GTACCTCATCAGGTAGATCTGGTTCAGAGATAGGCTGCTGTGCTGCGGCATTATCATGATCTAGTAGTACTACCAGTAACTGTGCTGCTACTTCTACTAGTGGTTCCTTGAAGTCAGTGAACATCATGTGGTTGTACCTAACACACAATGAAAACTATTAGATTTGTTTAATTCACAAGTTTAATATACAGTAAAAACCCGCATATAAGAACAAGTGGGTTAAGAACACCCAGCCTGAATTTTGGCGTTTTAAGTACCATGTAAATAAGAACACAATCAGCCTGAAAAATTAAAAAGTGTTCTTAAAAAAAATAATATCAATATTTTTCTACTGTTTTGATATTATTATTGCAGTCAAGTTTTTAATAACATTTTGAACTTACACATTGATATTATCTACATGTGTTGGTAGTCTATATTAATAGTAATATATATTTTAGAAACATTTATTTTAAGAACACCTTCAGGCTGATTTTTCAGTAAACACCCATTAAATAAGAACAAAATCAGCCTGAACTCCAAAAATGGGTGTTCTTTAAGCAGGTTTTTACTGTACCTTGGGCCTTAAAAATGTTCTATAAAACTTGTACATTCCCCCTTCTCCCTGATTCAATGTTGAATTTTTGGAATGTGAAAGAGAAAGACTTATCAACATTGCTTCAGGGAAAGGGTTTGCCAAAGCAACTTTGTTTATTTTGTCCATTGTTTAAACTTCAAATAAAAATGGTCATTAAAATGTTACAACAATTTTGCAAATGATTGTATCTAGTCATTGTTAAGTCAGTTAAAAAAGGTTTGTTACTATTTTACTTACGGTACTCCATATCCAACAGGATCATAAGAACACACTGTATTCAAAATGGATGTAAATAATGGAAGCGCATGTCTAGAGAAAGAGAAGAAAGGTTTCAGAACACAGGTGACTTAATAATAACTAGACGCATAACTGCGTGAACTCGGGATTCTCTTTGATGCTCTAACTACGTTTAATTATAAGTACAATTTATGAAAATAGACGCCTGCGTGAACGCGCACTTTCATATTTTATTAGAAATTTGTTTATCTACCTATATCTCATATGAAAAATTTGCAGTTTCTTTTTGTAGATTACCTTTAAAACTGTCACTATATTGAAGTTCATAATCAGTATTAAACACATTTAACCTTGTGGGTAGTTCTGATTTCATGAGAAATGACTGTCATGCCGATTTTGACAATCAGAACTGATCCTCAATATTCATTATCATTACAAGATCATTTGATGAATTAATTTCATCTTTGTTATTATAAATTAAAGAACATAAACTCATTTTAACACATTGTTGTACTGTATTTTGTCCAAAGATAAAAGCAGTACCAGCTATATGGTACTCTTATTGTCTTGCTTGGATCAACATATAGTGTGTTGTTAGGACCAGGATTCTTCTCAACATCATAATATAGTTTACACTTACAGTAATTAATTCATTACATGTGACTGAGTCTTATAGAGAGACGTCGGTCTATTAAAGAAAGGGACGATATATATGTACATGGCTTTACATTTGAACCTACTTTGAGAAATAAATGCTTGTATCCCAATCCCCTTGAACTTTGAAGAATAATGCTCGATTTTGACCTTGGCACAGTTAATATAATTATGTAACTTAGAAGACCTGGGTATATTTGAGCGTATTCTATGATAAACAGTCTAAGCTTCCTACCTTTGGTGTTTAAACGACTTTATTAATCGTGTTGGTATTCTACTTGTCTCACGACTATGATGACAGCGAAAATGTCTATAATTATAATAAACAAACCTTGAAATAGGAGATCTGGTATTATTTGTAATCTTTATTGTGACTTCTGCATCATTATATACATTCATACATGTACAGCCAAACGACTAGTTTTATCTAATATATCACAAACACTGAACGATGAAATGACACTAGTTTGAGTGTAGCAGTCGAAGAAGTTGACTGTTTTGTACGCTAATAAAGACTAATATCAAATAGGGAAAACAGAAAATACATCCTTGAATTAAAAATAATAAAAGAAGCAAGGTGCTTAGCATTATTAATATGAAAGAAGTGATCATCTTTGAGAAGGCGGCCTTACTTTGAGTCACATGGTTGAATGTAAACACCAGTCGCTAGTCTTGAATCTTCTTCGTTTGAAATCCTCGTTCTTTCTTCGGTAGACTACACTCTGTAGTTGAGCTCTTTGTTGTTTTAGAGTTTGTATAAGTGTGAATATAATTCGCTTTTTGAATACATAGGTAGCTTTTGGATAGATAATTCACATGTAATTCACGATAAGTTTCACGATAGGCATTTTCATAGTCAGTTTGACGATAGATTTGCGGTGTCTTTCTAAATGGCCTTTCCGAAAACGCTTGACATCTTTTAGTGTGGCTATACCGCGAATGGTGTGTAGATTTGCAAGCGATTTGAGCGTATTTAAAGACATTGATTACTAAAACACTGTACTGTCGAAGTTGAAAGCAAAATGGTGGCCGAAAATGACCTAACTCAGAACTTTGATCATACTGCGCGTGCGCGGCTTTTTGGCGATGATGACGAAAAATAATAATAATATAAATAACAATGCCGAATCCTAAACTTGGTGATTCCACAGGAATCCCGAGTAATAATAGCTTTGATTTTGACACGATTATTAAAGGTTTACAGATGGGCTGGTGTGGTTGTGTAAAAGATCTGATGAGTATCTGATTAATTAACATATTTAAAACACTATTAATTAAAGTATTCTAGCTCAAAAGGATCTATAATTGTTTGTATTATCATTAACTGCTGTTTCCTGCACATTAATTTAGTGGGAGTTATCCAACTGAAAATAAAAAAAATGTATAATTAATTATACCTGTTTTCAGAAGAGGCAAAGTAACAAAGCCACTTGTTGGGATGATTGTGGTTTTCAGCTAAAAACAAACAAACAAATGATATATTTTTTATCAGCTTTTTTATTTTTTTGTTTAATCCAGATTTTTGTACTGTCAAACCTACAGTACACATCAGTTGGATAGCTTGACTCTCAAACCAACAGTCTTAATCATTTGGGCACACCCAATGAAGGCTGTCAGTTGGACAGTCAAAATATTTCTTTTAAAACAACAACAACAACAACATCAATAACAACAACTACTGCAACAAAAATGCAAAAAGCAAAAAAGTCAGTGACAAAACGTCTTAGTAACTCTCACTTTAAGTTACAATGTAATTATTAAAATAGTACAAAAGCACCATGAGTCAGAGCAAGGCTTGTTGGGCATTTGTGTAATGTTTACAACATAAGCAGCTGTGTTGTATCGGCAAGCCAAAGGTGCCGATTGTATAGCCGATACAACATGGACGCGAATGTTGTAAACGACTATTTTACCAAAATTTTCAAGATTAAAAAACATTTCACCGTGAAATTACAAGTTAAAACTTATGCAAATCAGGATATACAACACTAGTGTTGTATGAAGATTTAAAAAACTCATTAATAATTCATGACCATTTTGTCCAATCCGATGCCCCTCTCTGGTCACGAGGAAAGCATTGTATATCGCATAATCTACGGCTGAAACGCGGAGGGATTTGAATGCGGCCCAGGGGAATGATGATGTACAATAGAAGAACAATGGAATGCAAATGAACATGAAGCATTATATAATGGCACATGTGTCATTATATAATGCTTCATGTCCATATTTCAGATATTACCCTTCCCCCCATCCCCCCATCTCTACTGACGAGTGAACATCAGACTTAGAAATAATTTACTTTTAGATTTTTGGCGAAAAAAATACTTTGATCATGAGTGTCAATGCCGGCCAGGATTCGAACCGAGATCTTTTGCTTGGTTGTATCCGAGCTTTAAGCCATTAAGCCACTGAGGCAATCGATGAAAAGTTTGCAACGAAAAGTCATCAAATTCATTAGCATTCAAGTTGGTTAGCATTCCTCTATTGTTAGTGTAGATCAATTCCCAAATGCAAACAACCTTCCGTTTTCTTTTGTTTCATCGATATTGGACAAAATGGTCATGAATTACTAATGAGTTTTTTAAGCCGTTCAATAAACTCGCAGAACATGTTTTATCAGGTTTAAAATCCCTTGGGCTTCGCCCTCGGGATTTTAAACCTGATAAAACACTCCTGCTCGTTTATTAAACTATACTTACAACACTCGCCATGGTTTCTTTCGAAAATGTCTCATTAATTATTCATGAGTTTTTAAAATTTGATTTACTGGTTAAATTGTGAGAAAGATATTTTAAATTACAAACAAACAATAATACTATTATTAAGATAGTAGAAACACAGATTAAAGTGTGTTTAAGGTACCAATACTTACGAGTAGGTGAAAGGTACATAGCTTCTGAAAAACAAGTTAGAAGTAGCTTCAACAGTTCACCACGGTTACAATCAAACTGAGGGTTGCTAGGAGGAGAGGTAGCAAACCCAACCCCTGCTTCCCAGATGTATTCACAGCTATCTATGGATGACAGGTCTTCATGTTGCTCCTAGGAAATGTTAACACTAATGTTAATAATAATGATTGTTTAGCAGAATTGATTTAAATCATAATTTGTAAATATGTTTGTGTGGGCTAATGTTTTTATAATGAAGTGTATAACCAGAAGTTTAACTATCAAGTTATTGGTTTGATATTTCAGATCAGCGTTAAATCACTTGTAAAATATCCAGCCATATTACACATCAAACTGTCTAATAAGATAATCATAATAAACATCATTAATGCAGTATAGACAATAAAAAATATATTGATGTTGAAGTGCTGTGATTGTCATGGTGCGTGAAGTCTTGAGAAAGACTGTTGGTGCCTGATGTTTCAACAAAATGAGGGGTCTTCAGATTGAATCTTATATAAATGTCTTTATCATTTATATCTAATTAAACATTTGCAATTTACAATACTGCTTGTAATATTATTTCACTTACAGGGCCTGTTGCTTTCTTGCTTGGATGGACAGTGAACTCAGGACAAAAACACAGATCCTACCAAGAAAAACAAAAAAATTGAAATCAATATTTTGTACATTTTATTTATATTTATATTAAGCTCATAACTACAAGAACCATTACAAAAGAAAAAAAATAGACCATTATTATTATTATTGATTATAATATATTAATTACTATATTCTCTAACAAGTGAACAACAATCAGAAAAATCACATTTAAGTCAAGTTAACTTACAGCAAGTGCATCCAGCAATGTCTGTGCAAGAGGAGTCTGGCCTTCTGCACCCTGTGTACAAAAACAACACACAATTTAGCCCTGTCATTGTGTACAAAGAATGACAGTCAGAATAGAACAATACTTAAAACCTAATTAATAAGAGCAAACCATTGCAGTTCTGAATACTATGGAAATCAGTAGACTGGTAATCATGCCCCAAAAATTCCGTCCACGTGACCAATTTTTTTTGTACCATGTGATCGCTTCTGGCCAATCATTTTGCTCAAAATTGGTCATGTGGTACAAAAAGACACACCCCCAAGGCCAAATTTTAAACGTACATTTAACCACTCTAGTGATTTTCATAGTAAAATTCCCGAGCCTCCAAGGTGGAGTGGGTCATAGGAAAGTTTGATGTTCATTTAGTTGGGTTGATAACATGTATACATGTATTATTATGTACTGGATTTTGTTAAATTGTTTTAATTAATGTAAATGTTTTCCTTAGTATTGCAACTGAAGATATAATTATTGTATTTTGAGTTCCTTGTTTGCAGGGCATTGTGTTGCTTTAAGTTCTTTGTTCTCAGCTATTAATTATTGTATTTTGAGTTCCTTGTTTGCAGGGTATTGTGTTGCTTTAAGTTCTTTGTTCTCAGCTATTAATTATTGTATTTTGAGTTCCTTGTTTGCAGGGCATTGTGTTGCTGTAAGTTCTTTGTTCTCAGCTATTAATTATTGTATTTTGAGTTCCTTGTTTGCAGGGTATTGTGTTGCTTTAGGTTCTTTGTTCTCAGCTATTAATTATTGTATTTTGAGTTCCTTGTTTGCAGGGTATTGTGTTGCTTTAAGTTCTTTGTTCTCAGCTATTAATTATTGTAGTTTGAGTTCCTTGTTTGCAGGGCATTGTGTTGCTGTAAGTTCTTTGTTCTCAGCTATTAATTATTGTATTTTGAGTTCCTTGTTTGCAGGGTATTGTGTTGCTTTAAGTTCTTTGTTCTCATATTTTATTGTTTGTATACCTCAGACAACCAGCAACACCAAGAAATAGTCAACGTTTATCAAGAATACTCACCAAATCACCACCATTGCCCATACCAACTTCTTCAACATTAACCTGCAGATGACAGCAAGATGTACATCAATCATTACAGTAGACGGGCTCAAAATATAATACTGCCTATTGTTCATATTAATGACTGACTAGCCTCTCTCTCATGTTAAAATTCAATATATCTCTTACATGCATTAGTCAATCCAGACCAAAAAAATATTCAAATTAACTGCTATATATCAATTTGATGTCGTTTGCTATAGTCAAAGTTACATCATCTACATATTCAAAATCAGTTTATAAAACAATTACCGGTATTAGAAATCATGCATTTTGATTGGTTGAGGCAGGTGTTTTAAGAAAGCACACAGCATGCAAGTTTGTATGTTGATCAAAAAATAAAAACTGATGAAAAAAAAAACTGTGTTGAGAATTAAGCACTCTGCTTCACATCATGCTTCTTTTACTGCGGTTTTTCATCTTTATGCGAACTCAGACATTCCAATGTCTAGTTGTGAAATACATATTTGTCTGCTGCTAATTACTCGGCACCTTTTATGTTTTTGATTGATGGCAGCCAAAAACGTATTTCACAAATAACCTGCATTTGAATGTCTGAGTTTGCAGAATGTCAAAAACCGCAGTAACACTTCTCTAGTGTTCTGATATGTGTTTTATAACTGCACATAGCATGCTCGCATGTTTTTTATTTCTTTATTAGTATTACCTGTGATGGTATTGTAGACCAGAAGAATCCTCTCCAGTCTGGGTCTTCAAATATGTATGGAATAAACCTTGTCAGCAACCGGATACAGTTTAAAACTGAAACAAAATGTTCAAAAAATTTGTATCAAAAATGAATAGCCTGTTCATTATTATGAATAAAATGATACTAGTACTAAGGGCTGGTCCGCACTAGATGTCAAGATGATTGTCACAATTTGTGTGACTTTTGGTTCTTCAGTGTGGATGTTTTTTCGTGACCGAACAAAACTTGTTGCGCCAAACAAACTTCAAAGGTTCTGTCGATATGCTTCTAGAGCATAACATTTGCAACAAGTTTACATTTTGTTACATTTGTTAAATTTATCAAGCAATTTATGGATTTTGTCTCTAGTGCAGATCGGCCCTAACTGAAGGCTGCTTTGAATGTATTATTAGTACCTTGTAACTGTTCTTGGGGTGTGGAGCATCCTGATAGAGTAGCTCTATGAAGCTTGTCGACACACTAAACAATGAATGCAAGAGTAATACATTAGCTCAACATGTCTCACAGATATAACACAAGTACTGAGGATGGTTGTACCAAGGTGAGAACTCTGGGGTATAACCACTTGCAGATGTAATTACAAATGCAGCAGCACCTTCTCAATTATTTTAAGACTTTGAGCATTGGTCCGACCAGTGCTTGAACTCTGGTCTTCCAATCAATAGTCCAACTGTTAACCAACTAAGGTCAGCCAGGTTGAGGTGAAATAATTTGGTCATACAAAAATGTTACTCTTATTATCATTCTATGATACATAAAAGCATAAATTACTTAAAAATAAACAAAATTAGATAAAAACACAGTAATTTAGATAAGCTATATAACAAGATATCTCAATTACTATATAAATACATTCTTCAAAAAATAATGTCTAGTATGAAGCATAAATTTTGGAATATATTAAATGCATGTATGTTGTCTTAATTACTGACAGTACAAATGAGCTACTTGGGTCAATTTTACATGCTCTCTTTTTCACCTTATTATTTGTTAATTAATCTATAAGGTTTGCATAATTAAAGTTACACAAAATTATTTATAAAAAAAACTTGACCAGATAAGCTATATCTCAATTGCTATCATAAATGTTTCACTGGGGACAATATATGTTGCTATTATGAATTTGTAATTGTTTACAATTCTTCGTTTGCAACTGACGTCATCACATGTCATCACCAAACCGAAATATTTTTTATATCTCGTATTAAAACATGCACTATATATGTTATAGTTAACTGTTTTAAAAAGACATTTCTGAAGTTTGGGTTTATAAAAGTTTTTGGTTCCCGAGATATTCAAGTTAGAATTGTGTCACGCAATGCCGGTCACGTATCCTAATCGGGCGATAAAAATCAAGAATAATTTGTTCCTTTTCAAAACATTTGGTTCGTAAAGACTTTTACGCTAGATTATAGAATACCCCGTCACTTATTTACATAATAATAGAATCTATTGTGTTATTTGGTCGTTTTCAAAGAGTGCCGCTACTTGAATTTCTATAGTGACGGTGTATTCTATAATCGCTCCGACTTTTAGCATCTAATTCAAGTATATTTTAACAAAATATTTTTAAAATGTTTCAGTTTCCCTTCATATCAGACCTTAGAAGTTTTGGCCGCCATCTTGGAGGATATGAGATGTCCTCCAGCATGGCCGCTCCATACATTCTTACCAAATATCGCGCAACTTTGATCGCGAATAATTCTGCATCCAAATACTCTACAGATTCAAAAATCGGTCAATATACTCAGTTTTGAATGCTCTAAAAGAATATGAATGTCATTTTTCAATACGACTAAGAAATAAGGTTGTGAAATTTGAGATCGGCAGAAATTGGCTTATTATGGTCTATTATGTCCCGATTATCACGTGGTTGCAAACGAAGAATAACATTTTCTAGCATCTTGGTGTACATTTTGTTTGCATGTCAGGTTTATGATAAATGAGTTTATGAAAATCACAAAATAAGCCCTATTTCTATAAACTTGACCAATAAAATCTGTGACTTTAAATTGAAAGATGTGGTTACAGATATGAAAAGATTACTTTTAATCCATTTCAAAATTGTAAATAATGATCAATATAACATTTCATAGTTTCATCAAGGAAAACTACACGAAATTTGTACAAATATGTTTATAAATAAACGATTTAGATGGCGCTATGGGATACCATTTAACGCGCCAATATAATAGATCTTACCGAGAACAATCAAACAACATAACTGACAATAAATTATTGATAAAAAAAATGAAAACTTTGCACGTGAAATACGGTGAAATTCTGTCACAAAAAAAACGAACAAATCACAGCAGAAAATGTTATATTTCAGGTTTCTAAGATTAGTCTTGATATCGATCTTTTGCGCTTCTTTTTCAGTGATTATTACTGTATAATGTGAAATTTTGTTTATATATTCTTTGATCTACCTGTATCTTATGTTTGGAACGGAAACTGGAAATTATTTCAAAGCGTTAAACATTTTGTTCTTTTTTTTCTAAATAAAACTAATCAGTTCGCAATATATACAAGAGTACTTATTCAATTTTGTTATAAATATTTGACAAAACAAGTCGAGGATACAAGAAGAATGGCGTGATAATGGTAATTAAATTGGAACACAGCTAGAAAAACGATCCAAGTTAATTTTTGGAGCCAAAGACAGCTGTTATGATCATATTCACGGTGGAATATCACAACTATAGTATAAAATTGAAAACATATACTGTCTATAATATGATAGAAAATTTATAAACAAGTACTTTTTGTAAGTGAAAATACAAGAACACTTAAAGTATTTCAAATGACACGAAAAGTAAACATGGCCATTTTTGAAAGCCGGCACTCACTCACCTTACAGCTAAGAGTAGCTAGATTTGTTGGATTTTCATCCCGTAAATTTCGTATTTCCGACGCAGGAATTAGCGTGAAGACATCACTGATTGTAGCAGCAGATTCGGACCAGAATTGATCCCAAAAAGGATCGTCGTTGGCGTCTACGGCCTAAAAGAACAACAACACAATTTACAGGTATACCAACGACAGTCATCGGAACGAGCGTAAAACCCAGCCAAAATAATCCACTTATATTGAATTCTACGACAAGATAATTTTTCCACATACAGCTTTCTTTGTTGTGAGTTGTACGACGGCCTTTCGGAAGTTCAGCTTGCTGTCAGAGCCTCCCATTTGCAAGCTAAACACATGAAATGTTCACTTCTCGTAAACTCAAACGTCCGCCATAAACTGCTTTGTTGGCCTTCATTACTAGTGCGCATGGTCAGGTATAACTAGAGCCCAGGTCCCCTTATTACTTCAGAGGATATTTTTGGCCTTCACTTCGAAAGAAAGAAAAAAAGAATGAAAATTCGAAAAGAACAGACCGGCAACTGGTAATCCTCGAAAGCACGTTGTATTTTTTTTGGAATCACTTTACAATGAAAATAAATAACACATTTTTTATGCTAATTTAGCTACTTTTGGGAATGTGACTTTGTCATTAAATGCGGGGGAGGGGGAGGGTGTGATGGCTGACACAGGCAACACAATCCTAAACGTTTATATTTTTCCTATTTCTTTAATTTCTCATTTATTGCATGCTAAGAGTCTACAAGCAGGGAATCTTGCAAGTGATGAACTCTTTTTTGATTGAATAAATTATTAATTCAAAGTAAGTAAACAAGCAATAAAATAAGTAAATAATTAAGTAAGGTTAGTAACCAGGTAAGTACTGTATACAATATGAGTAGCCGATCTCTATGTCGATAATGGTGGCACATTGGAAAACTGATATTAACATTTAAATAAGTACCTTGGCCTTTAATTTTGCTAGTCTGCTGTGCACTCTTTTTTTTGCACTCAAAATATATATTTTGAGCGTAAAGAAAAGGGTGCACAGCAGGCTAGAATGTTGCCATATGAATAGACAAAAATCTTTAAAATGATGATGTTGATTGAATGTTGATTTTATTTTAATCTATATTTTTACATCTTTTAACAATTTTTACATTTATAATAATTAAATACAATGAAGAAATAAAATGTTATCGGCTATGATGATAACAATGAGTGATAATAACAATAGTAATGATATATATATAAAAAAAGTGATTTATTTTTTATTTTTATTTTTATATAAATGATGATGATAATAATGATAATAATCATGATAATGGTAATAATAATAATATCAGTGATAATGATGATTATAATGAAATAAATTCTCTATATTTTTAAAGTTTATAACAACAATTCTATGCAATTAGCTTATATTTACAAATAATAATTGATCATAATTATAAATAGAATTTCTAAAAAATATATCATATATTCAATTAAAAAACAATAAAATAATATAAATGCACTTATCTTGAAGTGTCCATATAGTCATATTCATATAAAATATATATTTCTTCAACAGTAACTTTTACAATATCGGGAATGAATATCATTTTTTTTCTTTGTTATTTTTCACTTAAACCTCATCTTCCGAATCGCTCTCCACCAAACGAGCAGGATTATTGAGTACTTCAGCTTTTAAACAGTAACTACAACACCTTCCATTACAAGAAAAGCAATATCGAACAGCACAGAGATAACACTGTGGCATATTCGCGTTGTGCGGCCATTTTCCTTCGTAGAGTTTACGAAGTGCGGTGCGAGTTTCTTGTTTATCAAACTTCTTGTCTTGAAACTCCGGCTTTAAATCTTCATTTTCATCTTGATCGTTGAAATCTTCTACGCGATTTGCTCCTTTGCCATCGATACAAGTTGGATATTTAGGCTCAGAACTCGCTTCGAGAATCCCTTCGAACTTGATTGAATGCTCCCAACACGCTCCAAAGTCGTACTCGTAGAACAGATTCTTTGTTTTGCTAAACATATCAGACAGCTTAAACAATCGCTCGTCTTCGCAGTTCTCATAGTAAAAATCGTCGCTGAACTCTTTCGTCTGGTATTCGACGAGTTCTGGCGGCCCATTACGTCTATTAGTCTCGAAATGATGAAGGTGATAATTTTTCCAACCAAAGACAACTTGAATCACAACATGTAATTCCAAAAGCGAAAAATTCGCTGGTAAAACGACTCTACGCCACCTTCCTCCTCTTGGTCTGTGATTGTCAACTTCAAGAGTTATCTTGAGCTTGTAAAAAGGGATTTTCTCAGAGGAAGAAGTGCTATTCGTTGAAGAAGAAGACGACGAAACTGACGAAACTCGAGCAGTCGCCATGATGTGTGACAAATGCGCGTCGACTGCCTGTACAGTCACGTGGTTTTAAAAGTTGGCGGGAAAATGGTTAAGGGGGAGGGGAGGTGCTGATATCTAATATTGGAATATTTATAATTGAAAATATTATTAAAAAATGATAATGATAAATAACGATAAATATTTAGCGCATTGGTCCCTGATACAACGGCAAAGCGAAGACGAGCCACAGTATGTCTCATACCAGATCGGACGCGAACTGAAAATGTAGTTGTGCGTACTTCAAGAATATGTGATAAATTTGTTTGTAGTTGTGCGTACTTCAAGATTATGTGATTAAAACACTTTGTGATTTTTATAACCTGTTATAACAAATTCAGTGATCGTCATTTTGGAGTCCTGTTTTTCTTTCTTTATGCGTTTGCATTCTAAATTGTACATTACGTCAAGTCATGGATTAATGAAGGCCACTCTCGTCTAGTATATATAGCTAGTATAGTACTAACTACAAACAGGTAATACCATGTATTAGAATCACTCTACATATTCTAGTTCTAGTAAACTCCAACGTTCGCTTCGTTCATAATCGGTACGCAAGATGCAAGATGCAAGATGCTTGTCAGTCTCCCTCGCACTCGTTATTAGTGTCGGGCTTCCTGTTTCCCTCCCCACTAACTGAACGAGCCCCTCCCCAACCTCGTTCCCAGGACCCTCTCCCTCCGAAGGGAGAGGGCCCTGGGAACGAGGTTGGCCCCTCCCAGGGGTTTTAGGGATCAAGGGAGCACGGGCATTTATTTGTAGGGAACAAGGGAGCAAAATATGATAAAACAATAGTTTCTGGGGATCATAAGGTAAAACATTTTATGGAGACAGTTATTTTATTTATGGGGAACAAGGGAAATGCAAAAAGATCGAAGGAGGCATGGGAGCATGCACCCCCCCCCCTCTCCCCCCCTGGGAGGGGCTCACTAACGATGCTTGCAATAAATACACACCACTCATGCAGCCTTGATTTTGTTTGATTGAATTTTATTTGATACTAAATTACAATCATTAAATTCATGCCTTACAAGTTCTTACACTAACGATATATCAATGAGAACAACTCATATATACTGTTAATTCTGAACGTTTAATGATTTACATTCGACTATTAAAAAAACCTTTCAATTCAGTACTGATCGAACTGAGTGCGCGTGCTTTTGATCACTTCGCACAAACCCATTTAAAATACCTTCAAATTTTCTCTTCCTTATAATCGGCTGTAAAAAGTATAAAAAAGCTGTAAAAAAACAATCTATATGTAAATTTAACTAAGCCCACGTGCACAGCCAGTCAACTAGGCATAATAACATTTCAATAAAAATATATATATTCAAACTTTAAATATATGATTACGTTCTTATTTTCCCTTTCTTTATAATTGACTATCAGAAAGTGTAAAAAAGCTGTAAAAAATCTATATGTTAAATTATTTCTTTTTTTACGTGCAAGAAAAAGTAAAAATTTCACTAAGCCCACAACCAGTCAACTAGGCATAATAACACTTCAATATAAAAGAACCTATTTGAATAACGTTCTAATTTTCCCTTTAATTCCATATACTCGGCTGTAAAAAAGTGCCTCTATATCTATATGTGAATTATTCAGGTTTTTTTTAAGTGCAAGAAAAAAAAAAAAAAAAGGAACTGGGTCTTTAGCCAGATAACTAATCTCATAATAGCATTATTCCAATAAAAAAATATATTTTTGCCGAAGTCTTATTTGCTCCTATATATGATTCCGGTAAATTAAACATCAAAAGACAACGATAATGAATTGAACAATATACTAAAAACACATATGATGTTCTTTCGCAGACTTCCAAGACTAATTTTCCGGTAAATTTACTTTACTTTTTGAAAGTCTTTAGTATTGTGAATCGGAAGATCGTCTACCTAATGATTATACGCACGTTCAGTAATAATAACGATACTGATTATTTTCCTGATTGTCGAATTGGCCTGAGGAAGTTATGAAATAGAAAGAAAAATAAATAGAAAGTGTATCAAAATATGAATTACTAGAAATATATCAAAATATATCAAAATAAGGTTGATTTTAAGGATAATCGACGGTGATGATGATGGTTATGATCGATGATGATAATGATGATGATGATGATGATGCAGTTATGACAGCTATAACAGAAAGTATTCAAAATATGTGGTTTCGGGATGATTGATGGTGATGATGATGGTCACGATCGATGATGATAATGATGATGATGATGATGCAGTTATGACAGCTATAATAGAAAGTATTCAAAATATGTGGTTTCGGGATGATTGATGGTGTTGATGATGGTCACGATCGATGATGATGATGATGATGATGCAGTTATGACAGCTATAATAGAAAGTATTCAAAAAATGTGGTTTCGGGATGATTGATGGTGATGATGATGGTCACGATCGTTGATGACGATGATGATGATGATAATCAAAATGATGATGATGATGGTTACGGTCCACCTGGTTACGGTCGATGATGATGATGATGATGGTTATGTCAGCTATAATAAAAAGCAATCAAAATATGTGGTTTCTGGATGATTGATATGGTGATGATGATGAAACGGTCCATGATGATAATGATGATGATGATGGTTATGCATGACAGCTATAATAAAAAGTAATCAAAATATGTGGTTTGACTTTCGGAATGATTGATGGTGATGATGATGATGATGATGACGATTATGATGATGACTATGGTAATGATGGCGATGGTGGTGATGATGATGACAATAGTGATAATGATAATGACGATGGTGATGATGACGATGGTGATAATGACGATGGTGATGATGACGATGGTGATAATGACGATGGTGATGATGACGATGGTGATGATGACGATACCGATGATGACGATGGTGGTGGTGATAATGACAGCTATAACAAAGAAAAGTGAGCAGTAGTAGTGATGACCAAAATTAGATCAGCCCTCAGCACATTTACGTCTGAGAATAAAAGTCATTTCGTGATGGAAATGGGAAAACTTTTTAAAAGCATTTGTAAAGAAATAAAATAATAAACTTACAAATACCACTAAAAATCGCAAAAAAATGACTAAAAGACTTTAGTTACGTTTGACTGGGACAGAATTGATTTCGTTAAAGAATAAAAGAAAAACAAGAAGAAAAATGGGAAAACTTTAAGCATTTGTAAACAAATAAAAGAATAAACAAACAAATACCACTAATTAACAATCATCAAAAATGACTAAACGACTAAACAATGGCTAGAATTTCTGTTAAAATTTATATAAAAAGGGATACAATCCGAGATACAAGAAAATAGCGATCAAAACTGCTAATTTTACTCAGAATATGATAATCATCAAAGAATGACCTGAATCGAAATAGACAACTGAATAACAAACAACAACAACAAACTAGGAATGAAATACAAGTACTAAGTCGAAAAAAAACAATGTGCGAAAATACAAAAATATATATATAGAAACTAGGAGAAAATAAAAAAATACGAGTATATTTTGATGGATAATGTTAACAGTGAATATCTTATATTTCATTGCAGCTGATGTTTGACTCTTTTTATTTTTATCTTTTTTGCCGAAGGCGGTACTTTGGTACGTCTACTTCCTTAGAGAGGACTTAAGACGCAATACAAAATATGATAAACATATAACCTTTTTTTACAAAAACACAACACAGAAAACGGGGCGAAAAGAATTTTTTAAATGACTAAAACGTAAGACTACAGCTGAAAATTTGCCATTTTCACAGAAAACTACATAGCAAAGATTAAAACTGTTATAAATATCTTACTTAATGTGAAACATTAAGTACGATAAGCTATAAAAGCTTTTATTATCCGTGAGTAAAATAAACAAAGCTCCAAAGAAAACTTCTAGAAAAAACTGACAATGAAAGACGAAAGGTTGCCTTTTCTGATAACAAATTAAATTAATGCTATATATATTATAGTTATTTTTTCTATACAAAACAACGTTTTTATAACAGAGAAAAGTGTTTTTCAGTCATCTTTAATTATTACCAAAAAATATACAACGGAATTAATTCTAGAAAAACAACTTTTATAATAACAAAGAAAACTGTCAACTTTTTAGCCGGATCATGTTAAAAATACAATAATTATCAGTTTATAGAAAAACAACTTTTCAATAAACAAAGAAAAATGCAATCTTTTAGCCGGTTTAATACTATCTACGATCGCAACTAATGCCGAAAAACACCAGATTAACGTAGAATTCAGAATAGAATTACAATAATTATTCTTTATAGAAAAACAACTTTTAAATTAACAAAGAAAAATGCACTATTTTTAGCCGGTTTAATGTTAAAAATACAATAATTATTCTTCATAGAAAAACAACTCTTTAAATAACAAAAACTGTAATCTTTTTAGCAGGTTTAAATTAAAGTTATCTATGATCGCAACTAATGCCGAAAACACCAGATAAACGTAGAATTACATTCTTGCCCCGTTCCGCTGATATGACAAACAATATCCTTACTCACGTGGAAACCTTAACAGTAACTGATAAGAGAAAAACTTAATTCTGTCTAGTGTAACGTCACCGAAACCCATAGATAAACATTTTTAATGAGTCTTCTTCGTACATGAGAAACGATAAGAAAACAGTTAAAAAAAACGTTTAAAAAAGTCATTTATAAAAACCTTTTTCAAAAACGGTTGTCCATAGCAGTCAATTCAAGACGGAAAGGCATTATGGGAATATAACTATTTATCCACCCGGATGATCCTATTACAAATATTGTTACTTCGACAAATATTGTTACTTCGATAAACATTCATTCACCTGTGTTCAGACCATTCAATACAATAACTATTTAAAAGGACATTGGGGACATATACAATAGGTGAACGTAGGGTTTACAAGTGTTGGTATTACAATGCTAATTTGCCAACCATTTTCACAATAAAGTTTTTAATTTTCTTTGTTCAAATAACAAAGGTTGGTCGGCAAAAAAAATACATCACTGTACGTCCATCTTTTACTTCAAAAACAGAATAAAATTATGGTATAAATATTTATATAAAATAAATATTTTTTTTCATATTTTTTTCATAATTCTCTACTTTGCGAAAACGTAGTTGCTGTTTTTACTAAAATCAAATCAAAATGTCTAAAATAAAATAGGACGTATATATGAAGTAAATAAATTGGCCAGTTTGATTCATTTAATTTCTGTATTTCGCGGTATATATGACTAGTTAAGTAATTATCTACTAGATCTTCCAACACATCCAGAAAAATCAAGACTTTGAAATAACAAATAAATTTTAGTTATTGACGCCGCCCTTTTTTTTCTTGATATTAAATGCAATAAAGATATCGTTTCCTATTCACAAAACAGCCCATTTTAAGAATATTTATATTGTTAATATTACTCATAATTATCTTCTAGATCTTCCAACACATCCAGAAAAATCAAGACTTTGAAATAACAAATAAATTTTAGTTATTGACGCCCTTATTTTTCTTGTATCAAATGCAATAAAGATATTCTTTCTTATTCACTTAACAGCCCATTTTAAAAATATTTATATTGTTAATACTGACTCATAATTATCTACTAGATCTTCCAACACATCCAGAAAAATCAAGATTTTGAAATAGCAAATAAATTTTAGTTATTGACGCCCTCATTTTTCTTGATATTAATAATATAAATGCAATAAAGAATCTTCTTTCTTATTCACTTAACAGCCCATTTTAAGAGTATTTATATTATTAATACTACTCACTGAAGATCCTGTTTTTAAGTAATTTACATAATAAAGGAATAAATCCACTTTTAATCATTCGACGCCCATATTTTTCTTGATAGTAAATGCAATAAAGAAAGTTCTTTCCTATTCATTGCCTATTCACAAAACAGCTTATTTTAAGATTATTTATTTATGTCCTGTTTGTCAATTTAGTTCATGGAGAATAGTATACAATAGGTGCAAATTACCTAAAGACTACTCGTACTTTGTACTGAGAAGAAAATTTAAAATAGAACATTTCGTAGACAAGCGACGCCATATTGAAAAGCGAGGGTTTAAGTACAGAAGTTAACCTTTTGAATTTGGATTATTACCCTTGTCGTTAAAGTTGTTTTGTCTCAAAAATGAGACAGCGTTTCGTTGAAGTAGTATATTTATAGGTATTGAATTTTTAATTAATCGATGCTGAGTTGATATTGACTATGAACCGAACTGAAAAGATACAATTTACAAAATCAAAAAGTAGTTTAAATATTGTGTTAAAATGTAACTTGGCAAATAAAGAAAGAAAGAAAGAAAGAAAGAAAGAACGAACGAACGAACGAACGAACGAAAGAAAGAAAGAATGAAAGAAAGAAAGAAAGAAAGAAAGAAAGAAAGAAAGAACGAACGAAAGAAAGAAAGAAAGAAAGAAAGAACGAACGAAAGAATGAACGAAAGAAAGAACGAACGAAAGAAAGAAAAAACGAAAGAAAGAAAAAACGAAAGAAAGAACAAGAAGAAAAAACGAAAGAAAGAAAGAAAGGAAGATAGAAAGAAAGATAGAAAGAAAGATAGAAAGAACGAAAGAAAGAACGAAAAGAAGAAAGAACGAAAGAAAGAAAGAAAGAAAGAACGAAAGAAAGAACGAAAGAAAGAACGAAAGGAAGAAAGAACTAAAGAAAGAAAGAAAAAAGAAAGAACGAAAGAAAGCCGAACGAAAGAACGAACGAAAGAAAGAAAGAAAGAAAGAAATAACGAAAGAAAGCCGAATGAAAGAACGAAAGAAAGAAAGAACGAAAGAAAGAAAGAACGAAAGACAGAAAGAAAGAAAGAACGAAGGACAGAAAAAAGTACAAGAAAAGCTGTGTTTTTTTTTTGCTATATATATACAGAAACTGAATCATGATCATTCCAATTACGAACAAGTATTTACCCAAACAGTGATGTATGCAGTGTTTTTGTTGTGTATCAGCTAAAATACATAGTCAAACCAAAGAATTATTATTTAAGAAATCATCTAAGGTTCTAATCAGATTAAAAGAATGAAAGACCTGAAATCCGTTTTGAAATAGTATTATATTGGAGCTTAAAGTGCGACTTCTGAAACCGGGGACGCCAAAAAAAATAATTATCCAATCATGATTGAGACTATGAACAATAGAATCTCTACAAATGTTTGACTTTTTTACTTAAAATGCTTATAATTTTCATTTTATGTCAACGGAATAGATCAAGATTAAATAAGAAATACATCTTAGCCTGTGAGCTTTTTGTCTGATCTCAAAAAATATCTAATGTAAAATGTAGTGGGTGGGCCCCGGTTTCAGAAGTCGCACCGTAAAATTACAGACATATATTCATAAATAAAACTGATCAGTCATTTTGTCAGTCTTCTTTTAAAAAAAAGACTAATGCTAATTGTGAATTAAACAAATTAACATTTGTTTGTTTGCTGTGCTAGTTACGAGTCGAAATGAAAACACCAAGGCTTTGAATTTGATATACAGAACATTTTCACAATTTTCTTGTTAAATTGTTAAAATTTACACCCAATATATATATGGTTTTTCGCTGTTTTTTTTTTTTTTTTTTTGTGCTATTGTCTGAATAGAGTCAAGTCCAAGGCTTTAATATACAGAACATTTCAGTTTTAATAATGTAAATTGCAAAAATTAACATTTTACACTGACAATATGTTTTTTCGTTTGTTTGTTGTGCTTTTCACGAAAAAGAGACGCCAAGACTTTGATAAACAAACTTTTCTCTAATACTAAATTACACAAATGTTTCATTTGTGTGTGGGTTTTAATTTTTAATTTTACGGTTTCAAAAAATGATTTAAAAGAAGCTACGTGATAGTAGAAACGTTTCTATTATCTGAAAAAAACTCCAAACCCTTGAACATCTCTACTGCGATACGCATTAGAGCCACCGCCATTACACACTCTCATTAGACAATACAAACATCTCTTTAGGATATATTTTCTAAGCTTTTACTGTTTCCAAAAATGCGTGTGATGGGGGATTGTCTAATATGACGTCATCTGGGGCCGGAGATTGTAACTGACTACGACAACGGCAATGGTTGGTTGGTTATGTCATTTCCCTGAAAAGACGGCTTGTGGCACATTGACCGATGCGGTTAATACTAGTTCAGTTGTACATTTTTAACATGTCGCAATGTCTTATCATGTTGTTTTGTAATTAATACGCGCAAAAAGGCACGTTTGGGTTATTTTATTCAGCGATTATTCTTGAGATAATTATTGGCTGTTCACACATGTAATATTATCGCTACATTTCGCTTTACGTCGACAATATCGACCTAACATTATCGGTATAGCTTTGAGAGTTTTTATGGCTTTTCGAGTAAACCGTGCATCCGAAGTACATTAGGAATAGAATTCAAAATACAATGAGATCTTTAATTTATTCACTCGAGATATGAAATATGTGAAATATAAATGTTTCGATAGATATAATGATAAAGTAAATAGAATAGAATAAAATAGAAATTTCAGGAGCGCGCAAAATTGTCAGTGGTAAATTGTGTTGAAAAACAAGAGTCGTTTCAGTACGCCTTTTTGTGTCACAATACTTAACAAGCATATGCAAATTGAAAAGGAGACTACTGATTAAAATATAGAAATATAAAGAAGATCTATTGAGTAGTACCGCACGAACAATTACAAAATCAAGAAGTCATAAGTTTATTAACGCGAGGCAGAAATTCAAGGAAAGGCTAAATTGACAATACTATACCATGACGTGTAAAAACGTATCGTTTGAGAAGCAATCAGAGTAAAAAGTGCTTAAGTCCAATGTAATTAGCATATGCAAAGATGGACACTGATCCCACTCGTAAGCGCTTAATGCAAGCGACCTGTACAACTGTCAAAATGTTCTTAGAGGTGTTGCTCACCTGTGAAAACACACAGAAAAACTACAAAACTCCAACCCTAATCATCCTGTGTTTTTTCATTTTTATTCCTTACAATCGAGTATGTTTACCACATATTATTAACCCCTTCTCGGTAACCCTAGTGACCGTAAATCTTCCCATAGTGGCCTTAATTGTGCGTTAATATTCATCACCACATGCATATTATAAATTAAGATATTTCAGTTCGTGCGAGTCGTTATTGTTACACCTGTGGTAGTCAAAATATATTTTTTTGCAATGACATTGTCAGTGACTGTTCTAGATTTAATGGACGATAAAAACTGACCAGGATAATTGAAGCACTTGGCCATTTGGCTTAGAAAGTCAACGAGCTGGTTTTGGACGACACATGTTGGGAACCAAGTAGATGTATTTGACTATTAGCCGTGGTGGTAGAGATTCTTCGCTAGTTGATGTACAACCCATCGCGATATAGTTACCATTGTATATAAATAGCTGAAATTGAAACCACTGCTGAAAGGTACGTGGAAAACCGGATGCGCATTCGATGGAATTAGAAAAGAGTCACTTTACACGATAGTTGGTCACAACCTTTTGGACCGTAATAGCATCAACATTGATAAAACAGTTGTGTATTCAAATAGACTGTCATTGGCGCCTTAGCTACTGCAAGCTGGTACAGGAGACACTGAATGTACAAATACTACGTAGCGACATACTGTTTTAGGTGTGTATGAACTCGGAGTTGATCAATTGGATAACGAACTGAGTGTGATCTTGGTGGTAATTTGGCACGCTGTAGAGAAAACTATCATTCACTGTACAAACCAAACTGAACAGTAATCATCATGGCAAGTTACAACAACTCAAACACCACGCGTACCAATGTTTACAAGTCTTACAACGAGCCTGAACAATTACGACTATTTCGAATTGTGTTGATCGGGGTCCTTATCCTTGCTTCACTCGTTGGGAATACAGTGGTGATCAAAGCAATACTTGGCAAACGATGCAGACCTTTTGTTTACTGTTTAGTTACAAATTTAGCAGTTGCTGAACTTGTTTCAACTGTGTTTATCCCCTTCATTGTCACTTACTCAGAGCTAACGACTTGGGTGTTTGGAGATTTCCTCTGTCGCTTAATTCTACCTTTGAATTCAGTAGTACGAATTGTCGTTACGAGTACTATTGCAGTAATATCAGTTCGACGCTTCCAGGTGGTTACAGGAATAGGTCTCAACTTCCCCTCCACAAAGAAAGGCGCTTGGATCGTTATCGGCGGTATTTGGGGCTACGCGTTCGCAATATCTAGTCCTTTGTTCATATACTACCGAACAACAACTCAGTACACAATTAAAGCTGTTTACTGCCTCGCCATTTATCCTGACACCGGTAGCTTTTATGGGGACATCTCTCAACGTTACTTCATCGCTAGAACAGTTCTTTCTTACGGCATACAGGTCTTAATCATGGTTATTTCCTACGGAGCTGTAACGTTCAGCTTCAAACGGCAAATCCAGAGTATAATCAAGAATGCCAGGCCACGTGTTGATTCGACTCAGTCAAACACGAGGATAACCGACTATAATCTGGACGCACATCGGACCTCGTCACCTCCAAGCTTTCACCAGATGGTCCCCTTACAGCAAATTATCGCCCGGGCACAAGAAGAGCAGAATACACAAACCAAACCTGAGGTCAATATCCTAATAGATCAAGAAGGAGATCTCACCAAGATGTTTTACACAATCGTCCTCCTATTCATCATTCTCTACATGCCTTCCAATATTTTCCATGTTTTTGAGATATATAAAGGCTGGTCGTATTACACGTTTGTGATACGTAAATGGCTTGCTGTTTTGTCGTATTTGACACTGGCTTTACATCCATTGTGTTATGGTACTATGAGCCGGTTCTACGCTAAAGCCTTTAAGAAACTGATTCTTTGCAAGTGCTGAAATGAAAAGTGGGAAATCGGAACCATGTATTTTACACAAGCATTCTATCCATTGTGTTATGGTACAATGAGCCGGTTCTACGCTAAAGCCTTTAAGTAACTAATTCTTTGTAAATGCTGAAATGAAAAGTGTGAAACGGGAATCAAAATGAGAATTTTTGACTCTTATTTCTTAACTTATTAAATAACTCATAAAAGAACTTTGAAAAAGGGAATTGTCATGATGAGGTATTCCCCCTATCAGGAATCAAAATGAGAATTTGGGATTTTTATTTCATAGCCTGTCATGATGATTAGGAATTGGTATTCCTTTAGATAAGTGCTCTAATGGACAATGGGAATCAAATTAGAATTTTGACTTTGAAAAAAGAATTGGAATTGGAATTGTAGCGATTATTATGAAGACGTATTCCTCTGGAAGTTCTCAGATGAAAACAGGAATGAAAATGAACATTTGAGTTTTAATTATTTCTTAACCCGTTAAAATACTCATGAAAAGACTTAGAAAAACGGGGATGCCGTTTACCTCTGTGTGTACCTAGATTGACAGTGGGAAACGCAAATGGACGTAGACATATTATGTCTTATATAATTAACCGTTTAAAATGCGCATGGACATGATGGAAGGACTTTGGAAAACGTGAATCTTAATGAAGATTTCTACTTTTTTTTCCTCAAGCTGTTTGAAATACCTGTCTCTATAGATATTAAAGTTAGATACGAAAGGCGAAAAAAAACAACAACGAATGAGCACAAAGGTGTGAATCTTAATTCTAAAGCCAAAAAATAGTTTCTAATCGATTTTAGAAAGGTTTTACTTAAACAATGAATTACATTAATTAAGTGTGAAAAGGACGTTTAAAACTGAAAATGAAATAAAGATTTTGAGTGTTATTCATAACTTGTAAAAATTATTTTTAAATCATTTCAAGATATATGTTCTAGTTTGGGTTTTTTGGCACAATAATAATTATAAATAACAAGAAAAGGAATTCATTAACTAATTATTTCAAAAGCACATCCTACGCTGTTATTCAAATAGTTTTAATTAAAGATTTTGAAATAATTAGTTCAGAACAAAATATGCTTAGTACTACTGTCACACTACCAATGTTTTCTTCACACAATAATTGGTTGCTCTTTGTTACGTTGAAGGGTTCGTCGATTCGAAACAAGGCTAGATACATTAAAAAAATCATAATATCATTTGCACTAATTTTTCTCATTTAAAAAGGTAATGCCAAGTTGAAAATTAGTAAAACTAACGAGTGCTGAAGCTTATTAGTTAAACTAACCAAAGGGAATCAAAAAAATTAAATGGAATCAAGAAAACTCAGCCCTCATTAATCGAAATGTTTGACGTTTGGTTTCCGGGAGATCCTTCCTAAAACAGCCCGTGATCGAACGCCTTTCAATTTATAATTTTCTTCTTGGCTTAATACGCAATATTGGAAATACCGAGTCTAAATATAGCATGAAAAGCCGCTTAATAATAAGAAATTTAATAATTTATGTAATCCCAAAGGGTGAACTGATTACTTTTGAAAAAACAAATCCAAATGAAAATTTGACAAATAATTCTCGAAAAAACAATTGTATCGGCTTTAGACAGAATAATCTAGTTTTATTTTAATAGGTAAAAAGACTTAAAACCCAAATAACCAATTTGAAAGAACCACAGAGGGATTAATACTAGTGGTCCTCAAAGGTTTTCCACTAAGTCTGAATATACATCCCACAGAAGATCTAAATCGACTGGAATGACAGACACAGATAAGATAAACTGTCATCTTTACTTATATGACGAGTCACAAGAAACTTGTAAATATTGAAAAATTAAGTGGTTAATCAATGACATTTTAGATATTTTTACGTTGTTTATATGTAAGAAAACATAATGGTTTTAAAACATTGTTTAAAATGACGCAAAATGTCAGTTTTGTACATTTACGGACGGAATCGAAACGAATTGATCTTTAAGTGTAAATATAAAAAAGACGACAAAAATGAAATATATATATGTCGAAATATTTGAGTACGTGAAAGTGAAAGTTAAGACTGAGCTAGTTTTGCGCGCGAAAGTATACCAACATTTATTTTCGGCATTGTATAAAGCATTCTTCTTTTTATCTTGTAATCTTCAATTGCAAGATGTTTTAAAAGGAGTGTAAATATTGAAAACTTAAATGTTTAATTCATGACTCAGGCATTGAAAACAATTTCACAGTGTTTTGAAATGAACTTAAATGTCTCGGAAAAATAACCGACATTATATCTATATATATTTAGGACAAAACCCTAGAAAAAAGTGTATTTTGAGACATAAAATGGTTCATATTTGAGTTAGGAGTGTTTTATTTTCTATAGTGTTTAAGCAGGAAAGTAAACTAGTGTCATTTCATTTCAAACAGAAGCAGATAGCTTTATCTCAGCATTGTTTGACAGTAAAAATGAATATATCGATTGTATATACTCAGCTAATAGCTGAACAAATATCTTTTGTCACGCTTTAAAAATTGCTTTTCTTGTAACAAAAAGAACAATTAGATATTTTACGGCCAAAAAATTTATTTTAAACATAAAATTATAAGTCATTTGTACTAGAACATAGCGAAAGTTTTCATTATCAAAGAGAAAGTATTTTAGGCTTCTTAAGTTTTTTTTTTTTTTCAAAGAGAGATGTTCAATTTGATGATTTTTTCGATTGCTTTTAAGACTTAAAAGACTTAAAAGTCTGGATTAGCTTCATGGAGCCAGTGTATATCAGGCATATAACAACTCGGAAAGGTTTTTAAGTGCCCGATACTTATTTACCTAAAGGCCTTAAGGACTTTGAAGTGTTTGTCCCTAATTTTCGGTAAGCTTATGTTGAATTGATGTAACAAAAGTTGACTCATAACTGAGAGACGCACGCGCGTCAGATATTTTGGCGCCAAAAGTCATTTTCGCGCTCTTTTCGATAAAAAAAGGGAAATAAGCTTGTGTTTGTTCTAACAGGTATTTTCACTCTTTAGAACTAATGTGAAATATAGAAATCAAATATCATATCTATAAAATAAAATAAAATTCTTAATTTGGAATAGTTTTATTTATTTATTTTATTTCTTTGGAATAGTTTAATCTATTTATTATCGCGTAAAAGTAATATTTTTTTTGTACGGAGAAAGAGTGCAATTGCTGCGTATTTATTTTATGGACATGTTATTTATTTACGCTCTCTATCGCGTTACATTTCAATCATTTATGGTGACTTAATTTTACCCTAGAAACTAGAGGGTTTCTTGATCTTGTATTTATCATTTGTACGTCTGTGTTCGTTATCCTCACAAAACGTCAAATTTACAAACGCTAAAGCAAGTAGAAAAATAACCTCTGGTACACTGGGTAGACTAATATCAGTGCCTCCAGATAAAAACTATAAGACACGTAATAGTCGTTTTTTTAATCTTTTTTTCTCTATAGTAGCGCGCTATCATGCTAATTGACACAACAACGACAGCACTATCAAAATATTCCCTTTAGATATTCTCACATGATTAATTCAACACTATCGGTTCGGAATTTAACATTATCTTTAGTATTCAATGCCATGGGCAGATGCGGTTTTGGGTTGCAAATGTTGATCGATATTTTATCATTTTTGATGTGATTCGTAAACGTAATGTGCAGTCAAAAACCTGATAGGAAATTGATTGATTTTTTGTCTTTGAGGTTCACCGTAATAGCCAATATATAAATTTAAGATCCTCCCAGACAGCCAGGCTTTTTGTCAAACTGCGAAACAAAGCGGGAAGTGAGGAAGGATTTCAAATCGACTATGCCAAAAATTTAAATTTCGATGCCAATATGACTTCAATAATTTTCAAGAAGTTTAAAAGATGGACAATATTTGAGAAATTATTGAAAAACTTGGCCGGGAGATTTTTAACAACATTACTACAATTAAAAGAGCAAATGATAAAATAAATTAAAAAAGAGTTAATTGATTTGAATCCCATCATTGTTTGGATGATTTCCCAACAGTACTAAAATAAGTAGAGAAAACAAAGCAAAGAACTTTTTACCCAAATTGAAAGATTTTGCCTAGAAATCTCCATTCGAAAAAATAGTTAACGATCAGTAAAGTAGAAACAAAATTATTAAATATTCCTTCATATTAAGCCTTTGTAGTTTTGTCCGCCATGTTTGTGCCCTTCACTGGGCCACAAAGATGGCCGCTTCATATATATTTTTACCAAAAAACGCGTCATGTTTCCAGGTGTGGATAAAACGCCGATAACGCCACAACGAAATGATCTATAACCTTGAAACTTGACCAGTATATGTAGATTAGAACGCTTTACAAGATTTTAAGAATTTAAATTTATTATAATGCGAAATTACGCTTTTAAATTTGATGTTGACGATCACGTGATGTAGGTGAAAGCCAGCAAAAGAATTTTAAAGCAAAAATAATAATAATATACGAAATATTGATTGAGATATCACTTTATATTCGAGGCATGATTGCGTGATCGTTCAAGAAGCAAATCCGAGATTTCTGTTGAAGACATCAACAGCATTTTAAGAAGGTTAAACGCAGGGCACTAGAAATAGATCTTCATGCACCTTCCTTAAGCAGCAGATGACAGAGAAGGTCAAATTTGAATATTCTCGCATGTTTTGTCTTTTAATTTACCTCTTGAACTAAATAAGGTACTCAATTAAGACATTCTCAGTTTCAAAACAAGACGAATGACTTTTGATGATAATTTCTTTCAAAATAGACAACAATTATCTTTATGTTCAAAATATGAATCACTTGAAATTACGTAAAATAAATAGAATTACTTATGTCGTAAGAGCATAAATAAATACTTGTGCTTTCGTGCTAATATCAATTTAACCGCATCGCACTTGAATATTTCCTGGCTTTTATTAGTATTTTGATGATTTCCTTGTCTGGAAACAAAGGTTCTTAAAGCATAAGCTTAAACGGAAGAAATAGCACTTCGATGATAATAAAGTTTGTGTCATTCAATTCCTTTCAGTTTTTACTTTTTGAATGTTGATGCATAAAGCGTTGACGCTATCTCCAAGTGGTAGGGGTGATCGGCGTACCTTTTAGGATAAAAATATTTCCTGTGCGTACCTTTTAGGATCCACTGTTTAGGGTTCTGGCTCAAAAATTATGATTTCATACCTGTAAGAGTCAATTTTACTCTGTTTTGTTGCTTTGTTGGGGTAGAAATCGACAAGGTTTTATCAGTTTTTTTTATCTGTGCGTACATTTTAGGAGTCGTTTTTGAAACCTCCGCCGATCACCCCTACCACTTGGACAAAGGGAGTACCCCTCCCCCCCCCCCCCCCCCCCCCGGGCGCTATCTTCATCACATCATCAAACACATTTTCATTATTACTGATCATTATTCGGCATTAGTTATCATCATCATCATCATGCATCGTATTTTTATCATCATTATCATCATCACAAAAACTGTGGTATATGTAATCATTAATTATAATATAATCCAACAACGAATACGAAAACGTTAACTTCAATTCAACTAAACTTTAATATAAAAAAGGTTCTTGAAAAATACCTAAAGTTATCAAAAAGGAATTGATTGATCACGTTCGTGATCGAAACGCCATGGGATACTTTCCTTTATATAAATACTGAGCCACCAGTACTGCTGAGCCACTTAATTAACATATGAAAATAGCCTTGGCATTGTTTTCTTTTATATAAGTACTATAATCACTTAATTAAAATATCAAGAGTTAATTAGTCGGCATTGCTTTCTTTTATATAAATACTGAATCACTTGAAATGGAAACTAGCGAGTAAACAAGTATAGGCTGCGTCGGTGTTTGATATAAATGATAGGTAATATAATAAAATTTGTAACATCGTAAAAAATGTTGACTTAACTTTACTGACGTTTCGAGCTTTAGCCCTTCGTCGGAGTACTTATTAAATGAAGATGTACAGTCGGTTCACATGCACTAGACTCCGCATTGCTTTCTTTAATATAAGTACTCCATCACTTAATTTAAACATGAAGACATAAATAAATTCGGCATTGCTTTATTTTATAGTACAACTATTTCAAAAACCGTCGTCGCAGCCGAAGCAACAGTCAACTACTCTGAAGCCTGCAAAGGATGTCGGTAATATGAACTGAATGTGTGATTTATTACGCGCTTTTTGAATAAATATTTGTTTCATCATCTATCAAAACCAAAAAAACCCTGTCTTGTTCATATACCACAAACACTTACAACCAAAAATTTGCTATGAATAAATGGATAACAAGAATAGAAATACCAACATTCTTTGCTGGTTTCAGAGTGTGGACTGTAGCTTTGATTGTAACAACGATTATTGAAATAGGTGTATAAATACTGAACCACTTAATTGCGGCATTTAGTTGCGGTTCATACAACAATTACTATATAGCTACCATCAAATAACCGCAGCCTATATGATAATGACAAGGCTGACAATGGCCTGACCTGAGTCTAATTTGCGTTTTCTACTTCTGTGTGTGCTGTATTGACTACCATCCCCCGGGGGCGGGGGGTGGGGCTCAATGGTACTGAACTATCGTGTGATGTTTAATAGATAACACTTCATTTGAACGATTTCCCAGGTATCCTAGCGGCCTTAGCTTTTATGTTTTGACAGGATTTTGAATCTTTAATAGACCTTTTCACGGTTCTCGTCCACAACCTCAACCTCGATAGCGTGTAATATATTTTTTACAATTTGACTACTACGTGCCGTTGCGGTAATTTAAACTGAATGTACACATTATCAAACAATTGAAACACTTATAAAATCCACGGGCTGTAGTCGAATTGTAAATAATATATTACACGCTATAAGGTCAAGTGAGTGTAGACACGTATTGACATAACTATGTACTTAGTGTGGCTGGTGGCCAATAGGAGTGAATCTATTTTAAAAATCATTTTTGTAGCTAAAGCTTCAGTCAGCACTCTTACACAGTTACACTTTAAGAATGTCGGTATTTTTTCTCTCGTTAATTATTTATAAATAGCTATCCATAGTCTATTTTTGTTTTATGTGAGTTTGATATACACGTATTTATACACCTATTTTAAAAAGGCTGTTGCAGCCAAAGCTACATGCAGTCCACACTTTGAAGCCGGCAAAGGATGCCGGTAATATTAACAAGTTAAGATTTATTTTAGAATCTTCTAATTCTATTTGCACACGTTTCAATTTAGATATTAATATTATGATGAATGTTAATGTCTGATAACATAAATTATAGAGCATTTGAATGGAGAAGATTTATTTATCCAAATGTCCAGCTGAAGACATTTTTACTGTAAAGCAAGTCACTTACTATATTATAAGCTCACATTCACCCTCAGGGGTAGAACATTTAAGCAATGAAATGCAACTATCTCTTTTTCAATTCTGAGCGGAATAATAGTTTATTTTAATGCTTGTTTTAGAGGATAAAATATTCCAGGAAATTGCTACTAATTATTTGTCCAAAGACAGTCAGCACAGATACACAACACTGTTGCTGTTAGTCGCTGTCTCCTCCGTCGCTCGAAATCATGCACACGTTTTACGCGTGAAGAAACATTTGAGCCACTTAGGGGCTGTTTATATGAAAGAGAGTTGTCCCTGCTAGCCGGAATAACTCTATTGTCTTGAATTCCCCGGGGAAAACAAAACAATAGAGTTACCCCGGCTAGCAGGGACAACTCGCCATCATATAAACAGCCCCTTAGACTTAATTAGCTAAGGACGAATAAGAACGGCTCCAAATGTCAGTCTTCAAACTTTATACACTACGCTGCATGAATGCAATTTAATAATTTTGCGTTCTGCAAGCAACAAGAATTTAAGACTGCATTAAAACAGAAAGGACAGCGTGTGTTTCAAACTAGCTAATATTTTCAGTCTTAGATGAATCTGACTGAAGATGGCAGTCGAAGATCTCGGTCTACAGTAAGATAATTTGTTTTCATATTTTCTATCTAAGTCTGTCTACCTTTACCGGTCTAAGTGATAAATTGAAAGTATTTCCTACCTTGCAACCATATTCCCTTCATTGAATGACATGTACTTCTCGAGAGGGAAGATATTGTTTGAGCAGTGTTTTAAATTTGCCGCGGCGGCCATGTTGTTCACATTACGAACAGTGATTGTGAATATATAATAAGTCACGTGATAACATTTTCTTAATTTATGCAAATGTCATGGTAACGGGTCAATCTTAACGCCATTTCAGCCTTTTCACACTAGCGGACGGACAAATTGTCCGTAAATTTGTTTGTCTGATATGACTTCAACAAAATCAGACGATTTTTTCGCCTCAAATTGTGCTCGTCCCGTTGTTGCCGCCCGTCATCAGAGACAATTTGTCCGTCCAGACAATCTGTCTGTCTTCTGGGAAAACAGCTTTTGACTGCATATCTACTACGTTTATAATGCACACTTCGAAAGATACGTGGTATACAATAATTTTTTTAGGTACTTATTTTCACGTGTAGCTTGGCTTTCTTAGATCACTGAATGACGCCAGCATTTTTCATTATACGCAAGCATATGTAGTATTTACGTAAGCATACTTATCCTACACGCAAGCATACGTGACATGTACGCAAGCACACGTAACATGTACGCAAGCACACATGACATGTACGCAAGCACACGTAACATGTACGCAAGCACACATGACATGTACGCAAGCACACGTAACATGTCAGTACGCAAGCACACATGACATGTACGCAAGCACACGTGACATGTACGCATAAAATGTAAATAGTTACATGTACGCAAACACACGCAACGTTCTACCAATTCCGTAAAAATCTTTTCTTGAATCAAACAATTAACGAAAAGATGTTTGAAAGAAACTCATTTTTAGAGACTATGAGCGGAGGTATAACGTACAGAATAACAGCACAAAAAAAAAAAAAAAAAACTTTTTACATAGATATTTGTTTTTTAATCAACGATCATAATTTGCAAAGCGCATTGAGATATAGCCGAGTATGGAATACGCTTAAGAAATAAATTATTATTATTACAGTTATAATATATATATATATAGCCCTCGTGTAGTCAGTTTGTTATCGTAGCTTTAAAGGCGGTTTATTTTCTTTCACACTAAGCTTAAGAACAACGCCTAAAATGTCAGCAAAAAATAGCCATATTTAAAAAAATACAATTTGTTTCTTCTTAAAATCGAAAATGGTGAGCTCGAGTACATGTTTCCGTCATTTCATGGAGAGACGAACTTTAATTGAAACTATATTGACGTATATACCAAACGAAAGCATGCGATACGATTATTACGGTAGAATACACTTGTCTGATTAACATAGGATGTTTTGTTAAAATGTTTTGTGAAATTTCCTGCACTATCGGAAGGGAAATGTCAGTAGCAGTGACAATAGTGTGTTAGTGCCCATTTACCTGTGATAGTGTCGTATTTTAAAATGTCAAGGACAGAAACGCAGACGTGAGCGGGCCAGAACAATAAACTGGACCCTAAAAGATACGCACAGGAGAAATTATGATACAGTAGTTTCGAGACAAAATCATGATAAACGAAAGCAATGATTGAAACAGAAAGAAGCGAAATTTCGAAAGAAATTAAGCTGAGAACATTATATCAAAAAAGAAACGAAGAACTTAGATTTTCAAGGACAGAAACGCAGACGTGAGCAGGCCAAAGATATGAGAAATTATGATACAGTAATTTTGAGGAGACAGAAACATGATAAACGAAAGCAATGATTGAAACAGAAAGAAGCGAAATGTCGAAAGAAATTAAGCTGAGAACATTATATCAAAACGCAACGGATAACTTTTCAGGACCCCATTTAAACTAGCTACAGAGTTTCGCTAAATTGGACTTCCTGTACAAATATTGAAATGAGAAAGAAAGAAAAAACGAAAGGGAGATTAAAAAGAAATTCATCAAAGGGAAAAGGAAGAAGAAGAAAAAAAAAAGACATCAAATTATATAATTACAATGAACGAATGATGGACTCGAATGATAAAAATAGCATGGAACATATAACGGAAATTAAAAAAAGTCAAGATATATAAAAAACTCTAGAGAGATATGAAAATAAATCGAGACAGCAAAGACAAATAATAAATAGTTAAAAAGTAGGAGATCGATCTAAAAAATAGAAGGAATAAATGAATAAATGGGTAAAGAAAAGTGCGATATTAAAAAGCACAAGAAAATAACATAGACTAAACAAGATTCGGAAGGGAAGCAATAAGACTAAAAAAATACCTAATTGATCCTCTTACAAACCTACAAAATGTATGACATGGAAAGAGACATATACCTAATTGCAAGAATGTCGTCACATGAAAAAAGAACTTTAGTAATTTATTAAATAATACTAATAATAAAAAAGGAATGATAGAAGAAATAGTTCAGCTTAAGTGATCTTCTTTTGTGATTTAATTAATTCCTTTCCCACTAAGTTACAAAAGCGGCCAGGACAACGTTCTTGCAATAAGGTGTAAGTGAGCATTAATTTTTAGATTGTCGCTCTTCCAGCTATAGATAAAGAAGATAAACAAAATTCAAAAGAATTCAAAAGATAACAGTTAAAGTTGTATTTAATTTAACTAAACTTTTACTAACGATTATGTATGGTAAATATAAAGTAAATATCAAGTTAATCAAATAAGCTGATGTAAAAATAGCTGGTTAAACTACATGGATTTAAGCGATTTTATCGAAAGCCTCCTAAATAGAACGAGTAAAATCGGCTGTCTGTTAACTGGCGTAACTACGATGAAATTACAAACAGCATGCTTACTTTATTTAAATATCTTTTTTTTGTTGAATATACTAAAAAGTTAGTTCCTGCATGGTGCTTATTTAATGTGTTCCTAAGAACCTGAGTATAAAAAAATACATGCAACAAATGTATAATATCGGATTAAAGTGTGTTCCATAAAACTGGAGCTTAATTACTACGAAATTCGAGAAAAAGAAAGTTTTAACCTTATAAAACTCGATAAAAAGAAATAAAATGTAATAATTAAATGAAGGTTTCGCCGGATTACATTATTATCTGATCTGTAAGCTAACTGAATAATTGGATATCTGAGCGCTTATTACTAAAGCCTCTTATCAGACTGAATCAATACTCAAAGCGAGCATTTAAATTAGTATAGGCTCAGACTAGCTGAGAATGGCATCTGCCATACTGTGAAATGAAAGAAAAATTGATAACGATTAGGAAATGCGTAGGTGGATGACCTCATAAATGGGATAACAATATCCTATTGGCAAGACCCTGCCAAGAGGGCTATACTATGTGACACGTTGTTTATATATCATTTGCTTTTTGTAGCAAATAACCTCTCCTATTTATTACGCATTTCCGTTGTTGCCTGGAGCTAGCGCTCATTATCCATATTATTCAGGAAGCCAGACAAACCTTAAGGAGCTATTCTATAATACTTAGTAACTAGAATGATAATCATTCTATTAATATTCTAATAATAATGATTATTTTAGGCGAAATTGTGATTGAATTTTTTCAGTAAAAAGCGAACGAAAAGTTTCATATACTTTTGTCAAGTGTAATGATTTTGATTATTTTTGGTATAGTTGTTTAGACAGGTTTAAATGCCTAAATGCATGGGAAATCTATTCAATCGACAAGATAATTAAATTGTTGATAAATTATAAGAATTAATTAAAATAATTGTAGGGTGCTACTAATAATCTACGCAATTGACAATTTAATTAAATTATAGATAAATTATACGAATTAATTTTAAGAATCGTGGAGCTACTGTGGTTATTTTGGTGTTCTTTTCTTGTCTTGATCTCTGCTTTGTAACGGTGTTCATTTCTTGGGTCGTTTTTCTTGCACTTTGTGAATAGACCATTTTAATCTCTCTAAGTCTTGCAGATGTTTCAGTTCGAGCAAGTAATGATTGTTTGTGTCTTGAATGTAAGTGATAAAAGTGTTTTTAAATTCGTTTTTCTTTTTTGTCTATTGCTGTTTTCGGTTTAAATGCTAGATTCAGAAAATCCCCGTTTCTGATGAGTCTTTTCCGTGTCTTCTGAGTTCGAGGATGAACGAGTGTAAGATGGATTGTATTGAGATCCAGATGTCGCATCATCGTATGCGTCTCCTCCAATCGTATGTTTCTCCTTCATAAGTGGTTGTTGCTTAGTCGTCTTTGGTGCAGGAGTATTAGCATCATCAGAGTCGGATTCAGATCCGTACATTAGTAAACTCGTGCTTGGGCCAGGTTGATCTGATTTCATAGACAATTCCTTGTTAGTGGTAGGAGGTTCTTCCGAGGTGCTACTTCGTTTGGGTGTTTCTCCCGAGAAGGAGATACTCTTGGTTTTCTTAGGAGTATCTTGTGTTCCTTCTTTTCTTGCAAGCTCGTAGTCCGAGTCTGAGTCAACAAAACCATACATCAGTAACCCAGCTTGTTTGGTTTCTCTAGATGTTTTTTTCTTAGTTTTCTTGGGACGGTCGGATGAGGCAGAGGCACTGCCAGCAGTCGTTTCCCCATCTGTATTAGAGCCATGATCTAGTGGTTGCATTTCATAGGCAAATCTTCGCAGACCCTCCGGTTCTTGGGGCATTTCAGTTTTTCTATTGCGTCGCCTTCGCTTGAAAAAGATAAAGACAATGATTAAAATGCAGAGGAGGATTACGAAAAGGACTCCGATAACGGATGTTACAATAACAACAACTGGGATCTCTGTCTTTTTCTTTGTCTTCTTGCAAGGTGGAAATCCATCGAAAGTTCCATGTAGCAAGCATTCCTTGATGTCCAGGACCTTCTGGCAATACAAGCCAAACAAGCTTACTGATAGTTTATGATGAGCCAAGTTACCCGCATCAGCAACGTCGGCGACACAAGCCTCGTAGTAAAATCTTGCCTGGGCGACCAGCACAGAACTGCACAGCCCTTGGACGTTTCCAGTGTAGAACCATTTATGACATATCTCTTCAGCTACAGCTCGAAGACTTTCATTTCTAAAAACTACTGAGTAGTTTGTACCTGGGGTAATTTCTAATCCAGACGCCATCCAAACTGATTGAACATTTTCAGGATGTGAAATAAACTTAACTTCTTTACCGAGCTGAGTAGGAAGTTGCTCTTCTTGTATTCCAACAGAGACATTAACAGGGTTGTACATCATGGCAACAGCAACACTCCCATGTCCTTCATCCAACGGCAGACTAAGAAGTAGTCCATCGTGGTAGTCATCAAATTTCTTGTCCCTCAATTCCAAGACGTGCCTGGTGTTTTTTGCATACTGCCACACTCTTAACTCATCCAACACACCTCGAAGGTTGTACCCATCCATGATCTGGTTATTGTTCATGTACCTTCCAAGAACCAAGTTTTCGGGAAGAACATTTCGACCAATATGAATACCAAATGTGTCCTCGTTTTGAGACGCGTTCTTTGATGACGTAATGATATTGACACGCCCATCATTTGAGCGCCATGTAAACGCTATATATGTCCAGACTCCTTCGGAAATCGTTAAATTTGTCTTGGTAATATTATCTTTCCAATTTAAATGAATTGTTTTATCGTAGAGCAGTGCAAATGTATTGGCTTTGGAAGATAGAGAGAGCAATGCATGTTTGTTGTTTAGGATTGTGCCATTGATCTTTGAATTAGAGCACAAATTTATTACAGATGAATCAGCATTCACCAAACACACCCAAAATTCTATCGTGAACTCTTCAAGAACAGGAAAGCGTGATTGCATCACATGACTGAGGTAGTTACTGCCAAGTACCATAGTAAATCCTGAAGTAGTAATTGATTGTTTGGCAAAGGCACTTGTTAGTATAACATCGTTTGTCTTAACTTGCTGAGAGTGACAAAGCGTTTTATCGATAACATTTTGGTCAATTGCACTTTCATTTGGAGTTTTCTGACTCACTTGAAGGCTTGTTAACCATTCGCCAGTATCTTCTCCACACAGACCTTTAGTACCTTCTCCTTGCTCTGATGATAACTCAACCGCCACACCAAGCGTACCATTATACACAAGAATGTAAATCCTTTCGTGGTCAGTAAATTCAAATTCGAGAATGTCAGCAGTTAGCCAGCGATATTTGGGCTTTATCTTGTCTGTTGATGGAAGGCGGACATATTCATCACTTTTTGAAGACTCAAGTTCCGATGATTTAGATTTAGCGTCTGGGGTTAGGTCAAAAAGTTTTGTTTCCACTTCTGTTAGGTTCACATACTTCACAGAAAGCACAAAAGGTGTTGTTTTTATGGCAATCTCAGCTATTCGTCGACAGGTCACTTTGTTGTTACATGGTACTTGAAGTATCTGGACAGAAAACAGCTTATATGTTACCAACTGGTAAGCGCCAGGAACCTCGAAGTTGTAATTCACTCCGTTAACAGTTGTGAAATGAGGATCTCCAAAGTTAATCGTCATTGAAGACTTCTTGGACTTAAACGGCGCTGTTATGGAGCAATCTCTTCCCTTCCAACCGTTTGTACATGTTGAGCAACGAGGTTTTTTGGATCGCCGAGTGTTTGTATACGTTTCTGTGCCATTCCATTTATAAGAGCATTTGCATTTACCGTTTTTGTCACAGCTTCCTCTGTTATTACAAACATTGTATAATCCTCCGTCGCAAAGATTTGAGCAGTCTTTACCCCAATATCCTCTTTCACATTTACAAGTACCAGTTGGTTTTCCTTTTCGGGTCGACTTTGGATAGCCAAACTTGCACCTCTTTTCACAAGAATCGCCGATCCAGTTAGGGAATCTCTTTTGTTTGAAGCGGTTGCATAGTTTTCGTGCAGGCCATTCTTGTAGATTTAATGCTTCTTGGCAATAGTCGGAATACGCTATTACGGCATCAATGGCTGATTCGATGTCTCCGTACAAGGAGGTGTCGTGCAAGCAAGAGTTGTAGTAAGATTGTGCTAGTGGTTCGTCTAGTTCAGCACAGTTTTCATGCAGTGGACCTTCAAGGATAGTATCTCTGCAGAATTCTCTTAACTTTTTCTCAAGTGTCTTGTTTTGAGTTGGTCGCGTTTCCGTATCTACTGTAGGAACTTCAGCGTCTGAGAAATCTCTTTCGGGCTTGTGGAATCTCTTCAAGTAAAGATCATCATTTCCTGCACTGTCTTTTATAACACGTCTTTCGACTTCATTAATTTTCCAAAGATGTAACAAATCCGGGTAACTATCAGGTAGAACATTTAGATTTTGATTCTGTTTTAACATTTCTGGGTTTGTCCTTCTTCCCCACATCTTAACTTCATCAATTTCACCGTAGAACACTGAGTCAGGTGGCTGAGTTTGTTCGGATGATGACAGCAATTGTCCAAACGAAAGTTTACCTCCAGATGCAAAAACTTCTTTATCCAACATGAAGACTCTAACACTGACCACTCCTAGATGATTGAAACAGTGCAGTTCAAGTTTTCCAGTAAGCTGATAGAAAACAAGAGAGATCTGATTCCACTTAAGGATCTCAAGAGAAATATTCGTATTCATCACTTGGCTACCGTAGGAAATCTTCAAAGTCCTTTCATTGATGACTGTAAAAGGTTTCATGTTCATAAAGGATAGTATCACACCACCGTAGTATTCAACACGCACAAGAAGTTCTAGTGTTATGACCTGTACTCTGGGAATGAATAGAGTCCGCGAAATTACAAAACTGTCTGTGAACCTCACGCAGAATCCTGCACCAGTAACATGTCGATGCTCGTGGTAGCCATTGTAAACATAGTAGAACAACGTTCTTTCATTACCAACCGTTGAATTATTTATAAGATCTTTGAAAGCATTTTCGACTGCTGTGCTGTCGTTCAAGTTTTTGTATGTACACGATCCAAGAAGACCCGTAGAGTTTTGACAGTACATATTTGGTATGTTGAAAGTAAGCCCTAGACTCTGCCCTACAGTAATAACAAAGCTGATTCCGCTAGGTCCTGTAATGGTGTAAGATATAGTAGATGTCCGCACCATGACAAAGTCAGCATCGATTTGAGTCAGATGGTCAATACGGATGAGATTTCCGTTTCTCCAAACCAGCGGGAAGATAATTCGTTTCTTTGAGACCGATCTGACAGGGGCTCTGAAGGTGATTCTCACGTCTTTGTAACTAAACGCAAATCCGACTGTACACGTTGTAGAATACAGACTACCACTACAGAATCCTCGTCGTACTTGAATCACAAAGTTGTCTATGGTTGAACGCAGAAGGTAGAATTCTCCAGAAGTACGAAGTGTAAAGCACAAGCCACTAAACGACTTGTAATATCCAAGGCTACCAACAGAAGCTATTTGAAGTGCGCGAGATGAGCGTTTGATAACAGTTACAGCAAACTGGCACCTTTGTCCATACCATCTAGGACTACATGACGTGCAGCTACTGTTGCCATGCCAGTTGATGTCACAGATACACTTTCCAGATTGTCTATCACAGTAACCATGGTTTCCACATGTCATTAGTATGCCACCAGGACAGGTCTTGGAGCAATCATCTCCCCAGTAACCATGACTACACTCACATAAATTACGATCATTGTGAGAAGCTGTTCCGAAAATACATGCAATGTCACAGTTGTCACCGATCCAGTTAGGGAAGACCGCACCAGGGATGGAATTGCACAGCTTTTGAGCAGGCCAGTACGAAAGCTTTAGGACTACTTCGCAGTGATCTGCAAAGGTTATTACAGCTGTAAGAGATGATGACAACAATCCTGTCGATCCAATGTCCTTTACACAGAGCCTGTAGTGGAACTCGAGCTCTGCTTTGATAGTCTTACAACTGATGTGAAGCTGACTATGACTATTGAAGAACAGCTCATGACATAGCGATTTCGCTTCTTTCTCTAAGGTTTTGTTCTTGTCAAAGTAAGGTGATGATGTTAATGTCACGTTAGTCTTGATGTCTGCATCAGAGTACACCCACAGAGGGCTTGACCAAGGTGATCTTGGTAGGTACATATCTTCCCCATTTACAAGCTCATGAATAACATCACCTTCACCTTCATTGAATTTCCACAGTCCCCCAAGACCAGGGTCTTCTCGTTGCACATTCATTCTTGCATTCTGTTGAATCAAAACAGGATCAAAGGCCTGATGCCATATTCGAAGTTCGTCGATTACTCCAACGAAGGACACTGTGTTGCGTTCTTCTGTATCTCCTTGTGATAGTTCCCACTGACCCAACGTAAGAATACCAGCAGGGATGAATGGGTTATCTTGTAGTTCGTATTTAACTCGTGTGATGTAGCCCTTGTAGTCGAAATGATAGATCTGAATAACTCTTGTCTTATGTTGCCACACAAACGATAGGTGGCTCCAATAACCAAATTGGATAGCTATTCCTGTATTGATAACCTGCTGGTTATAGTATATCTTTACAGTAGTATCAAGAACAATAGCAAACGTGTTGAGGTAAGCATAGGATAGTAATGTTCCTCTGTGACTAAAAGGCTTGAATAGTATTTCAATAGTAAGGTCTACGTTGGCTACAATAGATTTCAGAAGTGGCCCTGTCGAGGCTCCGGTACTGTTGAATGTCAATGCATACACTCCTCCTGTTGGATTGCGTAATTCCTTATATATTCCGTACTGTAGAACAAACAAGCTCTCACTTGAATTTGCTCTATATTTGTCAGGCAGTATGGTATTAATGCTTCCTTGTGTGGTGTTTGCTAGGGGTATGCCTCCAACATCGTTATTGCTGTTATTATCACAAGAACCAAGAAGACCCGTTGAATTTGCACAATACTGTTTGTCGACATCTACTTTAAAACTAAGATATCGTCCGTCAACACGAATGTGAATAATGAGGTTATCACTCCAAGCGATGACATAGCGATCACGTGACTCGATCCTAAGCCGTATCCCGAGATTGACTGGGCCTAAGTTTGTTACCAGGCCAGTGATAGGCCAGGCAATTCCGTTGACCCAAAGAACCGGAAGTCCTCCTGTTACATAAGGACCGTGGAATGATATCAATGTGTTGAACACTTTAAAGGCGATGGCGTTGATGCTGATTGTATGGAGATCAGTTGGTACTTGTCGTATTTGCAGAATAAGGGAATGTTCTACTGAGTAAATTAAGTTGTATTCGCCAATGGCCACAAAAGTGTAGCTTACGCCATCAAAAGTCACAAACTGTCCACTGTAGGATGTAACAGCGTACGAAACATGAAGAGAAGCTGAAATTGATACAACAGCAATAGAGCAGTCTAGTCCATTCCAACCAGTGGAGCATGTTGAACAGTCAATACCTTTCCAGTTAATTTCACACAGACATTTTCCAGATTGGACATTGCATTGGCCGTGTTTGTGGCATGGTGATGCTGCTCCACCTGGACACACTTCAGTGCAATTGCTTCCCCAGTATCCAACATGACAGGTACAGACATCTGGCAAAACTTTTATTCCGTTTTCACATCTATGGTCGCATTCTGGGCCATACCAGATTGGGAAATCTCGACCAGGGAATTCGTTGCAAAGAGGTTTTGCAGGCCAAATATCTAAAGATAGCGTTGTTTGGCAGTAGTCGGAAAGTGTTATGATAACTTCTATGGAAGAATTCAGTTGTCCAGAAGATGCTATTCGTTGAAGGCAAGAGCGGTAGTAGAAAGTCAACAATCCTTTACCAAGTTTGCCGCAAGCGGTAAAAAGCGGCCCAGTTATAATCAAACGATGGCAAAACATTTCAGATTCATTCTGAAGCGATTCATTTTTGAAGTCATACTTTGGTTGTGTTTCAAAAAATGGTTCTTTTAGTACAGCATCAGAGAACTTCCAAGCTGGCACCAACCAAGGAGTGGTCGTCAGTTTGAAATTGACGTCACCATAGGTATCCATAGGAACAACTCCTTCGCCTTCATTAAATCTCCAAGCATGCGCAAGAGCGTCAGTTTGAACCAAGACTTCACGTTTGTAAATTTGTTGAATTAGGGCAGGATGAAAGTAGCGCGTCCAGATGCGAAGCTGATCTACTGAGCCAATACAAATAATCGGTGGTGGAGAACCATTTTGCCCTAATGGTGGGAACCACCCAAACAGTGCTAAATGACCTCCAGCTTCAAATAGATTGATATTTATGGAAATATCCAAATCCACTCGTCGAACAATACCATTCGCTATAAAGTAATACAACTGAAGTTTACCAGTCGATCGTCTATATACTAAGCTTAGCTGTGTCCAAACGTTTAGCGTGACTGTGATGTTAGTTCTGTAGATATGTGCACCATAATGTATACTAAACGTTCCTCCGATGCTTGTTAGATAGAGTGTCCTTTCTGTACCATATGAAAATATTAATCCGTTGCTCTGTATATTGACCATCAAATCAATTGTAATATCATTAGATAAAAACGCCTTGTAGATGACTGTTGTACTCACAAGAGCAGTTCCGTTGAAGAAGAGTGAGTAACCAGCATTAGCACCCCGATGTTCTGTGTATTCTTTGTAAGAATATACAAACAGGCTATCACATTCAAGAACTTTGACTTTTGTTGACAGATCTTTTATCTTTGCTGACGTAACATTGCTGTTATTTATATTAGCTGGATGTTGGATGATATGAGTATTATTATGCATAGCTTCAGAACAGTTAGTCGGTGGCTTGTAGGTTTCAAGTACATCAAGAATGTCTTCATCACAGGACCCAAGAAGACCAATAGAGCTATTACAGAGTTTTTCAGAAGCCTTTACTCTGAGGTTCAAGTAGCGTCCGTCAACTCGAATGTAGAGCTTTAGGTCATGGTGTTCAAACTTGTACAGACCAACAGAGACCCTTATGAAGATAAAACCATGTATATTGACCGAAGGTGGGTCGATGTCGATGTCGATTACAGTTCCATCTAGCCATAGCACTATACTTCCTTCTGATGTATATGGGCCGTGAATAACGAGAGTGTGGGATGAGATCCTTATGGCTAGTGCGTTGATGCATGAATCGAGTTCAAAGCAGGATACAAAACGTACTTGTACATGTATAGAGAGTTCCAATGAAATGATTAAGTAGTACTCTCCCGTAATTTGCAGCACAAAACTGTAGCCAGTAAAAATACTTATGTGTCCTCGAACTGATACAGCACTCACACCAAGTATTACCCTGTTGACGATAGGATCGGTAACAGCAACTGAACAATCGCCTCCTCTCCATCCACCTGAACAAGAAGTGCAATTTACATCGCCTTTCCAGTTGACTTCGCATACACAAACTCCATAGCTGTCGCATGACCCTTGCTTGTTACATGTGTTAAGTGGGCCACCAGGGCAAACGCCTGAGCAGTTGCTACCATGATAGCCTTTCTTACATTCACAGATATCTTGACTAACGTTTGCTGCTCTTCCATAAATGCAAGGGGTGGTACAGTTCTCTCCTATCCAGTACGGGAAGTCCATTCCTGGATAATGGTTGCACAATCGTCTAGCTGGCCAGAATGACAATTTAAGAGTTACTTGACAATAGTCCGATAGAGCAACGATGGTCGCCATTGACTGGGATCTTTCACCTGAAGCAGCAACTTTAGTAATGCACGCCCGAAGGTAGAATTCCAAGGTTACATTGCCAAGTCTTGAGCAAGTCTCAAATAAGGGGCCTGTAAGTATAAACTCTGAACATACACGAGACGCGAAAAGCTGAAGTGTTACATTATTGAGATTAGGGTTTACAACTGGCACATAATCGATGGGGGCGTTCGAGAACAACCAAGATGGAGGCCTCATCGGATATTTTGGGAATGATAAATGGTTGCTTGTCACAAGATCTTTAGTAGTGTAGCCTTCTCCTTCGTTGAACTTCCAAAGACCAGAAAGCGCAGATATTCCTGTTTGCACGTTTGCTTTAAAGCTTTGCGATATCACAGCGTAGTCTAGAGCTCTCTTCCATACTCGTAACTCGTCGATGATTCCTCTAAAGACATGAGAAACTTGAACACTTATTACTCCGGGCGAAGGCTGCCAAAGGCCAACAGCTAGGGTCCCACCATCACTGAAGGGATCAATCTTCACAGTAAAAGTTTTTCCTTGGGTGTAAGTAGAGGTTGTTATATAAACTGATAGCTGAAGCGTACTGCGAACAAATACTACAGATATTAAGTTCCATTTGTTGGCTTCTGTTGGGATCCCTGTGTCGTAAACGTCATTTCCTATTCCGACTTTTACAGTCAAGTGGTTACTTATGTAGAATGTTACTCTTGAAGAATATGAGATGATCACACCTCCGCATATGTGTGGCTCGCATGAATGGATTAGCATCTGAATGGTAATTGAACTATGACTGAACACACCTGAAACGAAATTAAGGAAAAGAAAATAGCTTAGATATGCCTAAAATATAAATTGACTATACAATAACAATAACACAAGCAGCATGGAGCTTGTCAAAGATTTTAGCTCACTGCTATTTCCAAAAACATGCCACATTTATTAAAAGCGTCACGAATATTTAGAATTATTTTATGAACATTACCTGTTATACTTTGTGACACAGCTGCTGAGAATCTAAAGTACAGGCAATATATCCCTCCATATACGATTCTTGTTTCTTTGTGGATCTTCTCGTCGATAACAATGTAAGAATCGAAAGATCTTACTGCAAAGTTTTCCTTGATGTATTTATCAACAGTTACTTTCTTTCCTTTATTCTTTCCAACTCCTTTCAATACAGATTTTGGATGAGTCGTGTTTGTTACTGGACCACAGGATCCGCAAAGTCCTGTGAAATTGCGGCACTGTCTTATTTTGGTATTAGCTTCAATGTCTAAGAAACGATCGTACACTGTCGTTTGAATTGTGACTTGACCTTGTACAGTGAGTACGAAGCTACGGAGTGTTGTTAAAGTTATGGAAATACCTTTTTGGGCAATATTCTCAATAGCCTGATCGTCAACAAACATTCTTTCTCCATTTAAATACAGCAAGAAATCGTCTTTGCTATCATACGGGGCATGAATGCTAAGTTTAGTTCCTCTGAACGTCAGAGCGAATGAGTTCAAACAAACGGAACCTGTGTTGCACGGTACTTGACGAATTTGAACTTGCAGCACAGATGATGAAATCATGATGAATTCGCCTATGTTTGAAAAGCTGTAAAGAGCATTATCGAAGCCTATTACTTTCCCGTCCTCCATGATCTGGCAGACTTTTGTTATAGTTCCATTTGCTTGCGCTGTCACGTTTCTTTCAGGAGTGACAGCAACTTCGCATGTTTCTCCGATCCATCCATGTGTACAAGAGGAACAGATTTCATCTCCACGCCAATTTGGATCACATTTACATTCACCAGTATCAACATCACACTGACCACGTCCATTGCAAGGATTGAAAGCACCGCCAGGACATTCCTCAGAACAGTTTCTTCCCCAGTACCCATAATCACACTGGCACTTACTTGATGCATATTGTCCGTATACACACTTGATGGTGCAATTCTCGCCAACCCAGTTATCATAGCGACCGCTTGGGTAAACATTACAGAGATTTTGTCCTGGCAAGCTTGAGAGATTGAGAGCTGCTTGGCACTCAGAACCCATCTGAACAGAAGATTCTTTGGCCATGTCAAGTGAGCCTGTAGCTGCTATGTCCATTACACATGCTTCATAGTAAAAGTCAGTACTTCCAGTAGCATTAGCGCATTGCTTATTAAATGGTCCTTTTAAGAATATGTTCTCACACAACTGTTTAGCTGCTTGTTCTAAAGATTTGTTTGGGAAAGATGCTTCAATGGTACCCGTGAGGGAGATGTTGAGATCCGAGGGCGTCCATAAAGGAGATGTCCAAGGTGGTAAAGGAAGGTTAATGCTGATTGATCCTACAGTGGGTACTGCGACGAAGCCTCGACCTTCGTTAAAATTCCACCAAAGAGCTAGTCCACGTAAAGTAGCTTTAACACTTACACTCCACAGTTGCTGTATGGTAACACCATCGAGTCTTCTATTCCAGATTTGTAGCTCATCCACCCATCCGACAAAACCAGGAATATTTACAGCAACGTCAGTAACTGTCCATAATGCTATCCCTATTGTAGAATTAGGTGCAAGTGCTCCTAAACCTATGTAGAAACCTTTTCGTCTGATAATTCCTGTTGATGTTATTCTGTAGAATTGAAGAAGTCCCGAGTCACGTCTGTAGACAATAGATATTTGGTTCCACTCTAACGTTTCCACTACGAGCAAGGTATTGAAGGTTTTGGTTCCGTAATGGACACAGAATGTCCCATTTATGACAGTTACAGCAAACGTCGAGTTAGAAGCAAAAGAAATGATAGTTCTTTCTTGAACGATTGAATATTTAAATTTTACATAAAACTGGATTGATACAAAGTTGCCGATGAAGATATTGACAAGGGGAGCAGAAACTAAGCCGGTTCCATTGAAAAACAAACAACTGCCAGCACTCGTGAGTATTTGCTTTTCTTTGGCAATATTTAGGATATCTGTAAATCCACTGTCATTGGCTGGCACCGTCCATTTCTGAACAAAAGTGTTGACTTTAAGCTGTGTTAGTAAGGATATGTCATAAGATGAAGCTATTCCAGTGGTTGTGCAGTTTGAGTTTTTAGCGACTCCGCACTGTCCCAGAAGACCACACGAATCATGACATGCCGACTTATCCATCACTATTGAAATATCCATATGAATTCGTCTGTGGTAGATGATCATTTTAAAGTTTTCAGGACCTGCTATGACGTAAGATGTATGTGACTCTCTATGGAAAGTGAAACCGGACGAACCAAGTTTGATGAAAACTTTGTGGTTCACTAGTATGCCATTTTCAACGACGACAACACTTCCAGTGACTCCGTAGCTTGTGTGGATTGCAATACTGGTTGATCCACTACTCACAAACACACATCGGGCCGCACTATAACTTCCTGACCTGAGTTGTCGAACTTGGATACTGATTCCCAGTCTGGTCGAGACAAAAGCTGTAAATTCTCCAGCGATAGAAACGTCCATTTTCACTCCTCCCAAAGTTAAAAAATGTCCTGATCCAGATATTGTGGAAACTGCAAGTCCTGGTTTACGAGGCCCAACAGATATTGAACAATCAAGGCCATCATAACCTAACGTACATTGGTTACAGTTCACACTTCCTTTCCAACGAAAGGCACAAGAGCAAGTTCCAGTCAACGAAGAGCATATTCCATGTCCACTGCATTGATTGAATGGTCCACCGGGACAGAAATCATCACAGTTATTACCCCAGATAGATTTATCACAAACACATTTTAAAATCGAGCTAAGAGATCTATAGCCAAAGGTACATGGATGGTCGCACTTATCTCCAATCCAGTCAGTTAACCGAGAGTTCTTGAAGATAGCGGTGTTGCACATCAGACGAGCTGGCCAGATGGTTAGGTTAAGAGATACTTCACATGCATCTGCAAAGGCGACAACTACTTCAATACCTACATGAACTGTGTCGTAATCAACTATGATTTGAAGGCAAGAGCGGTAGAAGAAGTCAGTGCTTCCTTGCCCTAGTCCACTACACGTATTTCCAAGGGTTGACTGCACAATGTATGTACTGCACCATTGTTTTGTCTCAGTACTGACTATTGGTGCATTTGATATTTCGACCACGACCACTGGAGCTGTACTAAATACCCAATCAGGTGAACCCACCACGTCTGAGATATACAAGTGAATTCCAGATTCAATGTCATGGACAATTTGCCCTTCTCCTTCATTAAACTTCCATAGTATTGCCAAGTAGGACGACTTTTGTTGCACGTTTGCATTCCAACTTGCCTTGATGTCGGCTAGACTAAAATCTCGATTCCACAGCCGCACTTCATCAACGTAGCCAACAAAACCACTTATAGAAACGACATCAAAGTCTAAGTAACCAGGCACCCATTGCCCTATGGATATACTTCCTTGTGAGACATACAGTTCCTTCTTGATTGAACTAGTAAGCTGAACTATGCTTCCTACAGAGTTTATAAAGTATAACGTCAAAAGCCCTGTGGGTTGGTAGTAAACCAAAGTAATCTGGTTCCATTTCCCAAAATCTGGAATCAATTGAGTATCCCATACGCTACTTCCCTGGCGTACTTTTATGGTGTTCTGTATAAAAACGGTTAATGCTGACGAATGGCTGTAGCAATAAAGCGATCCTGCAGTTCTGTCGTCGGTTTTGAACACCAGCTCGACAGTTACATAAGAACCTGAGAAAATGTTAGGTAGAATGTCTGTTTCTATACCAACTCCTTTAAACTTCAAACCGTATTCAGCGCCAGTTGGTAGTAACCTTTCTTCATAAGAGCCATGGTTGTACATAGTCGTGAATAAACTATCGCTGGATAAGACTTTCCAAACTCCTTCCAAGCTTTCTCCAGGTTTTAAATTGAGATCATTTTCAAGATTACCGTCACAGTTTCCACAAGACGCTGTGAGACCTGGGCACAATGTAGTGCCTACATGACTAGTGATGGAAATACGAGTTCCAATTATTCTAAGTTTAATTGTTATTTCTCTTAGTTTGCTCAGTAAAGTATAGGTTGTTGAGGAGCTGTATTCTAGGTAGGTGTCTTGGGAGACAGTTATTCGCTTTTTGGTAAACTGAACCTTCTTATCCTTCAGCCAAACTGTCACTTCTCCCTTTTTCGTGTAAGGAGCATGTATGATCAGTTTCCATTCGTTTCGGAACGAGAAAGCAACAGCGTTGATGCACCTTGATTTTCCACTCGAGCAAGATATCTGTCTTATCTGAGCTTTGAACTGCACGTTGTTAATCATCCAATATTCACCAATGCTATAGAACCTAAAGTGAGCGCCGTCGAAGCTTGAAAAGTGTCCGCCCGTGAAGACGGTGCAAGATGGAAGTTTCTTACGAGATACTGCTACCGAGCAATCTTTACTAACCCATCCGTCAGTACAGTTACTGCAGTCACTCTTTCCTTGCCAATTGAGATCACACGCACAGTTGCCATTAAGTGAATCACATTTTCCGTGTCCACTGCAGGGATTTAGAGAGCCGCCTGGACACTCTTTGGTACAGTCCTTACCCCAATATCCTTCATCGCAAACACAATTACTTTTATTATTGGAATCAGCTTTACCAAAAACACAAGGTACATCACAGCCAGGACCAATCCAATTGCTACCGTACGGTATTACATGACATAGGTGACGCAACAAGGCCACTTTCACGTTAAGCTTGATGTAACAGTACTGCGCGTACAGTGATACGGAAACGTAAGCAACGCTGATGCTACGTGCAGCGTTTACGTCTTTTAGACAAGTTAAGTAATAGAACTGAACATGGGATCGCCCTAAATAGATGCTACAGTGTGTTGTTATCACGGAATCGTAGATAAGCTTCTTGCAAATTGTTAATGCATGTATTTCAAGTGTCTTATTCCGGAACACAACGTTCATCCCAGTATCCTGTGAAGTAGCGATGCTGACTGCATAAGAAAACCTCCACAATGGTCGGCGTCCTACAACTTCTGGCAAAGTAAAATAGTTACTTGGATTTGTTTCACTTTCTGCTTTTCGTCCTTCTCCTTCATCAAATAGCCACACCGACGATAATCCAGCTAGCTTGGTCTTTAGAATCAAATATAAGCTTTGTCGAACTTCTACAGCGTTCAATTTTGTATTCCAAATTCTAAGGTTATCGATGCTGCCGATAAAGGGAAGTACAGGAACTCCGGTTACATGAACCACTGTGACAAACCATTGTCCAAGCCAAAGTCTTCCACCAGGATGAAAATGATTGTAGCCAATGAAGAACTGTCTTGTGATGAGTGAACGAGTTGTGTCCATGTGATGATATATTAGGACTCCTAATAAACCAAAACAAAAAACAAAACATAAATCAACTTTGCACTGAAGGTTAGACGAGTATTAAATTGAGGCACACCTAAAGGGTATTATATTAGTAATGACACTTTCTACATTACCCTCCTGGACCCAGTTGAAGGTAGGATAGATTCTATATGAAAGTAACTGTTGTGTAAGTTGCATGAGCAAGTTTTACCGGTCAAATAGAGATTACAAACGTCCCAAGTGGGAATAAAATATTTGAAAAAGTTTATTATTGCTTGCTAAGCCATCACCTTGGCCACCTACTGGTATGCTATGCGTTAAGAACGGCAGTAGTACTGGTACGAGTATAATATGCTATACATACCTGATGTACGTTGGTAGATGAGTGTTATCTGATACCACGTGTCTATCTGCAAAGCTTTACCAACATCATAAATATCCGCACCAATATAAACCTTGACAGAAGCATCATTCACTATGCCAATGGTTTTACTTGTGGCATAGGATAGAATAGTGCCACCTCTCTTTCCGATCTTTACAAAAAACTGGATAGTAAAATCAGAATCCAAGCTAAAGTTAGTATTCATGGAGTTCGCCACAGAACCGTTAAAAGCCAGGCAATAACCAAGTGCATTGATTTCCTTCTTCTCATGGTATGGCAAAATGTTGTACACAAACATTGAGTCTAATAATTTTATGTTCCATCTTGTTGATAACAAATGAATGATTCCACTGTAGGTTGCATTGTCACCCCAAAGAAGAGTTCCATTGACACCAGTAAAGTCGTTCACTACATAACCATCACACGATGAACAAAGACCTGTACCGACTCGACAAATGTCCGCTGAGGCTATTATCTCAAATGACAGGCGTTTATTCCAAGTTGTTACTCGCACTAAAGTTAGACTCGATAATGTTTTATTGTTAGTGATTTCATATGTACGCGGCGATGCTTTGTGAAAAGTGAATTCTTTATTCAATTGAGCTGACGTGGTATTGGTAAGAAGTCGATTGATCCAAATAAACGGTGAGCTATGACTGTCAAATGCTGCGCGAATCGTAACATTTTTCATCGCAGTCTTTATTGCAACTGATGTTATGCAGAAAGAATCATTACCACACGGAATCTGGCGCACTTGGACTGCGAAGTTTGGAGTGTTCAAAGCGTAGTATTCTCCTGCGATTCCGAAGTCAAATCCTGCTCCGTCAAACGTCGTGTAATGTGAGGCACCAAACCCTTGACAATAAGCTACTTTAAGACTACCATTTATCGAAGTATTGGTAATACTCACAGAACAGTCCTTTGCTGACCAACCGCTTTCACACTTTAAACAATCATTCGATGCATTAGCATTGAGCGGACAGTTACACGTGCCAGAAATGGAATCACATGTAGATAGACCATTGCATGGAGTCTTGAATCCTCCAGGACATTCAGTGGCACAGTTTGCCCCGTAGAAACCATAACGACATTTACAGGATGAACTATGTGTAAGGCCACGTGTTCCATATTTGCATAGCGTTTGACAGTCAGAACCTATCCATCCAGGGAAGTTATTAGGAGCCACAGCATTGCATAGATGTTTTGCATACCATTGTTGTGAGGGATTCAAGTAGAGTCCAAAATCAGAAGCCGCAAGTAATATCCAGTAAGCGCTATTAATGTCTCCAGTTCTTGTGACAGTGACGATACAAGCACTAAAGTAAAACGACAGAAGACTTGAATTTAGGTTGGGATATGATACTGTAAGATTGGAATCAAGGATAACTTCTTTGCACTTATTCTTGGCGATTGACAAGGGTAGCATTAACTCAAACCGTAGACTGTAAGCTTTCGTGACATCCACGGACAAAACTGCAATTGGTGCAGTAGAATAGACCCATGCTGGAGGACGCCAAATAGATGATGGAATTGTTATGTGTGCTGTTGAAACACAATCCTTAGCAATAGATCCTTGACCTTCGTTGAACTTCCACAAACTTGCAAGTTGTGTAGAATATTGGCAGTGCAAGTTGAGTTTCCACTGTGATGATACAGTTTGTGGATCAAGCTTTTTGTTCCAAATACGTAGCTCGTCTAATTCACCAATAAATCCCTGGGTTGGTCCATGGCCACGCCCTGTAGGTGAGGGCCTCCAGTACCCCAAAGCTAGGACACCACCTGGTTCAAATACGTTAATTTCGCTGGATATCGGGAAATTACGGCTGTTGACAATACCGGCGTCATTGATGAGATAAAACTGAAGGATTTTGTTTGCTCTAGACCAAATAAGTGTTATATGAACCCATTTATTTGTTTGTGTGCTTATCGATGTATCAAGAACTTTATCAGCATAGTGTAGTTTGAAAGTACCAGCGCTTATTGTCACAGCAAATGTTTCAGTAGTTGTGTAGGAAATCAGTGTACCAGATGTTCCAAAAAGTTTGACCATGAATTCAATGGAGATATCAGAGGATGTGATGCTGTATATCTCACTTGTTTGTACTCCTGTGTTGTTGAAAAACAATGCATAGCCTCCACCACCTAGGTCCCTAGGCTCGTGATACTTATTAAATTCATAAGTGAAGAGACTATTCACTGGTAGTACCTTCCATGACTGCCCAAATACCTCGAAACTGAACGATTCCTTATCAATATTACCGCCAAGTTCATCTGGAACTTTGTCATTGCATTTGCCCCAGAGACCTTCAGCAGATTTACAGAATCTTTTGTTCTCAACTTGCATGTGGATGTCAAGATAGCGATCGTATAATCGCACATTCAGACTTAACCCTCGATTAGTCTCCAGAACGAACTTTAAATATGACAGCCGACGTAACACAAAACCTTCCGAAGATGGCCCAACTTTTGATTCCAAAGAGTGAACTTCTTTTCCATCAATGAAAACACATGGTTCTCCACTGCTCGTAAATCTACCATGAATCATTACAACACTATTCCCAATTTTCGCTGCAACTGCATTGAAACACGTGCTTGCTTCAAAACACGAGACCATTCGGACTTGCACTTCAAAAAGAAGATCGTTTGGTTTTAAGAGATAGTATTCTCCGTTTCCAATGAACCGATATGCTGTCCCGTTAAGAGTGATCAAGTTGCCTGGTCCAAATGCTGCAGCTGTGCGATAGTTTGGATTTTGTTGAACAATTCTACAATCCTCCCCAAGCCAGCCAGGAGTGCACGAAGAGCATGCATTATCCCCTTGCCAGTTTACATCACATTGGCAAACACCCGTTGCTGTGTCGCAAACTCCATGGTTGTTGCAAGGTGCCCCTGATTTGCCGGGACATGTTTGCTGACATGATTCGCCCCAGAATCCATCTCGACAGACACACTTTTCATAGTTGATTGAATTCTGTAAAGAACAAATAACATAATGTGTTATCATCAAGTTCCATAAACACGTTTCGTATCGCAAAACAGCTTTAAAATGATATTTGTCGTTAGGAGCACAACATTTATACACGCTAATAATTGTGTCAGATTTGTAGTTTTGCTCGACAAGCAAACTAAAAAACAATAAAAAGAAAACAGACAAAAAAAATATATAAATAAAAGTAACACTAAAATAAAAAAACGGTTAGGATGTCTCAAAAGTACTTAAAATGTGTATCTATTATTTTAAAATTATCGGCTCTGTTGGGAGTACATCGAAATTCTTACATTCATCGGAGAAGGTGAAGGAGAATTTCCACACGGTAAGCTATCGACCATGGATGCATCAACTTGCGCAGTCTTACGTTGATTAGATAGAGGATAGGCCAGTACCCATACTATTGGCGTGCTATCAGCAAGTCTGTTAAAAGAAATAAGATCTGTAAGTTGAATATTTTCCTTAAATGTTTTTACATCTTTTGAAACTTACACACATAAAATACTTTACATAGAAGAACAAATTAAAAATAATATTTTACAAATCAGGATAATATAAGGTTTTTGCAATCCAACCGACCTGTGTCACGCTAGCATGACAGTATAACAACAATAGTAACACTAAACATTTCAAAACACAATTACCTGACTTTGAACACTCGGTCGTACTTTCCAGGCGTAAACTTGGTCGGTTGTCCAAGGTTTTCACTGCCTAAAGGTACACTATTGCCAGATCCTTGACCATTTGCCTTACGCACAAAACCTGTTTGACCACCAGGATTGACTACAAGATCTGGACGAGTAAAACGATTATCTGGACCGATGGTTATATACACGTTATGATAGTTCATGTTGTCGTAACCAAACCAGGCATAAATGTCTCCATTCGCCTCTCGTGATACACAGTTTAATGCAGGTTTTATCATCTTACTATCCCATGCGCCATCTCGCTCGTCACGGTAGTCAGCATTAGCCTTCACGCAATCGATGTCACACTTCTCACCAACATGTGTTGCGTCACACACCTTACAGTCCGGTAAGGCCCACCCTAGTTTACATTCCTCACATGTTGTACCATTCCAGTGCCCATTATTATTATCATCATAACATTCACATATGTCACCATTAGGCACCGTTGCGTTACCATGTACGCAGTAAACACTACAGTCTTTTTTCCATCCGATGTAGTTAGTCACACAACGCTCGCACTCTGAGCCAGTGTAACGGGGTTGACATTGTTCACATGATGACCCTGCAAATCCATGATTACAAACACACTGAGGTACATTATTTACTAAAGTACAATTTCCTCTATTGTTACACATAGGAGAGCCTGGGCAGACAAGTTTACCGCAGTCCAACCCATCAAATCCTGAATTACACAAACATCTTGGACTAACAGAACCTTCTTCTTTCACACACACGCCGTGACCACTACAATCAGGCTCACCAGGACAGTCTAAAGATTGACACACATCTCCCTTCCAACCAGCATCGCAAGTACACTTAGAGTTGTTGCATGTTCCATGTCCTGAACATTCAACATCACATGCAAGTCCTTTGTAGCATGGACTGCATTTACAGATTGCGCTGTTTGGCGGGTCCTCTTTGCCATGGATACAAGGCAGCTCACACGCTGATCCCATCGTTTGATTGGTGCAGTTAACACAACGCGGAGTATCAAAAGATCCATCACATGTACCTTTGTTGTTACAATCTGGTATACCTGGACAATCTGGAATGTCACAACCAACGCCTTTCCATCCTTTGTAGCAACTGCATGTCTGTGTAACGCTAAGGCATACACCGTGGCCACTGCAATCTGAACCCACTCCAGGGCATCCAACAGTCTCACACTTGTTCCCACGGTAACCACTATTGCATTGGCATTTGTCGTTAACACATTTGCCATTCAAGTTACACTCTTTGTTGCAGAATACACCAGTATGGCAACTGCCACACTGGCATTCTTTACCTGTCGGGGTGCTCACTACAGTCCCATTGTAACACCTGGTACCGCAGTCATCGCCATAATATCCTAGATCACATGAAACACATACTGGTGGATTGTGGTTGACTCCATCACATACACCATGACCGTTACAGTTGCCTCCTCCCGCACATCTTGGAACCTCGCATCCCTTACCCGTCCATCCTGGATTACAATAACACGAACCGTCTGCCAGGCAGGACCCATGTCCAGTACAGTCTGTCTTCCATCCTGGACACCCTTTGCGTTGACATACATCTCCTCTCCAACCTTCAAATCCGCAATCACAAGTGCCGTTGGTACAGTTACCATGACCAGAGCATTCCTGGTCACAAGAAACACCATTGTAGCATTGTTCACATTTACATATATAGTTCCCGTCAATGGATTTACTTGGAGTACCATTAACACATTGAACATCACACGCTGCCCCCATCCAACCAAGACTACAAGAGCAGTACGGCGTAATAGCTTTATTACAGATCCCATGTCCACTACAGTCTGGTTTACCAGGGCAATCTGGTATTTCACATCCTTGTCCACTCCACCCTTCATTGCAATCACAAATTCCAGTTGCACTGTTACATGTGCCGTGTCCTGTACAGTCAGTACCCCAACCGGGACATCCTTTCTTATCACACAAGCTTCCTCTCCACCCTTCAAACCCACAATCACATTTTCCACTGACACATGTTGCATTTTGAACACCAGAACAGAGACTGTCACACTTGATTCCTGTAAAACATGGATCACACTCGCATAATCGAGCGTCTTGTTTACTTTGAGTGCCATTAATACATGGTGTTTCACATGCTATTCCAGCCCAACCAGATTTGCAGTTTCCACAGTAAGGGATTTCAGCTGGAATACAATCTCCTCGGTTGTTACAGTCTGGTTCACCAGGGCAATCAGTTTTTTCGCACCCAATGCCTGAAAGAATGAATATAAGAAAGAATATTAAAACAAACAAAATGTTTAAACGTTTCCGATCAAGTGTATAATATAAACATAATATAATAATATGGCTTGTATAGCGCTTATACAAGTCTGTTGTAAGCGCGTAAAATAAAAATGGATATGATTACAAAGAAAAAGGTAATTTAAATAAATGAGTTTTGAGATTTGACTTGAAAGAAGATGGACTTGAAATGTCTCTTATTGAAGGAGTAATAAGAAATAAGAATAATAAGTGTAATAAGAAATGCATTACTTACCACTCCACCCAGAATCACATATGCAGCTTCCAGTTGCAGTCAAACACTGACCATGTTCCGAACAGTCTTTCTTATATCCAGGACATCCTTTCTTTTCACAGTACTCTCCCCTCCATCCATCAAAACCACAATCACAAGCTTTGTTATCACACTTGGAACTATGATTTGAACACAACATGTCACAGGCTGGTCCATTGTAACATGGCTCACAGACGCAAATGTTGTCAAGTGTTGGGTTTCCATATTTACATTCTAACTGACAAGAGTCTCCCATCCAACCCTTTGTGCAGTTACATATAGGAGGGTTACCGTCCTTTTTAGGTGGTAAGCAGGTTCCGCGTCCATTGCAATCCGGCGTGCCTGGACAATCTGGTATGTCACACGCCTTTCCTGTCCAGCCTGAACTACACAGGCAAGTAAATGTTGCTTTATTGCAAGTACCATGACCAGAGCAATCCAAGGGCCAACCAGGGCAACTCGGTATGGCACACACATCACCTTTGAATCCCTCATCTTTCCCACAAACACATTTCCCTTCTTTGCATTCTCCGTTGTTTGTGCATTCAAGGTTACAGCCAATTCCAGAATAGCAAGGAGCGCAAATACATCCTGATGAATTACCGTAGTTGTGACCATGTACGCATGGAATTTCACACTTTTCACCAGCCCATCTTGAATGGCAATTGCAAGTTCTAGGATTGGTGTTGGCACAATCTCCATGACCAGTACATGGAGGAGAACCAGGACAGTCGAGTTTGTCACAAGCGTCGCCTATCCATCCAGGGTAACACTCGCATTTTTGTAGTTTAAGGTTACAGAATCCTTGACCATTGCAGTTTCCATCTTTTCCAGGACATCCAGGAAGCTCACAGTTTTTACCAACAAAAGCATCACCAATGTTTCTATCACATTCACATTTACCATCTACACATTCACCATGGCCAGAACACTCAAGTTGGCAACCACTGCCAGTAAAGCACCGATTACAAATACATTTCCCGTCAATTGGACGGCCATTTACACACAGATCGTTGCAAGCAGGACCCATCCAATCCTTGGCACAGCTAGTACATTCTGGTGTTTCACGATTAGTTGCATTGCAGAAACCCCTTCCAAAACAGTTGGGAGTACCTGGACAGTCCGGCTCATGGCAACCAATATCACTCCATCCTAATCAAGAACATAACATAATGTTAAGTTTATCAAATCCACTTTAGAATTAAGCAGAAAAGATCGCACGTGATATATCAAAGCTTTTAAGACTGATTTATTCATATTTATTGTAGATTAAAGCATGGACAAAAAAACATAATTGACGATAATATCGATGTTATTCTTTTTACAATGTAAAGATAGTTTTGAGAGTTTACCTGGGTCGCATATACATTTGTGGTTAGCGCTGTCGCATGTACCATGACCAGAGCAGTCTTTTCCTCCAATTCCTGGACATCCTGGTACTTCACAAAGTGATCCTCGCCAACCCTTAAGAATGTTGCAGTTACATTTGTCGTTCGCACATTTTCCATGTCCAGTACATTCTACATTACAGCCTTTACCAGTGTAACAAGGATTACATTTACATATGCCGCTATCGATAGGTACTTGATTGCCAAATACACAAAGTTCTTCGCAAGCTTGTCCCATCCACCCTTTTGAACAGTTTGTACAGCGTGGTGGATTGAACGTTGCATTACAATAACCTGGAATTGAATAGATAGCATACAAATGAATATAATAGGGCAAGAAACGTATGAATGTATACATATATAAAATAATGTGTATGATAGACTTACGGACTATAATAAATGAAATAATTAGTTGAAGCCTGGGAAAACAAGGACCATAAAGGAAGGAATAAACCAATAAATATTCTTGAAAAACAAAATTATCAAAACACATTTCTTACCTCTATCTAAGCAATCGGGATTACCAGGGCAGTCAGCGATTTCACAGCCATCACCTCTCCAGCCGCTCTGGCATTCACATTCATGGTTGGCACTGTTGCATTCACCGTGAGCTGAACAATCTGACCCTATCCCAGGACATCCAGGATTATCACAATGGGTACCTCTCCATCCACGGTAACATTGACAAACAGAGTTGATTACTTTACCGTGTCCAGAGCATTCACTATCACAACCTACTCCTACCCATCCTGGCTGACATATACAGGTTCCACTATCCATTGGGATTTGCTTTCCATGCAAACAGGGGTCTGCACATGCGGGACCCATCCAGTTTACAGAACAGTTCGTACACTTTGGTGGATCAGTTGTGACATTGCATAATCCTCGTCCAAAACAATTTGGCGTCCCTGGACAGTCTGGTATGTTACATCCCGCACCAGCCCACCCCTCACGGCATGTGCAGATATGTGTTGCACTATTACACTCTCCATGGCCTGTGCAATCTATACCATCTCCTGGACAACCAGGGTTGTCGCAAAGTGATCCTCGCCACCCAACGTCACATATACATGTACCATTTTTTACCTTGCCATGCTCAGAGCACTCACTGTCACAGCCAACTCCACTATAGCCAGATTGACAGACACAGTTACCACTATCCATTGGGATTTGCTGGCCAAACTTACAAGGATCATTACATGCTGGACCCATCCATCCACTGACACATCGTTGACACGTTGGAGGGTCGGTTGAAGCATTGCAGTAGCCACGATTAAAGCAATCAGGTGCACCAGGGCAGTCTGGAATATGGCAGCCAATGCCTGTCCAGCCTTCGTTACAAGTACAAGTGTGTGTAGCACCATTACATTCTCCATGTCCAGAACAATCCTCTTCTATACCCGGGCAACCTGGAATCTCACACACATCACCTCTCCATCCTTTCAATGGGTCACAATGACACTTTTGAGCAACACATTGTCCGTGAGCCATACAAAGAGAGTCACATCCTTTCCCTGCCCAGCAAGGGTCACACTTGCAGTTCCCACTATCCATTGGTGATTGTAAACCGTTGAGACATACATCATTACAAGCTGCTCCCATCCAACCTTTACTGCAGTTGCGACAGGCAGCAGAGCCATTGTAAACACCACAGATACCCCGCGCATAACAATCAGGCTCGCCAGGACAGTCGGGCTGACTACAATCAATACCTTTCCAGCCAGGATTACAATAACATTCTTGTAAGATACCATTACATACACCATTTCCAGAGCAGTCATTGGGGCATCTTGGTATTTCACAGTAGGTTCCTTTCCAAGTTGCTGAGCATATGCATTTTGAGTTCTGACACTGTCCATGTCCTGAGCATTCTGAGTGACAGTAAGGACCAACAAAACATGAATTACATTTACAGGAATTTCCAACGCAGTTGCCATTTCCAGAGCATTTATACTGACATTTGTCTCCATGATAGCAAGAATCACAGATGCATTGACCTGTAAGGCTACATTGGCCATGGCTGCTACAGCTAGTATCAGGATCACAAAGATAACTACATCGATATCCAACATAGCCTGTATCACAAACACAACCTCCCCATTCCGTACAGTTTCCATGACCCGAGCAGGTCTCATCACGATCACAGCTATAGGCACAGTCAATTCCATAATATCCCGCATTACACGAACATGTGTTTAAAGATGGTGAAAAACTTCCATGACCATGGCACTTGGATGTTGAACATGTTTGACCATTTTCTCCTAATCTGTAACCTCCAGTTACACCTCTATGGCGGAGAACATCCCTTCGTATCGAGTAAGGCGAGTAGTGGTTTAGATGACCGCCGCCACCGCCACCTCCCTCATAGTAAAAGCTCCTATGCCATCCACAGCTTCCACTTTGATAACCTCCAGTTCCACCATTTGCATGGACGTAACCGTGCCCGTCGAAATAACGTGCAGACACTGAGATTGTCCCTCCGCTTCCTGCTCCTCTTACTTGTGAGTTTGCGCCATTTGCTCTCAGTTTCCCATCAAGCTCTAGTAATTGATCAGTTATTGTGTATATGACTCCAGCACCTGGTGAGTGAGCTCCACTGCCAGCCTGGCTCGCACTACAGGGTTCTTCGTAGATCGGGCCACCTAAAAACAATGGGTTTTTAATAACTACGAGTTTCATTCACCAAAACAACCAAAAGGAATAATTAGATTGGCTGATCATAAACATATAGAAAGAAGTGTAAATTAATATAACCACAACAAAACAACAACTATATAAACTTTTTAAAAATCTAATTCTCATACACAAAAACAAAGAATAAATAAGCAAGCACCTAAAACACAGCCAAAGATATCGACCATACATAACAATTAACGAAAAACAACTAAAAATATCCATTTATGGAGAAATCACCAGAACACCCACCATAGAACTCAACAACCTTTTTCTAAATACTTGCACTTTATGAAACACACCTAATTCCTTTATTTGGTATTTCTATAATATAACAATTTCATAACACTAACCTGCTGAACTGCAAGTTGCACACCCTTTCTGATACCCTGCGCCACCTCTACCACCATGCCCAGCACCAGCTACGTTAGAACAGCGTCCCCCGCTATATCCTGGACCTTGAGATGCTGGCCAACCACGAGATGATGTATCAACACTTGCATCATATTCAACATTCATGAAATTAGTCAGCAAGAAAACTACATCACCAACAATATTGCTTGTGTAATCTAGGTGTAAATGTTGAACATGGAGAGTCACCGTTTGTTTCTTGATATCTTTGGATTCACTCGAGATCGTTAAGAGCGCACCCTGCATCATTTTCAAAACCTTGAACCAGTATCGTCCTGAATACAGAGAACAGTTCGCACACATAGACGCTCCTTGGATGTAAAGTGTGGCTTGAGTTCCTTTGAACAACCTTAGTTCCTCAATTTCTCTTAGGACACCATAGACTTGAAGCGATGGCTTTCTAGTTCCTGTTAGTACGGTAAGTGGTGGAAGGTACAGTTCTCCTGAAGATAACACAACGTAGTTAACTGGTCCATGTGTTCGTGTGCTATGGGTAGAAACATGGAATTCAGTGCCAGAGTTGATGTAGAGAACACCAGTCTTGTCACCTGTTGTCTTTCTGATAGTCACTCGGACAACTCTACCGCTGATCTGAGAAGAAAAAAGATTGGTTTTATACATAATTGCATGTTACGCAAATTATGAACGAAAATTATTCTGGGCATTGTTAGTTCAGATGTAAAGTGTGTAGAATGTCAAACAATAACCAAACATAACTATATATTTGGTAAAAATGCAAGCTTTTATTTATAAAAATAGTTATTATTAACTGCAGTTTTCATTTCTCATTGTATAATTGTATATATTATCATTGTCAATCAAAGGTTACTCAGATATTTTATTCCTTCGTTGTTAACTAATATATGCATGATGATGTAAAACACATACCTGTTTTGCCCTCAAAACTCCACCTCTTAATAATTTCACCTCATCAAAGTAGTATACTACATTAGCTGGTTCCGCTAATAGCACAGGGAAGGCCTCTGAGCGACCAGCATTGTCTATCTGGAGAAAACGAGTCGTTGTGTTATCAATGGCTGTTTCAATATATACAGTACCGGGACTTCCATAATATTTGGTGACGCTGAGGCCTCCAAGGCTGGTAATGACGCCTTGATAAATCCATGGTTCTGTAAGAAGTACTGCGATACGACCGCCAGATCCAGCACCGTTGTGACTTGGTCCTTAAAAAAAAGGAGATATTGTTTGTTTAAATGTACGTTTAACGTATATTTTGCCGAAATCACTTTCCATCGAGAGGCGCTTCCTTGAAGTACGCTCTTCTTGAACTCACTTTCACTACATACAGGCTTAGGGCAATGTAACATAAAGAACAAGTACCGAGAGAGTGTAATGATTTAAAAACCAAACTGTTTTGTTTACATGAATGGGAGTCAACTTTCATATCCTTAGTTAGCCATATTCAAGTATCTGAGCATGAAATTAAATTGCTTTATGCTTTTTTAGTAACTTAACGTTATTTTTGGGGAGCTTTTTTGTTCTTCTTTTTTGATTTTGCCAAGAAACAACAGTGCGAATAAAATACCCAACTAAATAATCACTAAATAAAAACTATTAGTAAATAACTATTTTGTTTTTACTTCAAAGTTTGTTTTCGCTGCATAAAACCTAAAATACTCCTGTATCTTTATTAAAAAGTATCTCAATATGACAAATTAGTAAACTGGACAGTTAGTATAGAACGCTAGCCATTAGATATGTGTACCTCCATGACAGTCGATTGTTCCAGAACCTTTAAGATACAACGTCTCAACAACAACAGTTCCACCGCTGCCACCACCGCTAGGATTACCCTGGATACCATAACCATTACTTCTTATGATTCCATTATTCAATAAATAGTTCGCAGTTTGTAACTTTATCCAGGCACCACCAGCACCAAGTCCACCACCGCTCCCGGGGAATTGAGGTCTGTACAACGACCCGTATTGGGTCCCTATAGCGATACGACCGCCAGATGATGCGTAACTCCCTCCATTGATGCCAGATGACCCGCCATGTCCTTGTCCCGCGGGATAGCCGCCGCCGGTACCATCTATTAGTCCGCCACTTTCAAGGACAATGTACTCTGCTTGTACTGTGACGTAATTGTTCGTGATCTGTATTTTCCCTCCTGAATATACAAAAAAATATCATCTAACGATAGTGATGATGATGGTGGTGGTGGTGATAATGATTATAGTTGTTGTGGTGCCCATGAAGACGGTAGCTATGATGATGGTTATGCTAATGATGATGATGACTACAATGAGAATTACGATGGTGGTGGTGATGTTGACAATATTGGTTGTAATGACGACCATAACAACAAGTAATGATAACGATGACTTGTACCAGATCCAAAACATTACCTTACCTTTTTTAACAATAGTTTCAGCTATTTGTAGCACGAATCGAACTGGGGAGCTTGAGATCTTGATGACACCGTTGTTCGTAATAACAGCAATGGGTATATTTATTAGTCCAGGTGTGAAAGGAATAAATGGATTGTCTTTATGCCACTGGGTTTCGTTCGGAAGACGAGCTGTGTGGGCTGAGCTTGAAAACTCAATTGATCCTCCACGTTCTACAATGAGGCTCTCGACTCCTGTCATACGACCTAAAATAATCCACAAAAATCAATTGTATCATCACATCATCATCTCAAATCGAGGGAAATAGAAGAACCACTTAGGACATAGTAATTAAACCTTGGCCGCGTCTTTTCTAATTGAATAGCTCATACTATTACATACTTCCTTGTAACCAAATGTGTATCATCACATCGTCAACCTTAAATCGAGGGAAGTAGAAGAACCACTTAGGATACAGCAATTAAACCTTGGCCGCGTCTTTTCTAATTGAAGAGTTCATACTATTGCATACTTCCTTGTAACTAGCAATTAAACATTGGTCGTCTCTTTTCTAACTGAATAGCTCATATTTCCTTGTTACCAGTCATACTTCCGTGTAACAACAGTGTGCGCCACGAAAAGTGATTGCTTTGTATAAAGCAAGTTGCACAAATAATTAAAAAAAATACGGATTAGACGTTAACAAACCATCGGAACTTGTACTTTGATTACTATTTCATACAAAGTATTAAACAAGCTAGTAAAAAAAATTGTGTGTCGTGGAATTATTTTTGATTATTTAATATTAAAAAAAAATAAAAGTACATTGTACCTTTGATAACAGATATTTCTCCACGCAAAACTACTTCAGTAGGGAACACAATCTCGGCATATTCTTCAACGTAGAAACCACATGGTGCGTCCATATAGGTATGTGTTGACTCGATCACAAACACAAACAACCGTTGCCTCGACGTTAGCCTGATGATTCCTGTTTTATCGCCTGTTACTTCGTGTGCAATAACTGTGACGTTTTTAGCACCAACTGGATGATAGAAAGTAACTGTGGAATGTCCTTCGACCTAGAGAAAGTAGACAATTTAGTACTTTTAATCTTAAACTCAAGCGAGAATACATACGGAAATGCGGATTAAGAGCAAACAAAACAAAGGACTAAAAACAAATAAACAACCAAGCAGACAGACACACAGACAAACGTTCAACAAAGAGACAAACAAACAAACAAATTCAGCAGAATAAAAAAACGCTTAAACGAAAGGTAGAGAATCGCAGGAAAGAAATTAAATGAATGCAATACTGACATAACTATAACACAGAAATAGAACAAATATCGTTTATATACCTGTATTTCGTCAAATTCGTAGAATACCGTATTCTCCTCCATAACTAGAGTGGGTGTGTTCACTATCAAATGCTCGTTGTCCACTTTGAGTTTAGAATGTTCAGGTTTGAAATACGTTATGTTCTGATTGTATTTTAACTCGCGGTATTGAGGCCCACGACGACTTTCATACTTATACACAGTGCCTGCTGCTCCTGCATAATTGGCCGAGGAACCGGAGCCCCCCACAGACCTAAAGGTACCTACAACAAATATAAGAAGAAAAATAATTGTTTTGCTTTGGAGCGTATTTATTACGACTTACTTATCCGAAAGGGGTACTGGAGGAGGAAAAACAGCCAATAACATCGGAACTGGGGCAGGCCATGGTGGAGAAGGTGGTGCACATCGAGTAAACATCACTGTTATTGTTACGATTCACATAGAATGATAGTTAAAACCTTAATATTTAAAATAAATTCTTTTAAATATTATACCAAAAGTCAATCTTATAAAAACCTTAATAGACGAGTTAAATCGTCATTGGTTAGTGTCACCCTCAATTTACAAATAGATAAATTAGTGAAAGCGGAAGGATAAAACCTGTGGTATTTTGTATTGTTTCTATGGAAGCTTAGATGCATTTATTTATAAATAAAGATTTATGTTGAAATCAAAATAAAGTCAAGTCAAAGTCAAGTCAAAGTCAAGATGCATAATGAACAGGAAACAGGAGAATTATGAACAAAATGGACTACCTACGTACCTCCATAGTTATTCTGAAAATCGACATGTACAGCAATACGACCCCCTGCACCACCCCCAGAGTAGGTATGTCCATTTCCTCCTTTAGTAGAAATCTCTCCGTGACCAGTGATGTTCATGGTTTCTACTAGAATGCTACCTCCACTTCCACCACCTGAGGAAGATGTGCCGGTTTGTCCTGATGCTGAAATGAGCCCATCTAGATGAAGAAGCTTACTTGTGCGTAACAGCAAACGCCCACCACCTGAAAACAATAAAAATCAGCACAAATGATTAATAATAACTTAATACTGGTTGTATTATCAAACCTTAATGATAGTCATTTGTATATTTCTATATAATATTTAATAAACGAGGAGTATTTTATCAGTCAGGTATTTATCGAGGCGAGGAGAGAAAATCAAGGTTAATCTTTATCTGTAGTTTTTCAAAAAACACTCGTCATGGTCATGATTTCTTTTGAAAATATCTCACGAATTATTCAAGTTTTTTAAATGCATGTATGCTATAAATAATAAAGAATTCTGTATAACAATACCTGATCCTCCATAGGACCCACCACCACCACTTCCAAGATCTTTAGGAGAAAATACCGATCCATAAGATTTACCACCCATTGTACTTTTGATGTTAATACCTCCACGGCCACCATGACCTGCGCCTGTACCGTATTGTACGTATTTACCCGCACCCGGTCCTTTCCCTGCCTTATGGCCTTGACCATCAAGGTTTAAGGACCCTTTCGTTTCAATTTGTCCAAATGTGGATGAGATCAAACCGTCATTCATCTGAACAATACCCATGTACTGGATCTCAAATAACGCCGTGGTTAGCGACACAACTGTCTCGGTTACACGTAGCAAGTTAAACAAACCTCCTCGTTTGATTATCGCGTGTGCAAACGAGCTGTTCCCCGGTTGAGTAATCTGGACATATGTACGGTTTTCTAAAAGTGCTGTTTGAGCTGTTGATGACATTGTTAATACCGAGCTGTCTTCAATGAACAAAAAGTGTACACCCGTCATTATTCCATGTACAATTGTTCTTACTCCATGAACGTGGAACTCTGCCGGAAGGATAATCTCCGCTCCCTTATCAATCAGATAGCTACAGGGTGCTTCAGTTCTGTTCGTCTCAGACTCGACGACTTCAACAAAAACTCTTTGTTTAGCACGTAAATGAAATTGTCCTGTTCTATCTCCAATGAACCGGTGTGCTATCACTTTTATGTCTGTGACATTGTCAGGATGGTAAATTACAACCCTAGCGAAACCCGTTAGTTCCATTTCATCGAATTCATAGTTTGCAGTGTATTTCTCCATAATCACCGTTGCTCCTGGGACATCACGGCCCTTATTGTCTACATGTATATAAGTGTGATCTACTGCAAGTAAAGTAGTGTTCATTGCTGGAAGATACTTTAGATGACGATATTCCAATGGACGGAGATTTTCTTCTTTATAGAATGTACCTGCTGGTGCACTGCTTAGGTTGTCGATCCCAATTCCTCCTCGGTTGCTTATTTTACCTCCAAATATATAGCGCCATCTACAGTGAACTGCACTTCGACCGCCAGCACCTGCGCCGCCTTTTCCTAAAGAATCGCCACCAACAACAGAGATTTCTCCATGTCCTGTGAAATTAGTCGCTTCGATAAGGATACTGCCACCACTACCTCCGCCACTGTTATATCCAGAAGATTTGCTTCCTCTTGCTGAAATGAGGCCATTTAGTTCTAAACGTTTGGCAACGATCCAAAATAGCTGACCTCCTCCCTGACCACCAACACCCGGTCCGTTTCCACCGCCACTGCCAAGCGCTAACGGTCTGAAAATCGAGCCATACGAGTCACCTCCATTTAGAGCACCCTTACCACCATATCCCGCACCCGTTCCTATTTTTATAGAATTACGTGTTGGTGATGCTCCAGCACCAGGTCCTTTTTCAGCTTCAAAGCCACCATAGTCAAGTTTGAAATGACCCTGACTATCAATCACAGCAAAAGAAGAGAGAACCTCGCCATGGTTCATTTGAAATAGTCCTTGGTATTTGATAAATAGCTCACTTGACGTGACTTTCAAGAATTCATGAACTTTCTTGAATTCGATATCACCACGGCGTTTTACGACAATTGTAGCAAATGAAATATTACCTTTTTCTGAGATGTATGTGTAAGTACGGTTCTCAATCAAAGCCGTTTGTGCAGTGGAGTATATATCAACCACAGCTCCTTCAGAAACTTTCAGGTGATGAACACCAGTAACCATTCCTTCAAGTCTAGACCTCGTACCATGCATGTGAAACTCTGATGGAAGAAGAATTTCTGCTCCAAAGTCTATTCGATAACTACAAGGCGCTTCAGTCATATTGGTTGTGGATTCTACAACCTCAACAAAGACTCTCTGGTCGTTTCGAAGGTGGAATTGTCCAGATTTGTCTCCAATAAAGCGATGGACTACTGCTTGGACGCGATCTTTTCCAGGATGATATAGCAAGAGCCGAGAAAATCCAGTCAATTCCATCTCATCGAATTCATAGTAAGTGGTGTTTTCTGCCATCAGCATTGTAGCTCCAGGAACATCATACCCATCGTTATCAATATGTACATAAGTATGATCAACGGCTAGTAAGGTTGTATTTTTGGTTTTGCTGTACTTCAAATGTCTGTATTCCAAGGGTCGGAAGTTTTCCTCTTTATAAACAGTTCCAGCTGGACCTCCATATTTACTTCCTTGTCCACCATGGTCTGTAAATTTGCCCCCATAAGTGTACCTCCATCGACAATGTATCGCTGCACGTCCTCCTGATCCTCCACCGCCACTTCCTGTTCCTGCACCTCCCTTGATAGAGATATCACCATGTCCAGTCATGTTTGTTGTCTCGATGAAAATACTACCACCGCTGCCACCTCCGGTATCAGTTCCAACACCACCTGCTCCATCGGATGTTAGAAGTCCGTTAATTTGCAATCGTTTGGCTGAAAACCAGAATAGCTTTCCACCTCCAGATCCACCTGTTCCTCTCCCATTTCCACCACCACTACCAAAATGCCGAGGTTCGTACACAGAGTCATGTGGTACCCCTCCCTCGGAGTGATCAGTCTTTCCTCCTTCCCCACCATGCCCAGCACCAGCACCGACTTGATTCTTAGTTGTACCTCTACCTATTCCTTGCTCGGGGCCAAAACCCTTTCCTTTTAGAGAAAGTAAGCCTTCACTTTCAATCCATGCAAAACTTGAATCTATAGTTCCATGGTTCATAAAGGTTTTGCCTTCGTATTTTATCCTGAACTCAGCACAGTTTAATTTCAAGTCAAATGTAACTCGAGAGAATGTTATTTCAGAGTTACGTTCTACTGTCACAGTCCCAAATGTGAAGTTACCATTTCTGTCAATGTAAACATATCGTCGGTTTTCGATTTTAGCTGTTTGTGATGTTGAAGCAAATTCTGCTCTTCCTCCGTTTGCAACGAAGAGGTCAATAACTCCTGTAACTCGCCCTTCAAATATCGATCTTGATCCATATAGTTTAACAGTTGAAGGGAATATGATCTCAGATCCATCATCAATCTTAAAGCTACAAGGTGCCAGTGTTTCATTCGTTTTTGACTCCACAACCTCAACAAAGATCCTTTGATCTCGACGTAAATGGAATCGTCCAGTCCCATCTCCAAGAAAGCGGTGGACAATAACAGTCACGTTACTTGCTCCTGGAGGGTGTCTAACTTGTAGGTTCGCATGTCTGGTCAAGAACAACTCATCCAGCTCATAGAACACGTGTTCACTTTCTAGCAGCAAAGTGTTCCAAATGGTTTTTCTGTTTGCATTGTCGACTTCCAGATATCTGTAGAAATAGAAGGAATATTTTTTTGGTTAAATAAGCTTAAGGCATAAGTTACTCGAAAATAACGTGGCCTGTGTAAGTCATTATAACTATATTAATATCAATATTATTTCATCACTATTTATAGCAAAACAGTAATTGTCAAACCTTTTTTTGCCATAAAAGACAGCATATAATTATTACATACAAATAAGTTAGACAAATAAGAAAACAATTATTTTTCATAGTTGATAGTTGTTTCTTAGAAAGTTAAAATATATTTTTATATCCAAAAAGTATTTACCTGTGTGTTGCTGTTACTATTGTTTGATTTGTAGATTTATCATACTTCAGGTCAGCGTACTGCGGACCACGTGACGTCTCCTCAACATAAACAGTTCCAGCTGCAGCGACAGATTTTCCAAGACCACCATACGCCTTGTAAGCACCAGCAAATTTATGTTTGAAACGGACATGGACAGCAATGCGACCACCTGCACCACCTGCACCAAGATTTTGACCACTACCTCCCTGACTGTTTACCTCTCCATATCCTGTGAAATTAGTACATTCGATAAGTAACGTGCCTCCACTTCCGCCTCCAGAATTCGTTCCCAGCCCATCGAGGCCACGTACAGACACAAGGCCATCAAGTTCAATCTGCTGTCCTATCCTCCAGTGTAGTAATCCACCACCGAATCCTCCTCTACCTTGACCATTGCCTCCACCACTGCCAAAGTGAAGTGGTTTATATACAGAGCCATACGGTACTCCACCAGAGATGTTTATTTGATGTGCACCACCTTCTCCACCATGGCCTGCCCCAGTTCCAATGTTATTGACAGTTGTTCCTAATCCAGTACCACTTTCGGATGAGTAACCTTTACCTTCCAATAGGATTTTACCTCGACTTTCAAGCCACGCCCATGACGAATCGATATTTCCGTGATTCATGTTGACTACAGCATGATACTTGACACGGAAAATCAATGCAGTTAGCGTAAGTGTGTCGTTAATCTTCGTTAAGTCAAGTTGGGAGCCCCGTTGTATGTAGATCTCAGGATACGTGACATTCCCTGGCGTTGTAAGAACTTGAAAGGTTCCGTTCTCTTTGAGTCCTGTTTGACTGGAAGAGGTAAAGATAACACGAGACCCCTCTGCAGCAATTAGTCGATAAACACCAACAACAAGACCCTCGAAGGTACAACGAGTTCCAAGTAGAGTTAGCGAATAAGGAAAGACAATCTCAGCTCCTTGGTCGACCTTGTAACTTACAGAGGCTACAGTGTATCCTTTGTTGGATTCTACAACTTCAACAAACATTTTCTGTCCTGATTTCAAATGTACTAAACCAGTGCGATCTCCAGTAAAGTTATGTACTACAAGAACCGCATTCTCACCGTGTAAATTCAACACAGCATGGTTTCGAACTTCAAGTTCATGAAATTCATAATATGTAGTGTTCTCGTTGATAATCATCGTAGATATACTTGGATTACGATTTACGTTGTCGATGATTAGTTTAGTAAATCCAACTCCAAATTCTGTTTTATTGCCTGCTGTATTAATAACTGGTCTGTGTGAGAGTCCTTGGTTGGTGTCTGTATAGTAGACAGTACCAGCAGCGCCCGCTTTGTAACCCAATCCACCATAAGCGATGTACTTGCCAGCATATTCTCGTAACCACGCCACATGGACTGCGACACGCCCACCTGAGCCTCCTCCACCATTACTATTTCCAGATCCACCCTCTGCTGTGATTATACCATGGCCAGAAAAGCTTGTGGTTTTAATAAGAATACTACCACCACTACCACCGCCATGATTGGAAGTACCATTACCACCTTTGCTCTCTATAATGCCATCGAGATGTAGGGAGTGTCCTATTGTTATCTAAAAGAAACACCAACAATGATTAAAAGTTCCCTGAAACATTAGTATCTCAAAATGGGAAATATCAACGAGTATAGAGACAAATTTATATTAACAAACACTATTCTCCTAAGTAAGTTCGTCTTCTTTATTACTCAGCGAATGACCACCTTGATATACCAATATATGGATACACCTCCAAATCAGGGATCACAAAGACAGCTTGAACAATACGAATCGTATATGAATACTCAATATCCCAATGTCAATCCTAAGTATCAAACAACAGTATACTGCAGTTTAAGACTTTCTGCGAACTCAGACATTCCAACGGCTAGTTGTAAAATACGTATTTCGCTGCCGTCAATCAAGGATTTAAAAGGAACCGACTAATTAGTTTTGATTGACGGCAGCTAAAAACGGGTTTCACAATAAGCCGTGGGAATGTCTGAGTTCGCAGAAAGTCGAAAACCGCAGTAACGGATAAGAAAATTGTTTTGAATAGTTTTCTTGTTAGAATAGATTTCAAACATCTAAAAGTTTAAAGAAGCATTTACTTATTATTAAATGATGAATTTATAAGTTTTAGAATTACCTGAATTGTACTACCACCACGCCCTCCGTTCGGACCTCCACCGCCGCTACCGGGATGTACAGGGTTGAAGTACGAACCATACGCCACACCACCATCAACAGTACTACTAGGACCTCCTTGTCCTCCATGACCACCTCCTGACCCAGCAGCACCAATTAACCTCCCTGCTCCAAGACCACTTTGAAAAGCTGGTCCACGAGATGAAGTACTTATCACAGATCCTCCTTCCAAGAGGGCTTCAGAACATGATAATGAAACAGTATTCGCAGACATCAAAGTTTGCGCTCTCATGTGTATAAGATTGACATCAAGTTTTAAATGGTTTGAGTAACGTAGTTTTGAGCTTGCTTCCATCATTATAACACCGAACGTTAGCGCTCCATCAACTGGAATACTAGTGTATGTCCTATTCTTCATTTGGGCGTTGCTTGCCTTTGGTCCAACATCAACAACACGCCCTAAAGACAAATAATAGTTACTTTGTTTTTAGGGAGTAATGTGATTAGCTAATTACTAGGAAATTTAATTAAAAATAGACCGACAACCATTGTTCTTATACAAAATATAAGAGATAAGGCAAAAAGAATACAACATGAATTTACAGCAAATTGCAACAGAAATTGTCTTAATAACAACCTGTTTATAAGTATACGTATGGTAAAAAACATATATTTTTACCTTCTGTTAATGTCAAATTAGAAACTCCAGTTATACGTCCATTTAGAACAAACGCGGGATTGTTTAGTCCAGAGATATGGAAGTCAGATACAAGCACTACTTCACCCCCATACTCTACCCTGAAATTGACTTTAGGGAATGATCGTCTTCGAGTTGTCTCTTCATACTCAATGTAGAATACTTGTTTTTGTTTGATGTGCAGTGTTGATGTTCCATCACCGAGAATAGTGTGAACTGAAATGGACGGTTTTGGACTTGGGCTAGCGATTGTGAAGACAGCCTGAAAATAGCAGATAGTTGATAATGTTAATATGATGGTGCCATCGTGATAAAGACTTAGACGATAACGATGTTGATTATACAAAGGACTTGATAAGCGTAAATGATAATAATTATGACATCCACCACTGACTCTCCGCCATCACCAAGAGCAACATCATCATTATCAACACCGGACCGCACCGTATCATCATCGTCATCACCTAGTAAGAACATCATAATGAGCTACATCATCAACGAGATCAAACAACCATCGTCATCGTTTCTTTTATGATTGTATAGGAGCACTATAGCCTAAAACTTACAAACAAACAAGCAAAGGAACGAAAAAACAGACAAACAATTGCAAATAAACAAACAAATTAACAAACAGACAAACGAACAAACAAGCAAACAAACAAAAAAAAACAAAAAAACAAGCAAACAAATAAACAAACAGACAAACGAACAGACAAACAGACAAACGAACAAACAAACAAACAGACAAACGAACAAACAAACAAAAAAAAACAACAAGCAATCAAACAAACAAACAAATAAGTAATATCCTTACATGTCCTTGAAGCATTAGTTCATTGAATCCATAATCGGCGAAATTCTCCTCAAGACTATTACTAGCAACAGTCTTGGGGTTTCTTTGATCCATAAGAAACACCTTTGGTGGACTTGCATTCAAGTTGTTAATGTACAATCGTCGGTGGAGTTTTCTTCCATTAATCTCTTCAATATACACGGTTCCAGATCCGCCATGTTGATTTCCAGGGCCTACAGCACCAAGGGCGTGGGTAGCTCCGCGGTATTCGTCTTTAATTAAAACGTGTACAGCAATACGGCCACCTGAGCCGCTTCCTCCTTTTAGTGCTCCATACGTACTGCCAGTACCACCACGTGTAGAGATGGAGCCGTGACCACGTAAGTAGCCAGTCTTAATCCAGACACTACCACCGCTACCGGCACCAGTTCCTGGAAAATTCATGAGATTACACATACAGTGAACAATAGAATATAGCAATATAGTAAATATATAGTTATACCAATGTAAGAACAACACTTAACCAGAGTACGTCAAATGCACGATAAACATGATAAACCATAGAACTGAATCCAAAACTTTATAGTTAAAACAATAGAAAGTTAAATAAAACATAAAAAAAGAATTATTATTAAGAAAACTTACAAAAACAAAGAATATAGTAATATACCTGTGTTTGCAGGAGCGTTATCAGCATCAGCATTGAGATTGCCATCAAGAATCAAAGCATAACCAACATTTATTCTTATTCTTCCTCCACCTCGACTGCCAAGTGTACTAGAAACTGCACCACCCCGAGCACCGGGTAAAGTAGGCTCATATATGGACCCGTATATCCCCCCTCCGGGATTTGACGCGCTATTTCCTCCTTGGGTTGCATGTCCCGCTCCTGATCCACCTGACAAGGAGGCAATACCAGTTCCGTTATTGGTAGCTGTAAAGCCTCTTCCCTTGCAACTTAGAACTGCGTCTGGCTCAAGGTAAAAGTCAGTTGCATCAAATTCGAAATACTCTCCAGTGAAGCGGCAGTTGAATTTAACATCCTGAAATAAAGAAACGTCACCATGTATTACTATTTGATTTTGTTTATTTTTTCGATCCATAATCAGTTGAGGCTAAGCTTATATCAAATCAAATAATGAAGGGGTAAGTTCATCCCCGAGGATCATGAGCAGAACAATGCAAATATTTTAGCTGTAACAAACAATGTCATTTATAGACATTTTATATATTTTTTATCATTATTATCAGTCATTTACATCGTACAAAAATGTGACATCAGAGAAGGTGTCATTGACAGTATGATACCAATGATAATAATCCGTATCAGAAATACCGTATGCAATCTTGAAAACAATGCCATTACCATATATGGTATTGTAGACGAGAAGTAACAAAAGACTTTGTATAGCGCGCGAGATTTTTTTCTTTTTTTACAGTCAAAGGACATTAAGCGTGCCCGTCGACTGCATTATTCATTTCATTTTTCGATTTTTCAAACTTCTCAAAATTCATATAAATAATTATGATATCAAAAATAATTGATACTATTATTAATATTGATAATAAATCTGATTATTCATTGAGATTTAAAGAGGTTTCATTCAGTTTTTGAATACTTTAAAGGAATTCTGGAAAACAAAGAATGAAGTCAAGAATCGAATAATAAAACGAATAATGCAGTCTAGACAGGCACGCTTCATGTCCTTTGACTGTAACAGGTTGAGATTGCAACAGGACAATAGGCATATCTTTGATACGCAACGATGTAGAATACTTACCAGTAGTCCAACAGTAAAGTGTACACCCATTGGTACAGGGTAATTAATAACAGTTCCACTGCCATACTCAAGTGAAGATAACGTAAAGGAACCATCTGGGTCGATCCGCTGATATTTATGGTTCTTGTATATCGCTGTATGTGCATGCCAGTTAACATGTATTGTACGACCATATGCTACACGCAGATGCTGGACATTTGTTAGTCTCCCATCCCAGTCAAATGCCACTGGCCCGTTACCAACAATGTGGACAGTAGTGGCCATTACAGCTTCTGAGTATCTATCAAGCTTGAAGTTGGTTGCAGTTCTGAAAACAGATCACAAAATATATTTCCTAAGCTGTAGGACAGCATCCAATGATATCATAACATAAATAAAAAATATCTTTGGACTAAAAAAACTTCACTTTTTTTCATGGTGATCACGTTTTTGGAGATTCTTGTGTTATCAAATGTATACAGATTGCACTACCGTGTACTTAAATTATATTTTAAGAGAGATTACTGTTATGAGAGTTTTGATGTTTAAAAATGGCTGTTTTCTTTACTTAAATTACGATTCTATTTTTTAAATACCTGGTAATAGTAGACCTTGCTTCTTTGTATTCCACATTGACACTCTGATTCCTATGTACATGGACCAGGCCAGTACGATCTCCTATCATCTTATGAATAATCAAAGTTCGTGTTGTATTGTCAGGCACTAAGTGAATCGAAGCGCTTCTTGCAAGGTGAAGCTCATCAAATTCATAGTGGTCTCTGCCATGATCAAGCGTCACATAGTGTGGCCACGGCCTGCCTTTGTTGTCAATTCTGAGCTGTGTGAAGGGATATCCTCTGCGAATGTCTTGTAAGTACACTGTTCCTGGTCCACCGGAGTACTCAGTGGCATCTTTATTGGGATCTCCAGCTCTGCCTCCTATAGCAGAATAGTCCCCAAGGAATTTATTTGGGGTTCCTGTGTAGACAGCAATTCGTCCTCCAGATCCGCCACCAGAGAGGCTTCCATCCCCACTGCCACCATCAACGGCTATTTGTCCATGTCCAGTGAACCGACCACAGTTGATAAGAATACCACCACCACTTCCCCCGCCAGCGTTGGAGCTGCCTGGTGCGTTGTTTCCGTTTGCTTGTATTGTGCCATCAAGGTAGATGTCATCACCGATGTTGAATATCATTTTCCCGCCTGCTTTTCCTCCTTCGGACACTCGCGGGCATCCTCTTGTACCATATTCAGTGGGTTTGTAGAGATCACCATAGGGAGAATTAGATCCGGAAAGTCCTGAAACAGATTATAAATGATCACGGAAAATATTTAAAAGTTATGACATGTTATGACAATCATTGATAAAACAATTTGCGATGATTATATTAGCATTACAAATATTTGTAGCCAAAATGCATGGTCATCATGAGAACACAAATATGATATGATCAACGCATATAATAATAATGATTATTATGTTGATGATGAGGATGACAATGATGATGACAATGAATTCAATTACCTTTTCCACCATTACTTGCATAACTACCGCCAGTCCCTAGGCATAAAGGAGACACTGTTGGCCCTATGTTTGGATTAGGCCTGTCATCTCCTGAACACGTCATTGTGCTTCCAGATTCAAGTAAAAGAGTGGTGACACCAACATCAAATACATCAGCTCTCAGCTTCGCACCGTATTTCATGTGTATCTTTCCCACTGAACAGCGTATTCCACTGGAATGGTCGAATAATAATTCAGTGCCATCTTGAAGTTCAAGCATTGCCAGTGCGAATTTTCCGACTTCAGATACTACAACAGTGTCATTTCGCTTCTCTACGGTTTGAATATTTTGTGAAAACTTTGCCTTAAGCTTTTTCGTTAAGAAAAGATGAGTGACATCCACCAAGCGTCCGTCTACTGCTAGTGAGAAATCTCCAGGAATCTGACCTAGTCCCTTGGCGCCATCTCCAATAACGTATAGTGAGTAACCAAATACTATTTCACTTCCTTTGTCCATTTGTAGATTAACAGGAGGTTTAGAAACACTGTGGGCAGTGTCGGACGCCTCAAGTTGAATAACGTGGTTTTCAAGAGCATGAATAAGACCGGTACGATCGCCATTGAGTTTGTGAATGATCAAAGTTTTCGTGGAATTACCAGACGACATGGCAATCGAGGCACGCCTCCAGAGCTGAACTTCAGAGAAAGCGTAATAAAGTCGCCCCACTTCGTGGATTGTAACAACATCTTGTACTGATCTCATGACGTTGTCGATTATTAGCTTGGTATAGGTGCGTTTTGAGCGTACTTCACTGATATAGATTGTTCCTGGACCTCCATGTGTTCCTCCTGTAGAAACACCTCCTTGCGCAAGTAGGACACCCTTGTAGGCTTGTGTTGTTACATCAATAGCAATTCGACCAGCTGCTCCTCCTCCTGCATTTGATCCACCACCATTGCCACCGTTTACATTAGTAATACCATATCCTACAAAAACACACCATACTATCAGTACTGATTAAATAAATAAATAAATAAATAAATAAATAAATAGATAAATAAATAAATAAATAAATATATAAATGAATAAATAATAATAAAATATAACGAATGAATGAATAAATAAATAAATAAATAAATGAATAAATGAATGAATGAATAAATAAATAAATGAATAAATAAATAAATAAATAAATAAATAAATAAATAAATAAATAAATAAATAAATAAATAAATAAATAAATAAATAAATAAATAAATAAATAAATAAATAAATAGGTAATATAAATTTATTAACTTTAGTTGAATTCTGCAGTTACGCTCAAATGTAAGTTAGCGACAATATATCCATTAAATACCAAACATTGTTAAAAGAAGAATTAAAGTACAACAGTAATAGAATGTAAGCGATTCAAAACTTTTGAAATCTGTTTTTGATAAAAGAGCATTAAAATCGATTAGTACAAGGTTAGATAGTTAAATTGGTCCGTGTACCTTCCGGCCATTCAATTTTGATAAAAATCAAAAATTGAAAAATTGACCAAAAAATGTTTGTTTTTTTTGGTTTTTAAAATGTAAGTTTATCTCTTTGTTGTTTGGATTTACGTGTGTTCTACATCTTTAAAAAATGCGAATAATTCAAATATGTTAATTAATTAATTGATGTTTGCTTGAAACTCAAATTCTCACCTGAAAACACGTCTGTTTTAATCCAAATACTTCCACCACTTCCACCACCAGCGCCATCCTTTGCATTTTCACCAGACACGGTGATGGTTCCGTCATTGATCACTTCGTTACCAGCTTCGATTTTAATGTAGCCGCCACCGCTACCTCCTAAGACATTATTATTGCCTTTTCCTCCTCGACGACCCGAATCTTTAGGCTGGAATAAAGCACCGTGGTAGAGACCACCAGGACCTCCACTACCACGTCCTCCAGAACTTCCATGTCCACCACCGGCACCTTTGAGTAAAGATGATACCTCTGCAGATGGTACAGCTTGCCTTGCTGCATTTCCTCCAGCACAGCTTAGCAAAGCACCCGTTTCGACATCAATTTTACCTGTCCGCATGCTTGCATGATGCGCAGACAATGATGCTCCAAATTTGATATTAAGGAATCCGACAATCAGGTTCATTTCAAGTTCATCTTGCATAGTAAGTGAGCTGCCACTGTAAAGCAACATGTTTGAAAATAAGAACGTCGCAGGAGACTCTTTTTGTTTTGATGTCTTTGCTCCATGGTGAAGGATCACTTTCCTGTTTTGGGTCACAAACAAATCTCGCACAGTTGTCAAGGTTCCATTTACTTCCAAGGCAATTTTACCGGTTCCGACGACATACGTTTTAGTTGCCAATACAGCTTCACCACCAGAGTCGACTTTTAAGTTTACTGGCGTTTTAGTAACTGGACTTGGTGCATTCACTTCAAGTATCATCGTTTGATTGTTCAATACATGAAGTAATCCGGATTTATCACCATAGAGCTTTCTGATGTCGAGTACGAAGGAAGCACCGGGAGTTGGATACATTCTTAGGGAAGCGTCATTGTACAGGTGAAGCTCATTGAATACAAATTTGTCGGTATTCTCTCGCAAGGTAACATAGTGATTCCATCCCTGATCCTGGCTATTAATACGAAGTTGAGTGTAATATTGTTTGTAGCGCTGTTCTTTGATGAACACGGTTCCTGGTCCCCCTGATCTCAGCCTATTGCTCACGGTACCTCCTATTGCTTGTAGTTTACCACGATAGTTGAATTTTGTTTTGACATGGATAGAAACTCGTCCACCAGCACCACATCCACCAGTTCCGTCTCCTGTTCCACCATTTGCTGAAATGACCCCTGAACTTCGAAGGTCTTTCAAAATACTCAAAAACACACTTCCTCCACTCCCACCGCCTGCGTTACTTGAGGAAGCACCGCTGCCTCCATTAGCAGATATGTAACCATCGTTTAATAGATAATCTGCTGTTATAAGTATAACACCTCCACCGTTACCTCCAGATCCGGGTGTTGACCCGTTGCCTCCGGGGCTTCCTGGTTTATCAGGTCTAAAAATAGTTCCGTAAGAACCCCCTCCTTGAACGTTTGCACTGCTTGATCCGCCTTGACTGCCATGCCCTCCTCCAGATCCTCCAGAGGCTGAATTGCTTCCTGATCCAATTTTTGTTGTTTCACTTATGGCGTTATTAGTCGATAGTGCTGCTCCACGACCTATCAGAAGAGTCTGAGCTTGTATGTCAACAAATCGTCCACGTAAAACGACTCCATTTTTTAAGTCGAGTGTTGTGACAAGTATTCTCAAATTCTGTGGAGCTCCAAAGTCGGAACCACTTTTGAGTGTGATTGATGCAAACTGCTGTATACCAGGAAGGCTTTGAAATACAATTTCTTTACCTTTCATGAAAGTTGTTTGTGATGTTAAACCAAACTGGACCCGACTCCCAGACTCAACAACCAGATGCCGTACATTTGATATCTTTCCATCAACTTTCAATGTTGCCCCATCAACTGTAAGGCTTGATGAAACTACCATGTTAGCTCCTTCTTCAATGTGAACATTTGTTGTTAGTGTTAAGTGACTTTCCTTGGCTTCAAATACTTCTGCATATAATGTTTGGTTACGTTTTACAGCCATTTCTCCTACACCGTCAGCATTAAATTTGTTGATATTTATAGTAAACTCTATAGTTGGTGAGCTGTAGATTTCAAAACGAACGCTTCCAACCATCTTAAGCTCATCAAAGTCAATTTTACGGATAGAAGGTGCAGGCAGTACAGTTGTTGGTCTATTGCCTACAATCTTATGATTTTCGATCCAAAGTCTTTTCCTTGGTACTCGTTCATTATTGTCATGAATATACACTGTCCCTGCTGCTCCAAAATATTTTCCCGTTCCTCCAAGCGTTTTAAACCCACCCTCAAAGCTTAGTAACTTTTGTGTGTAGATGGCAATACGGCCACCGCTGCCACCTCCACCAGTGCTACTTCCATTTCCTCCTTCGCTCCCGATAACACCATTACCAATGATGTCTTCTGCGGTGATCAAAATACTTCCACCACTACCTCCTCCACTTTGAGCTCCTTTTCCAGGTTCACCATCAGCTCGGATCTCTCCATCGACTTGTAATATCTTCAGTATTTTCATATGTAAAAGACCACCTCCAAAGCCTCCAGCGCCAGAACTTCCATTACCACCACCACTTCCAGTGTTGTTGGGTTTCGTTGCAGAGCCATACCAAAGTCCACGATTATCAACTACATTCCCACCATACCCTCCGTGGCCTGCACCAGTTCCAGATAAACCAACAGTTTTTCCAGCACCAGGACCTGACTCACTCAACTGACCTTGCCCTGACAAGTCAATCAGTGCACCAGAGTTAACTGTGACAGAAGAAGCTCTGATATCCATCCAACTACCTTGTAAGATAGCTCCGTAATTTAGCTCCAAGCTACCAACAGTCAGTGGGATCTTTTTTAGTCTTGCATTTTCGAAAGAAAGTTTTGCAAGCCTTTTGATCTTTAACGTTGAAAACTGATACTCGCCACGGTTGGTTATGTGAGTGTATTTACCATCAATGAACCTTGCTGTTCTTGCCGTAGCAGAGAACTGTGTTTTTCGGTTGACGTCGATGATCATATCCAAGACGCCAGTTAATGTACCTGCAAACCTATTATCAGCTCCTCTGAATGAGACAACATCAGGAACTCGAATTTCACCATCGTGGTCAACATGAATGTTGTAATCAGGCTGTAGAGATTTTGAATCTGGTTCTATTACTACGGAAACGTTATCTTGAACATGCAAAGTACTTTTGTCATCACTGATAATCTTATTCAGAATAGTGTTCTTTTCAAAATGAAGGATCACACGTCCATACAATCCAAGTTCATTAAAACTGTATGCTTGGACACTTGTCTCTTTAAGGTAGGCATGGACAACTTTATCATCATTACCACGATTATCGACAATAAGACGTTTCGATCTTACTCCTGGTCGATTTTCTTCAATGTAGATAGTTCCTGGTGAGCCACTCAAAGAACCTCCTTTGCCTCCCTTGGATTCAAGCAGCCCCTTGTAATCATATTGACGATTGATGAGAATAGAAATACGTCCTCCTCCCCCTGCAGCAGATTGTGTAGTTACTCCATTACCCCCGGTTGCTTCAATCTTTCCTCGTCCAGACATTACCTCAGAAATAGTTATGTTGACTGTTCCACCACTTCCACCTGCAGTGTTCTTCGATGCGTGTCCTCCATTTGAAGAAATAAATCCATCAATAATAAGTTTTTCAACCTGAAGCTCTATTATTCCTCCACCATTTCCTTCGCTCATGTTGGTAACTTTTATTCTCCCACCACCACTTCCAAACTCCTGAGCTCGGTAAAGAGATCCATACAATTTACAATTTCCACCACCACAACCTCCATAACTTCCGCCTTGATTTCCTACTCCTGAGCCAGGACCTTGCCCAGCTCCATGCCCAAGCTTATCCGCTAGTAGAACTCCACTAAATGCGATGTTCAAGGATGGGGTTTTAACAAGCAAGTAAGAACCTTCCATCACACCCTGGTATGCAATGTCTATGGCCAATGATTGAATCTCGACAGGTTTCTTTAAGCTCACATCAGAATCAAACTTTATCCTTCCTCCACTTGAAACAATGAGTGATCGAAATAAAAACTTTCCAGGTTTTGCAGACATCGAGCCAATCACACCAGTTTTAGCTACAACAACTAAAGCATTTTGTCCTATTACTATCTCTTGACCACCAATAAGTCTACCACCAAGATACAAAGATGGTGTTGATTGTGTACGAGTTATAAAAAGCTTTGGAGCAAGATTGAGTGTTCCTCCCTCATCTACGATAAGTGCCCAAGGGAACATGAAATGTTGCTCACTTACAGCTTTGCTAGCACTTAGAGAAAGGGATTGATTTTTTCGGACGTACAAGCTACCACTGTTATCTCCATCCATTTGTAGCACATCAATTTTCATTTGAGTGTTCTCCAAAGAGGCTATTTCCAAACGAGCGCTGTTAACAAGTCGTAACAAACGCATTGTGTACTCTTTCTTCTGCTCGTGCATAATTATAGTCTTTGCCATTGTTTGCAGCTTTTTATTGTCCACAATAGTAGTGTTTAGCGCTATCCCGGTTACAACTTGTCTGATGAAAATTGTTCCGGCAGCACCATGATCTTTTCCCTCCCCTCCATAGGCTGTGACAACTCCCTTGTATTCATAATCATTGACATATATAGCAATTCGTCCACCAGAACCACCACCAGAAGAATTTCCAGATCCTCCGTTGCAGGTGATTTTACCGTGTCCAAAAAGCTTATTAGCTCTCATGAAAACAGTTCCACCACTGCCTCCACCAGTGGAATCTCCATCACCATCAGCACTAACAAGACCATTGTTAGTGAAACCGTTCTTTATACCCATGTATATAATACCACCACCACGCGAAGACAGCCCACTTCCAAAGTGAATTGGTTCAAATACTGAGCCATAAGCTGACCCACCGTCCTTTCCGCCTCCTTGACCACCATGGCCAGCGCCGCTGCCTGAAGACTTGGGTGACCCGGTGCCACCTAAAAGACCACCTCCATTAACCAATACTTTCGCATTACTTTCGATTGTTAGATCATCAGAAGTGATGTTTATCGTTTTTGTCAGTCCATTGGATGTTATAAGAGAATCTTTTCTGAGCAAAAGCGAAGTCACATTGAGTTCAATGTTCGTATGTTTGAAACTCATCTTTGATCCAGACTCTAATATCAACGAAAGAAGATCAATCGTGGATAGAGAAACACTTCTCCGTATGACTGATGAGGAATCAACAACGACTGAAGAGTTTGTTAGAAGCTTCAAAGTCTGGGTTTGTATTTCGCCATTACTTAAGAGTTCCACATGTTTTGATTGGCCGATTTCTGGCTGAGCTGCAATTAGGAGTCCCGATATTGACAGGGCAGGGCTGCTATGGCCATTAAACACAGCTTTGTTATTTATCTTCAACGTTCCTCCACTGTTAATGTTTAAGACACAGTTTATCTCCTTTTTGATATTTTCAATGTTATCTATTTCAACATTGCTGCCTTTGGATACGACAATTTTACCAATTTTATTTGTCTTCAGAGTTGTTGCAGTAATATTTTGATTAGATATGGTAAAAGTCCCTGATCTAATTTCCAGCCTTCCAAATTTATATTTCTTTGTTTTGGTCGGTAGAAAGCATTCTGAGTTCCCATTGATAAGAAGTGTATCATGTACTGGGGAATTTTCTGTATTTCTGAACACAATAGTTCCTGTTCCTCCAGATATTGCTCCTTTTCCTCCATTAACATCAAAACTACCTTGAAAAACCTCCATTTCATGAACAGCTCGTACTGATATTCTCCCGCCTCCTCCGCCATTACCTGTACTTGTTCCTCCATGAGCCTGCAAAGTACCTGAGCCTTTCATAGTTGTGCTTGAAATAAACAAGCTCCCTCCACTTCCACCACCAGCGCCATTTTGACCATCTCTTCCATTGGCAGTGACGGTTCCATCAATATCCAACTCCTGTGTTATTATCGTCAATGCGCCTCCTCCTTTTCCTTTGTTTGCGACCGTTCCATCTCCAAATGAACCATAGGCCATTGGTGCAAAGATATCTCCGTAAATAGAATTCTTATCAGTAACACCGCCTCCAAGACCACCATAACTACCTCCATGGCTACTTTGGGCTTTTATTGCGCCGTCGAAAGCTGAGGCCATAGCATTAATGGTGCCTCCTGCTTTGATGGCCAATTTATTAGTGGTTAAGAATGCGATTTTACGCCAGTCAGTAGAAGCTTCGAAGTTCAGAACAGCATCTCCTTGTATTGTGAGAGAATGGTAAGAGTAATTCCCAGCTTTTAGAGTACAAGTTTGTCCCGGCAGTAGAGTAAAGTTAGCATAACTACATCCAATGTTATAAGTCACATTATATCGTGTCTCATTGTAAAGGTAGTAAATAACTCGGCTTTGTAGTGATGAAACTTTGTCATCCCATACAGTCTTGTAAATCGTTTTAGAGACATTATGAGTGACTATATAGGAAATGTTTGACTTCGTCCATACGTGTAGTCCTGTTCCACATGGGTTGTAAAGTGTAGGTGATGCGATAGCAAACGTTTGATAACCATGAGGACAATCTTGTCTAGACAAGGCAGGCCCTTTTTGCTCAACAACTTTATTAGAAGATACGACGGGGATGTTTACTGAATCAAATTGTGAGCCGTAATCTTGTTGGAAGGAATTTGTTTTAATGTTCACTTTGCCAGGACTGTTAGTTACTACACTACCTTTCTGCTTCACATAAAAATTAACAAAGTCCATTGTCGATTTACCGTTTACTGGTGGTTTACGATAGCCAGTGTGACCAGGATATTCCAGGATCAGTTTTGCGTTAATACCAACTGTCATGTCTTTCACACCAACAAGGCTTCCTGATATGGTCATCGTTATACCTCGTCCGATAAAAACCTTTGATGGTAAAGATAAAGTCCCCCCATTTGTGATCTTGACACTAAAAGGAAGTTCTATTCGAGGAAGCACAACACCTGTAACACCTATGTAAGTGTCATGGTACTTCTGTGTTATTAATAACCCTGAATGGTCACCATATGCCTTCCTGGCAATAAGGGACATCGGATTACCATCCTTCTTGCAAGAAACCATGTACACTGAAGCAGATCCTAAGATATGCACTTCATGAAACGTATAGTCAATAGTTTTACTATTACAAATGAGGACACTTGGGGCATTGATAGCTGACAGACCATTATTGTCCAGAAACAGTTTGGTGTATATATTATTGTTAACGTATTGGTGTTGGTAAAATAGTCCTGACGCTCCGTTCCTGTTTGCTTTTCCTCCGTTTAACTTAACAGAGAAGAGATTTGATGATTTCTTGTAGTATATAGACACTATTCCTCCACTTCCTCCACCACCTGAGACAGCTCCACCATCGCCACCACGAACATCGAACATTCCAAGACCTTCAAGGTTGATGACGTTAATATATAAAGATCCTCCAGCACCACCACCACTTATGTCATCAAGTGCCGACTTTCCCCTATGAAAACAATAAATAGCGACATATAAAACACTGCAATACATATACATCACCTGAAAACAGTACATGCCAGTAATGGTGCAATAATTATAGTAATACAATATACTTATAATAGTGAATAAAAGACAAAAACGGTTATCATATCATAACATTGCATACATCACTTATCTCTCGCGTTAGTTTATGGATATACGAATTCAGATAAACAATTTTTGTCTTTGTTCGGAACCTACGAAACTAAGTACAGCATTTATTTAACGTATAATATGGATAATTTTAAGGCAACTGTTTTTTTACCTTGACGATATAACACCATCTAGTCTCAGTACACCACCAACAGTGACATTCAGTCTTCCACCTCCGTAACCACCATGACACGAAGGACTAACTCTCCCAGCACGTCCAGCTCCACCAAAGAACGTTGGAGTGTGAATCGAATCGAAAGGTTCTTGGCGATTTTGAGCTGCTTTTCCTAGTCCTCCATAACCAGAATGACTTCCACCTGAGCCTGCAAAATACGCATCAACGGGAACACAGCGAACACCCTGTCCTTCTAACGAGACTTGAGAGCTTTCGTGCACGACCAAAAAGTTCGAAATTAAGGTAACATTTCTCCCAACCAAGGAGCCTCCTGGGTTTATTTCAAGTGATTTCGTTTTCAGAATATATTCCTCAGTTGTGCCTACCATCTGTAATATACCCTTGTCGAGTATCTTGATGGCGTTGATGTCGAAATGAAGAGCTTTTGGTTTTCCTGTAGTAAGAGCTGAGCTGTTAGATCCAAGTTCAACAAGGCAGTCAGATATGGTAAGATCTCTCACTCCAAAGAGATATCCTTGCAATGATAAAGAGTTTCTACGAAGCATTATTCGATCTTGAAGGTGCGCAAATCCGAGTTCATAAACATTAAGATTTACTGGAATGTAGTAATCAGTCTCTTTGATAACTAGTAACTGCTTTGGTCCTGCGTGGATAAAGCCAAAGCTATCGCCCTCATAGTCACCAATAAGCTTCTTGACTTCAATCATACGCAAGTGATGTGGATCCATTTCGAAAGCAAGATGTGCACCGCCACCAAGCCTTAGCTCATCGAAGCTGAATCCTTCATAAAGATCTTCGCTTAAAACTGCATAATCTACTCCCAATATACTTGGGTTGCGCTTTAATGATGTCTTAGTCAGCCAGGTTCGTGCGCTGTCACTAGACAAAGAGCTATAGGTTGTAATCCGCGTTGATGCAGGTCGTCGCCCAAGGTTGTATATCTCAAGAATCGTCTTCCCAGTCGTTTTGTCCTTTTTGTAAATGGTTCCAGCAGCTCCAGCTTCTACGGGAGAGCTTCCTCCGTATGCAGTGACAGATCCTGTGTAGAAAGAGCTAGTTGAAAGGATCGAAATTCTTCCACCACTTCCACCACCACCACCTGCACTTCCACCATTACCACCATTTGCCTGAATGACTCCAGCGCCGGCAAAAGATCCTGTATCGACAAGAAGGCTTCCACCACTCGCTCCTCCAACAGTACTCCCTTCCTTAGCACTCTGCCCATCAACTTTAATAGCACCATCTAGTTTCAAACTTGTTGAGTTCATATACAGAGCACCACCTCCAAGGTTCTTCCCACCGCCGCCAGAGCTTCCAAACATACGAGGATGAGTGAAGCTATCATAAAAAGCTCCTGTTAAGAGTTGGCCTTTTCCTCTTCCTCCCCTTCCACCATGACCTCCCCCTGACGATCCTAAGGCATTAGCTATTCCTCTTCCTGGAGCGACATCAAAGCCCTGAAATAAATTACATCATTAGTTACAATGCATACTTGGGAGTGAATTCAAAACGTGATCTTTTTTAAACTAGTAATACCTTAAAGCTTAGGTCAATATATCCAGACTGTTCAATTACGACTGTTTGAGTCTCCAATGTAAGTCGATCAGCAGTAAGTACACCACCACTTCGTATCCATAGAGATGAGCAATAAATAAAAAGACCATCAACATCGCTTTCAATATCAATCCTGCCACCTCCTTGAATCTCAATGGCTCCAAATTTGATCACTCGGGATATGTTGCCATTAGGCGCTGTCAGTCGTCTATGAAGAAGAAGATTTAGTTGCACGAATGAAGGAATAATTGATTGAGTATCACATAAATAAATGAATGTCTGAATAACTTATTCATTGAATGAATGATTGGATAAATGAATGAATAAATGGATAAATGAATGAATGAATGATTGGATAAATGAATGAATGGATAAATGAATGAATGAATGATTGGATAAATGAATGAATAAATGGATAAATGATTAAATGAGTGGCTAAATGAATGAATGAATGAATGCATAAATGAACTAATTAATAAATTGATAAATGAATGAGTGAATGAATGGATACATTAATAAATGTTGAATTAATGAACAATTTAATATTCAATATTCTGAATTCTAAATTATCTATATATCATTTAGTCTCTGATGGCGAAAACTCATAATAAAGCACATTCGTTTAGCAAGGCCTCATTTGAACTAATCGTAGTAATTGAACAATTTAATTAATAAACAAATGAATAACCAAGTAATATTAGTAAAAGTGTTAATTCCGAGGGTAAGAGGAATTAAACGTCATTTATAGCAAAATGGTTATTTTATATAGTATGGCCATAAAGAAGCACAATTACCTTAAAACAAGCTTCCCTTGGTTACCAACAGTAACATTATGAGCTCCACTGACACTTCCAGCAACAATCACCTTTATTCCATCAATGAACAAGTTTTCTGGTAGTTGAACATCACCTTGTCTATAAACATTCACACCTAATGGAAGCTTCTGTCCATTGGCGCTGCCACCTCCTGATGTCATTTTCAGCGATTGATGCGCTTGGATATGCAGTATTCCAGATAAATCTCCAGTGAAAGTTCTTATAGCCCACTGAATGGGTGAGCCTGGAGGGTTGGTGAGAACCGCCAACTGGGACTTTCCCCGAATGTCAAGTTGGTCAAAATTGATGGCCTTGACTGAGCTTTCTGGTGTTATCCAAGTTCTACCTCCGTCATGTAGGACGTTAGTGATGTCATCGGCTTTTGGTGCACCGACATTGTTGTTGTTTACAATAAGCTTTGTCTTGTTCTTTTTGGTATCTCTGACAAACACTGTACCGGCACCGCCAGCCTCAAAACTAGAAACAGACAGGAAAAGTAAAAATATTATTTCAGTATCAATAAACAAAACAACGATAAACAAAACAACAATTTTAACATTGTAAAGCGCATTTGAACATATTGCACATGCAACATTGCGCTCTATAAGTTCCATATCATAGTCGAAACCAAAAGTAAAAGTAAAACAAATAATAATAAGACTCAAAATACAAGAGCATACCTAACACACAAGTTATTTCAATAGTTAGCAAAAAGAGATGAAAGCCTTAGCAAAAGTCTTTTTACTCACAAAACTACAACATAGACAAATTCAACATTACAGACTTATTTTACAAACGTAATCAAAACGAAAAACAGACATACTCGCTCGAGCCACCATAGGCTTGCAACGATCCAGTGAAACTGCTGTTATAGAAACTTGCTGCAACTCTTCCACCACCACCTCCACCACCATAAGACATTCCACGTCCACCAAGAACCATAGCCTCTCCATTTCCAGTCAATGTTTTGGTCTGTAGCCAAATACTACCACCACTTGCACCACCAGAAGATTGTTGTTTACTGTCCTGGCCATTTGCAGTGATAAGACCATCGAGGGTTAGTGTATTAGCGACAACCTTGATTATACCTCCGCCCTTAACTGATAGGCTTCCACTACCATGAGCTCGAGGTTGGTCCACAGAGCCGTATGCACGACCTGGGGAAGACGATTCTTTTCCAGTCCCTCCTCGACCACCGTGACCTGCACCTGCAGAGTCTATAAAAGTATTCAGAACTTTAGATTTAGTCTATTGCCATAGGTTCAAATTAATTCATTGCTTTGAAACTATGAGGTTGATATTTACTAATGTAAATTGTACAAGCTACATTGAAATAGACAATTGCGGAGAAAAAGTTAGTTTAATTTAAATTTAGATTGAGTCTATTACTATAGGTTCAAATTTATTTATTGCTTTGGAACTATGAGGCTGATATCTATCAATGAAAATTGTATAAGTAACGTTGAAATAAACAATTGTGGAGAAAAATAACTTTTAAACTAGTGTTTAAACTAGTTAAAACTAGTTAAGCTGAACGGGATTGGATAAAATTAACTTTGGACAACATGCTATTGTATTACTGACGTTTCTCTCGTTAGGTAGATGTGCATAGCTTATTTGTTGATTTTCATTTGTTTGTAAAAAATATCTACACAATAACCTTACAAGGATTAATTATAGATTATCGTATAGAAAATAATCACCTGAACTGGACCCAGGACCACTCCTTATTTCCATCCCCAGTCCATCAGCAGATGTTTTACCAGACGATTCTATGTTAACATGGTCAGCGGTGATATCAAGCCATTTACCAGTCACCAGACCTCCCGCAAGAACAGAGAATGTTTCAGAAACGTTAAGGCGTAAAGTAGGAGAGGTCCCGTTGGTTGATAAGGCGGTCATGAGAGCTTCATTCATGATAGTGAGTGTACGCATTGTTAGCGTCATGGCAGGGTACCCAAATGAATGGCCCTAAAAATAATAAGAAATATTACCACAATTAGTACAGTGGAACCCCCGCCCAACGAAATGCATGCCCATACATTTTCTCTAAAGTTTACCCGCTTAATACGGCCACCCCGTTAATACGGCCACTTTTGGCTGTCCCTTCGGTGGCCGGATTAACGGGGTTCCACTATATCTAACAAGTGACGAGAAAAACAATTAAACAAACCAACCAACCAACAAACAAACAAACAAACAAACCAACAAACAAACACATCAAAGTAATAACGTTTACAAATCTGGTACAAAACTACCTTCATTTTTTACAAATGCTCACTCTGGGGCATCGATAGTATTGTCTACGTGTTTAGAATGAAGACTTTAAAATATGGAACTAAAAGATGCATGTGTGTTTATAAACTTCTAACTTCATAATTTCCACTGTTTCTTCAGTAAGGTTTATCTAAAGTTGATCAGTGAGTATAATAACTCGGGCTTCCGTGTACGGAAAAGCCCGAGTCTAAAAATGCAAACGGTTTTTTTTTCCGTAGTCGTCGTTTTGGTCCTCAAATTGGAGGATAAGGTCCCAGGCGTTCCTAGCAACAATGACATCATGTCTCATTTAATTTGAATCATGTCTCATTTTGCGGCTGGGTGATATTATATTACCTTTTCGGAAATTTCCAAGACTGTGCCTTTTCCAATTGACAACTCATTCAATCCACTAAGTGCCCCTTCCAGTGTTATGATTGGATAATACATATTTTTAAGTAACATTTTAGGAGGCACGTGAAAGAACCCTTGATCATAAACCTTGAAACTTGCAGGGAATTGGGTTGGCGCAGAGTTAACGATGAGTCTCTGTGATTTTCCAACATGCAGCATCCCACCGCTGTCACCATCAAGGCGGCCGACGTTTAACGTGATGAAGCACTCGTCTAAAACACGTGGACAGTCACCGACATGTCTTAACGCAACATGACCTGGAAAACGAATAAAATATATGTATTGGCTATCAAATTTATCAAGTGGGGCCCAATGATGTTCAGTTAGTCGTTTGTTGAGTTAAAAGGAAAATTCATTGGCTACGCGTACGTCTGATGTAATATTGTTTGTAATGTATAAAGAAAAATATTGTTGATTCTGACCAAAGTGCACGGTGTTGTTCTGTGACTTTGAAAGTTATCTCAGCGTCAAAATCTCAATAGAACTTTTCACGGTTATCAACCTCAGTCCCGATAAGGCGTATTATTTTCTTTAGAATTTGACTACAGCCCGTAAAACGTTTCAGTGTTTCAATTGTTTGTTAAATTATGCATTTCTTAAATTACCGCTAGCTGTAGTCAAATTCTAAAGAATTTATTACACGCTATCGAGACTGAGGTTGATCGACGACAACTGCGTAATGGTCCATTAAAAACCTACCTCCACCCTTGACTATCATGTGTTCAATAGTAAACACCTTCAGGTACTCTAAGTACAGCCATGCTCGACCTCCATCATTAGATATATCCCTGTAATCATCAATGTAAAGTTTATTTGTGCGGTAGCCATTGTTATCGACTATCAACGTTCGATAGGTTTTGTTCCTAGCAAGGAAAACCGTCCCAGGACCTCCAGGCTCACTACCGCTGTTTCCACCATGTGCTTTGTAGGTTCCACCAAAACGAGATGTGTTGAAGTGAATGGCGATTGGTCCACCGCCTCCACCACCACCGTCTGTGACGTTAATAACTTTAGTGGCAGCACCTCCTTTGGCAAAAAAGTTTCCTACACAAACAAGAACAAAGTTTTTAATATCTTAATCGATTATTAAAGAATTTCACGAAATTAACATAAAAAGGCACATATGCCATACACCATATGTCTTGTCCATACTAGTTATATAGGGCATGGCCGCAAAGAGATAAATTATAAAGACGACGAAGATGTCTTTCAGCGAAAACATAGAGCATCTAAAACAAGTATTTGTACTTTTGCAACAATTAAAACTAACTTTAAATAATAATTGTATCAGTCTTTTGCGGTCAAACTGATCATCTTAATGTTTTTGTGTGTAATTTTGCGTGAAGTATCCTAGAACAATGAGAGAATACCAAAATATTAAAACCAAATAAATTCGGATTGCATGAAGTTACAATGACCACATTAATCTACTAATATGGAATATAAATGGCCCCTTTACAATGTCTTTACAATGTCTGGTATTTTTGTTCGGACCGGTTTACAATCATAAGGTTTAGTAAAAGTACCTTTGCCAGTAAGCAGATCACATTCGATATAAATACTTCCACCACTACCACCACCTGTTCCCTGGTAAATAGCACGAGCAGCTGATACATCAATAAGTCCATCGTTTTGCACAAGCCCTGAGCTCATGATGTAAATGACTCCACCTCCTGTGCTTCCACCCTAACACAGTAAAATTTCGCAAAAACATTAGAACATCAACATAGACACTCCAAAGGAAAACTTCTGGTAATTTCAAAGTACATGATGTAGTGGTTTTAAATCTGAGTCACTCAAAAAGGAAAACATGCGAAGGAAGGGAAAGAGCAGCTACTTATTATGATTATAATGAAAATACTTTGATGATGGTGATGATAATGATAATAATGATGAGTATGGTAATAATGTATGATGATGATCGTAGCGGAATATTAAGCAATGGAAGCCGCGCCATTGCATTGAAGCGAGACAAACGTTGATTTCACGGGACAATCATTCACGTGTCTCTATCATTGCAAGATGATATCCAAAGGCGCGGCTACCATTCAAGATGGCGCAGGGAACTGTGAAGGGAACTATTATAGAATCCCGAAAAAAGGTATATTTATCTAAATGATAGTGGTAATAATGACAATGAGATGGAACGTAAAAAAACCTCACCATATCTTTGTAACCTTGTCCACCACCACTGCCAGGGTTTACAGGTCTATCCAGGATACCATATGCCCTGCCCACACGTAATTGACTACCACCTCGACCTCCCGCACCACCATGACCAGCACCAGAAGCGCTGGACGCCGATGCAATACCAGGCTCACGACCTTGACCGGAAATGAATCCACGAGCACTTGCTGTGAGGACAGCAGATACATCGACGTATACAGCACTGGCTGTTATGTTTAGGATAGTGCCACTCATGATGGCACCGGCGTTGATTTTGAGCTCTTTTTTGAGATATATCCTAGAAGATGTGAATAAGAACATTTGTAATGCCGAATACGTCTCTCCTATTGCGTTGCTTTTGTGCTTTAGTGGAATGCAATTTGAACCCATTTCACATATCTATATCGTAAATAAATAGCTCGTGAGCCCTCTTGATAGTCTTTGGTCTCCTGGCAAACGTATAACTAAATAACTAGAAAAATAACTAGAAATATTGACCCAACTCAGTGCTGGTATATGTGTGCTATAGTAGTAACAGCTGGACGTTTCATGAAGAAGAAAAAACCTTTCAAGCGTTCAATGGCATTAGTATTTTCCAAAATCTAAAAAACTGTCCAATTCAGATGAATTAAAGGTCACTGCTTGTGGGAGTTCTACACATATTCTGCAAGTAATATTAAAGCTACCTGAGGTGTGTTGGGCTAGAAGCCGTCTGGTGTATTCGTCCTCCATTAAGTATTGTTATACTGTTCATAGATAACACACTTTGATTTTGTGAGTTGACGCGAGCCATTGATGTGACGTCCAGCGTACTGCTGTATGAGACAACCAAGTCTTGAAGTCCAACGATAACAGAATCTGCATATATGGAAGTTTCCTGAAGATAGACTTCTTTTGGTAGAATGAGGAGAGAATTCTAGAAAAACACGTATAAAAACGAACTTTCACTACAAACTCAGTATAACTACGATATAATATATTGACTGTTTGCTTGTTTGCTTCACATATATATACTATTCATTTCTTTTCAAGAAAGACTCATTTGGAACCCATTTTACATTTTGACATTCACATCACAAATTAACACACTTATTTTTTGAACGTTAAGCTTATAATGACTAATAATGATAAAATGGTTTGTCAGAGAGGGAGTAGACAGAGGGAAAAACGCAGCTTAATACAAAGTCTAACAACAACATGCTGCTAATATTTTACTTGCCTATATAGAGTAGAACATTTTTTAAACAATATAAGGAATTTTTTATATTGAAAAAATAGAAAACGCGCACGCGTGCTGTGTGCAGTTATAGAGCACGGGGGGATTGACAGAACACGAGAGAAGTGTCAGGAGAAGCTTCTCAACACTTCTCGAGTGTTCTGACAATCCCCAAGTGCTTTATAACTGCATACATCAAAGAAAGAGAGCTTTCGATTATATATAAAATACAAAATTGACATAATTGATCAACATACAAATGCGCGTGCTGTGTGCTCTCATAAAGCATATGCCTCAACCAATCAAAATACGTGATTTCTAACAGTTATTTTATAATTACCTGATAAGCGTTAACACTGAATGGTAACAGCGAATTGTTATTGAGGGTGAAATTCACTGTTTGACCTTTACCAATATGCAGTACTCCAGTAAAGTCACCTTTGTATTCTGCAACGTCAATCTGTACATCACCGTTATCATTCTGCACCCCTACATGAGCCTTTCCGCGTATCTCTAGAACATCCAGCTCAAAGTATTGCGTGACAGGGCTGTCAAACCTAATCCAGGTGCGTGACGCATCCTGCTGCAAGTTAGAGCTCACTAACGATGACGGGTCATCTTGTCCGATGTAAAACTCCAGTTCGTTTAATGCAACGTGTCTCCAAAGCTTTGTCAGTGTTATGATTATCTGGTCTACGTCACTCGAGATCGCGACGTCATGGTAAATTCCTGTTTCATGGCAACCAGAAAATGACCGCTGACCGTGATACTTGAAACCGCTCTCTTTTGGGCGTCGTGATGAGACGGTGTACTTAATTTGGTAATCATGGGCACAGTACTGCGTTAGAAACAAACAAAAACAAGTGAATAGGATGGAGTGATCTGACTTGACCACCAAGTCTCAATGCTTTGTACAATAAAATTGGAATCATAACAATAATAAAATATCTAAAAATATATGAACATTAGTATAAGAAAACAAATTGATATGAGAATCAAAACGCTAATTAAAAATTAAAAATGGTTATGCAGCTGAAAGTGTTTGAGGAAAAACAATGATATTGTGCATACATTTCATATGACAAATAAACATAAAAAAATATAAAATCAAATCTACCAAACCAAAAACACTGACGGCTATTTTTTATCAATAACATTCTTTCATATTTGTATGCATTTGTAAACAGTTGTGTGCTGTAGTTAGTCTCAAAACACCCTTAAGGTAGTACCGGATACTTGGATTTCTTCAATGAATTTTTTTATAAATCCTGTCATTTATAGATCATTGTTAGGCAAGTCAAAAAACGTGAAAAAAAATTGGGGTCACCGTATTGGTTATAGAGTGATAAGATATAGTAAAAGTAGGTTTTTGCAATAATTTGCGGTGATTTGCTCAAAAGTACCTATTCAAAGCAGTCAAGAGAATGCGAAAGTATTCTGCTAGGAAAAGCATAATATTATATCAAACGATAGATCTAAGGGTTATCTAACATTTCCTGTCATAAAAATCATTGAATCATTTCCAAATATGGGTATAAGTGAGCCATAGAAGCACAATTATACACCAATTACGCACACTACATGTGTATAGAGTTGTACCATTTGTAAAATTTCAGAAAATCCAATCAATGAATATTTTATTTTTTATTCTAAATCGTAAGAGTAGTAAATGCAGTCTTGAATAAAAAGAAAAAAATGGGGGTCCCCGTACTAATAGGCGAGTTATAAGCTACCGAATCCATTTTTTTGTTAAAAAAACACGGCAACGGTCCGCGCGGGACTGGGTTCTAGTACTTTAAACATCTGCTTGAAACTTCTCAAATTATCCTTGTCATCTCCAGAAACCCTAAAACCTATTTTGTATTAGTTTTACGACTAAAGACGTCAAAATCATATTTTATCTATTCATTTTTACAAAGTTGTAAATTTGTTGTTTTGAGACAAAACAGCGACCTTGTCAGGTAGTGAAAATCTGAGCATGTTTCGAAAAATGTCCCATTTTACCTCCAAAGTTGCATGAAATGACATAATACTTTCTTAAGTTATAGATAAGGATTCAAATTAAAATATTATTTAGATAAATTTTCAAAAAAACGCAAATAAATGATGGAAAACGAGATGCGCGAAATGGATGCGCAGTAGCAAGTATCCGGTACTACCTTAAACAAGCCCAAAAGCTTGGGATAAATACGTTTAATGAATATAGAACACGATATTCACGTCCTTACCGGATATAGACGAATGTGGTGTATATATAGCGGTGTAGAAAAGTCCGCTGTCAGCCTGGTTACGTCATTGTTAGTCACAATAAAAGGCGAACCGTGATGATTATCAAAGAGTCTAGACATTCCGTTGTTAGCTTGCGATGATTTTATTACTATGCCACTGATGGAGGTGTAGCTGTTGGCGTTGGAGTCTTTTACTTGAAGGTTTAACTTTTCGATCTGATAAAACATATACATATGAACCCAGGTGTCAATAATGTCTATCTTCAACGTGCACAAAGTCTATAGTGAACGACTGTTGGTATTAAGGTCTGACGCTTTGAACAACCAGTGCGCAATTGCAAGTCATCTTCCCCTCTCAGGTTGTGGACATGTCAGAAAACAACACTAACAATCTTTCACAATACTTTATACGATCACAATCCACTAACATCCCAATATAATGGTTATATCTCCACATGAAAAATATTTAATGTAGAGGTAGGAAGCGTACATGAGATGTGGGTGCCGGCAGAAGAAGAGCCTGTTGTGAACCTGTTATTATTATCATTATTAAAAGGTTTTACATTTTCATTATGGTCCTACCTTTTCATTTTTGAACAACGAATGGTCATTTTGTTGTTGGTGATATCTTATATATTCATAATCACTTACTTGATTGACATTCATAATCACTTACTTGATTGACTCTAGTTGTAGCCGGCGCTCTTTTTTTGTTATCAACAAACAAAGAACGTTTTCCTCTTGCTATTTTGTTGCCTCCCTGTTCGATGAATACAGTACCGGCAGCTCCGTACTCCACATTACCAAACCCTCCGGTTGCTTCAAAGACTCCATCAAAGAAACCTTGTTTGTGGAACACAGCTATTCTACCACCCGAGCCACCACCTCCCCCGTAGGTCTGGTGGTTGTATCCACCTCCGCCATTTGCCTGAAAAATACAACGACGACGACGAAGATGATGATGAGGCTACTATATTGTTGTCGACACGGTGTTAATATTAATGACGATTATACTACAGATGATGATGATGATAATGATGATGAAAATCACGGTAATGATGATGATGTTGACCACGACGATGATGATACTGAAATGATATTGTTGTGACGACGACGATTATACTGGCCCTGTTATGTAAATCATTACAATGTTGACTATAATGTTCATAATATGGGTAACGATTCCACTGATGTTGTTAATACTGATGATGGTGGTGATGACATTAATTATAAAAATGCAATAAACAAACACACAAAAAGAACAACAAACGCTCTACGTTTCACAAAGTTTCTACGTGTAAATCTTTACCTGTGTTGTGCCACTGCCTTCCAAAGAGTTCGTCTTAATGAAAACACTACCACCACTACCACCCCCTGCGTATTTCCCACCATCACCTCCATTTACTCGAATAGTTCCTTCTATATCAAGGGTATCAGTGATGTTAAGGAAAATAATTCCCCCACCTCTACCCCCTTGGTAGGATTTTTGCCATGATCCACCGCTGCTGCCTGCGAACAAAATGGAAAAAAACTTGGAATAGGTAAAACAGAAAAAGGAAATGAATAAGGACCCCTTATTCCATCAATAAGGACTTCTGATCGCGAACAATGCTAACATGGTCAATCTAACATACCAAACTCCAAAGGTTTCTTGAAAGACCCATAAGAGTCGCCGGTGAATGAAGACATTACAGATCGACCTCCGCGTCCACCATGACCACCGCCACATCCTCCAGCACTCCCTGGTACAGGAGAATCTTGTCCAGCTCCTTTGCCTGGAAAACGTAATCATGTTGATATATTTTTCTTTCAAGATCTACTGATATTTTCAATTAAGGAACTGGAACATCTTTAGATGTCATATCCGATTTCTACATTCATGGGGGTTTGTAGTAAGTATGAGCCAGTCTCAGAGGGTAGTTAGGTCCTTACTGGTTATTTTAACGACAAACCCCCCCCCCCCCCCCCCCCCCACTCCCCAATACTGCAGGTTAGTCAGTGTAGTATGGAGAGACAGCTCTGCGATTAAGTGTGAGAAATATGAATAATAAGAATAATAAGAATAAGCCACCATTTAAATTATTTCATCATATAGCAAACAATTTAAAGATACCTTTGTATACAAATGTCTGACCAGTAAGAGTAGCTTCAACAACAGCCAAGGCATCAACTGTCATTTTCTGCGCATGTACATGTAGATTGACCGCTGACAGCTTTCCACCACCAAATACGTGGACTGTGTTTCCTATAAACTCTCGGACTCGCTCCTGATTGGTTACTTGCATGACCCCTCTGTTACGTATGCTGATTGATTGGAAATTAAAGACCTAAAGAAATGAAGAAAATAAGAACACAAGTACAACCACAGGTAGCCCAAGCTCACTGTTAGTGTTAATTTACTTCAGGATTTCGTTCAGGATAAATTAGGTTCAAAAGTACCCTTATATCCTTTAGTAAATCAACACTAACAGTGAGCTTGGGCTATCTGTGGTACAACATAACCAAGTAAACACTTAAATATGACAATGAGACGATAAGTAATATATACAACATGAGCGGCCGATCTGTATGTGATATACAACGAGTACTTATGAAAGTCCAAAGTTAGTTCTTTCACATTTTACTAAAATTGTCAAATTAAAAGTAAATCTGGTCTAGAAAATTTAAGTTAAAACTTAAGCAAATGAAGACAATTTTATATCTAAAATACAACCTTCGTCACGGACGTGATTTCGTTTGTTAAACCCTCATTAATTATTAATGAATTTTATATCATCATTTATAAAAACGTGACGATCATGATTATAGTGGTGTTAGTAGTTAACAACGATGACAGCGATTGAAAGAATGATAGTAATATTAAAACTAAAAACTATAAAAGAAATAACAAAGCAGTTAATACGGTTTCAGAGACAGCGAACAATAAAAAGCCATAAAAAACAATTTGCAATACAATTATGGTATGAGATTACTAAATAAGCAAAAAAACTTACCCGTGTGGGGTTCCCCAAGGTATCATACATTTCCCTCATGTAAATTGCTCCTCCATCAACTACAGTTATGTTCTGACATCGTCGTAGAACACCATCGACTTCAACGGTTACCCCGGCAACACGTAGTTCACCCTGCATGATGGTTAGACCCCCCTGATAGATGATCATTCCCATGGGTAGATGTGATTGTAGTGAGAGGAATGTCTGATTGAAACCAAGATGAATCTGTCCTGTGCGGTCACCTTCCATTTTGCCTGACAAGAAAGAGAGTTAAGTAATGATGTGTGTAAGAAGGAGGCAGGCAAACGACAATTGAATGCAGAAAGGTGCTAATTGTGTATTGTCTAATCCGTCCATCTCATTGGTTAAAACATGAAAATCTGCCATAATTTCAGAACTAAGCGGATTTTTTAAGATTGTATTGGATATCTTATTCCCTTTTCATCTAAGATTTCCTGAGCCTTTATATATTAACATTTCTATGTGGGGAACATATCGAATTCTGACACACATCATTACTTAAATAGAATATTATATATAAAGTAACTAACTATCGTGAGGTGACGACGTGGAGACGACATAAAAGGAAGCACTACATGCAGGCAACCGAATAAACAGAAATACGAATTTCGCAACGGTAGCAAGGTTTATCAAACATGTATTTGTATTTTAGAGACGTCTTCAAAGTTTTACAAGAGACCCTTTCTTAGTTCCCTGCGCCATCTTAAAAGGTAGTCGGGCCTTGCATCGAAGCTTGCAATGATAGAGACGTTTAACACGTTACTCACGTGTCTCTATCATTGCAAGCTCAACGTCTGTCTCGCTCCGATGCAAAGGCCAGGCTACCTTTCAAGATGACGCAGTGAACTGTGAAGGGGACTATTTAATATTTTATACGTTGGAAAATTTGATAAATACCTATGACAATCGATATCCCAGTTCTTGGTTTCACTGGTTTAATAAACACTATTTGTGCTCCGCCATACAAGTGGATTTCATCTAGTTCAACATCGCTTTCATTAGCATCCAAATTACGCTCGTCTAGAGTCAACCATACACGACATGGTCCATTGAGCGAAAAGTCACTGTACGCGACGCTGAGATTAGCTGATGGGGCACGTGGTACTTGGCCATGAGCATTGATATAAAGAGTTCTGTGATAAAAACAATTATTATGAACTATCATCCAAATTGAAGTAGCTACAATAGTTTCTCCCTCTCCCCCGTATTAATGTTGAGTTTTGGGAATGTGAAACGGTTGTAATTTGAAAGACCAATCAACATTGCTCAGGGGAGATGGGGGTTTGCAAATCAAATCGATACATTTTGTATATTTTTCAAACAAAAACGCTCATGAAAATGTCCCAACAAACTTATGATTTTAAACTGCATATTTGAGTCCTGTCTTTTTTAAAACAGAAATTTCAAACATTTGACACCAGTAAAATATCAGTTGGAGTCAATTCAGAGAAAAAGAGCTCAAACATACTACTACAAAAAAGCGATATGTTTGATTAAAATGATAAATACTACAATTATTCAAGTGATAAACCCTTCTAATAAATGCCAGAACACTTTGATTTACGCCCTTGACGTGACGCGAAAACCATTCTTGTTAAATCTGTACATGTACAATTTGAATGCAATTGAAAAGAATAAATTTGATGCCAAGAGTGAAAACGAAGCGTAGTGGCATTCATCGAAGTGCTGTTAGTATACCGCTGACCTGTTCTGCACCCACTTTGTGCCATTCACCGGCTCGTTCTCCAATTGCTTAATCCTATCCATGTGCGCTGCATCATCAATACGATCATGACCATATGTAGCATTATTTCCAGGAACATCTTCCAAGTACACAGTACCAGCACTTCCTGGTTCATACCTACTGCTACCACCAACTGCCAGAAATTGCCCTAGGAAATGATTTTCCCGATAGTACAGAGCTATACGACCAGCAGCGCCACCACCCCCGTAATATCCGCTAGACAAACTATTTCCCGCTCCACCGGAGACAACAAACTCGCCATCACCATGGATACGTGACGTGTAAACCAACGCACTGCCACCACTGCCACCACCACTACGGGTATACGATCCCGCAGACCCGCGGGATGAGATGGTCCCGTCATTCGTTAACGTATCGTGTGCAATTACTGTCATTCTACCACCACCACGCCCGCCGATATAAGGAAAGACACCAGCGCCCCCGAAACTACCAGGTCTTGTTGGTATTCTAAAGTTTCCATATGAAACACCAACACGAGGCTGGTTGCCTCCTTGACCTCCATGACCTCCATGGCCTCCACCTGATGATCCAAGTGTGCCTGCGATCCCGTCGCCTAGGTTACCCTTTGGTGGTGTTCTCCCGTCTGCTGATAGGTGAGCAAATGGCTCGACAGTGATGTTCTTGTAGTCTAATGTTGCACTACTAGCCTCCATCTAGAAGCATCAAATAGTAGATAATAAACTGATAAATTATACCTTATACCAGTACCTAGTATCAGTTATTTAAATACTCGTGAATGTTGTTTCTTTAAATGTTGTAGTGATGTTTTTAATGTCTTTGCAAACGGTGGTCTAGAGTTTTCATCACCTCTTTAGCCAAACTGATGATGATAACAGAAATTCGCTGCTAAAACTAATTTCAATTAATATCATCAGCGAGTTTCTATGATCATCATCAGTTTGGCTTTAGAAGTGATGAGAGCTAGGGAGAGCGCATGTTCACATGGTTGAGAAGAACGGTAATTCATTAGCTTTTTTGGATTAGCAGCATTCAGCCAAGAAAACGGCATACAACCACATGAGACTTATGCTAATGATAATTTCCGTCCTTCTCAATTGTTTGAATAACAACTTTTTTAACGTCTCAATCTTCTAGCTGGACGCAGTGCGCCCTACTAATCGGTGAGACTCACTCATACTCACTTCCTCTACGTTTAATATTGTGCACACAACTCGGCTCACATGTTCATTTTTGCTGAGGGAGGAAAACCGGATAACCCGGAGAAAAACCCTCGCTAACCGATACCTAGACGACCGTTTCAAAAGAGATAGATGTGATGTTAGCTTTAATATATATCGTTACTTACTCTTCCTCCACCTCGAATATCAAGAGTCTCTCCATAAAACGTCACATGTGCCTGGTCAGTCCGCTCAACAGCAAAGTAACCACTTGTCTGCACAACTACATAGCTTAGAGTAAACTTTGTCTCTGTCGAGTCCTTGATATCAAACTTACAGCCCGGGCCAACTGTGACATTTGTCATCTTGTCCATAGTACCCTTCATCATCACCTCAACACCACGACAGGTCATGAAGTTAGGAAGACCGATGTAAGATTGTTGTTGGCTTAGCAGTGAGAACGGAAGATGGTGTTCTTCCCCTTTGAAATGGACACGCTGGGATCGACGTACTTTCATCAAACCGTTGGAATCACCTGTGATTGCGGTAGCTTGGAGTGAGATGTTTTGACCGCTTAGACTAAGACGTCCGGCCCCACCAATATGAAGCTGAAATCGAAAAGTATTAACTTATAATACTGGATACCGAATGTATAATTCATGCAATATTATGCACTTTAAATTTTCGTGTCATTATTTTTTTCCTGCTGGAAATTCTATGGCTCATTTCTTTAAACAAAAGGGTTTCTTTGTTCTCATTTACGGAATGTATAACTCATGTAATATTATGCACTCTAAACTTTCAGTATCTTTGAATATTTCAATATTTTATTCTGTTTGATTCCTCTTTTTGTGTTATAACTTCATTTGCTTTTCCATTTTCTGTAGTTTTGCTTCTTCCATTTCCCCCCTTTTTTCTCATTTCATTTACCTCTTAACTTTGTTTTTGTTTCTTTTCTCCTTTTTAAATCCTTTTTCAACATTTTTGACGTAATTGATCATTCAAATTTGACATTATATCATTATTTTTGCGTTTATCTCTCCTGTTTTTTGTTTGAAATAATGTGGCTCACCTCTTCAAAGACAAAGGTTTCCTTGTTCTCATCCTCGCCTACGATCCACGTGGTGCTTGGAGCGGTAGAGTAACGACTTTGCTCAACAGACGTAGGATCTTCTTTGATTATGAATTTCACGAGGGAAAGTGATGAATAGGTAGACATTCTCTTCAAGGATATGGTGACCTGTGAAACGAATGAAAGCGATTGATTCCAACAATATGACTGGAACAGAAAATTTGCATTCTACAAGTTTAAGTTTAGTAATAATATTTCTTTTAATCTTAATGAATATTAAAAAAGAGGTCAAAGTTGATGATTTCATAATACGATGAGGATTGTCGATTGAATAAAAAATGAAATAATATAAAAGAAAAGGAACTGTACTAAACTTTGAGCATCAATTATTATACATTTATTTTTACTGTTGTAATCGTGATGATTATAATATACGAATATATAATCGTCAACATTTCCAATTTAATCTTCATGGAATTTTCTTCGCACTACATTTAGTATAATGAAGTTGTGTACCGCTCCAGAGGGACTACAAAATATATATCTTGATATCATCATCGTCATCATCATCATCATCGTCGTCATCATTTTCATCACTATCATTATTACCATCACCACCATCATCATTATTACCATCACCACCACCATCATCATTATTACCATCACCACCACCATCATTATTACCATCACCACCATCATCATTATTACCATCACAACCATCATCATTATTACCATCACCACCATCATCATTATTACCGTTATCACCATCATCGTCATCATCATCTGACACACTAGCATTATTACCATCACCATCACCGCCACCACCATCATCATCAATAGTCTTTACCTTAGTTACAAATTGTTTGATCTCCATTCTTCCAGGTTGCCCCTTCACACAGTTTGTCGTATCGACCCAATCACGTGACTGTGCAATGACGTCATTATTACGATACACTCTTATATAATGTTGGGTGTTAAGATTATTGATGCCACAAGTCGGGTATATCAGCATGTACTCTAGAACCAGTGGTATTGGGAACTCATATGTTATAACAGGAGAGGCATGCTGGGTGTAATAGTAGCTAGACACATCTTGCAACAATCTCATTAAGTTACTATCAGAACAGTATAGATTAGAGTTGACTGTCGAGCAATACGGTGAACCAGTGGTCGATATCTTAACGCCTGATGGCGACTTGTATTGTATCGCATTGTATGGGTATGGTAAACTATTTCCAGTCAGAACAAGTTCCTTGAATTCGGCCACACCTAAGACACCGTTTCTAGCAACTCCATTATTGATTCTAAGAATGCGATGAGGAGCGGAGATGTTTTTACGGTTTTCTACATACACTGTTCCAGCGCCTCCTTTCTCAACAGAGCTCGAACCACCATACGCCTGGTAGGACCCGATGAAAGTACTTTCGCCTGTATAGTAGACGGCGATTCTTCCACCACCACCTCCACCTGCGTTATTAACACCTTTGCCTCCAGAAGCTTCAACAGATCCTTCACCATCGAAGTGAACGGACCGTACGATAACACTACCACCGGCACCACCTCCTCCTTGCGATAACCCCTCCCCATTGGAATGCAAACGACCTTCAAGGCGGAACATGTCAGTAACATCGACGATGATGGTCCCGCCACCGCTTCCACCATTACCACCTCCACTTCCATATTGTTCTGGTGTGTAGATGGTTCCGTATGCCTTGGAAGTAAGGATGCCGTGAATTCCCCTGCCGCCTCTTCCCCCGTGGCTACCTCCAGTTGGGCCCGTGTTGAAGGCAGTTGTCTTTAGTCCAGCTCCAGGGCCCTGAACGGAGCCAAAGCCTCTCGAGTCGGCGGAAATCTCTCCTATAGAATATCAATTAAGCATTAATGGTATACATATGAGCACTGACGAGGTGAGTGACATTTTGTCAGAACTGTAAATTGAAATACACCTTCGAGACAAATCTAGGTCTAAGTCATCACTACACAAACACAACACGTAGATTAAGATGAATTATAGGACGTTTTACCAAAAATAGACTAAACGCAGAGTAAAACAAATAGAAAATAAACTCTAAATATAGCAATCGCTAAAGATGTCGAAACGTCAGACAATATAAACTTAAAACCTAACTTCTAAAGCAACAAGAAACACCCTGACGATCGCATTTCATTATCAAAAAGAAATGGCATGTTGAAATTAAGTTACTGTTACACCTTATTGCAAGAACGCTGTTCTGACATTTGTAATTGAAGGGGATAGGAATTATTTAAAAAGCAAAAGAAGATCACACAAGCTGAACCATTTCTCTTGTAATTTCTTTCTTACTAGATTACTAATGTTCGTTTTTCATGTGGCGACATTTTTGCAATTAGGTGTATGGGGAAGAAAAAGCATACAGTAAAAGAAACAACATCTTGACATTCAGTAACTATTACCCTAAAATATTGAGGGGGATCAAAAACCATACCAACCTGCAACGTCGACAGTTGCATTTACTGCCACAATCCTCAAATCATTACACACCACCATTCCACCTCCGTTGACAATCAGCTTGGTCACATTTACTGTCACTCTATGAAATTTTCCAGGAAGGCCGATGGTTTCAAGCTTGCCACGTGACCGTATAGATATATTAATGAACCGAAAAGTACCAATCACTTCGTTGATTGAGTTTCCCTTTGACCACAGGTAGAGTTCACCATTACGATCAATAGTATAGTCATCGGCATGTGATAATGTACCATTTATCTCCATATACACTTCCCTATATAAATATGAATATAAGAATTTATATAATTTTATAATTTAGTTAAAAAAAACATACATTCAAAGATAGGTTCTAAGTAGGAGCTGTACTTGACCAGTGTGCACAACTAGTGAACCTTTCGGTAAAGTTTTAGATATAACTTAAGAAAACAACTTACGAATTTACAGGTTTGTAAGATTTTACATATTTAGGTAAACTTTACATATGTATGTATGCTGTCTATTAATAATGGTTGCTTAACAGCATCAAGCTATTTTTATAGTTAGACTTGAACACCAGAGCACCTGAATTCTCCTATATATTTTGTTGATAATATTCAATGAGGGAACCTACTCGCAAAGGCGATTTTCATCAAGGGCCCTATTTCTATTATTTGTCTATTTAAATATTTTAAAATCTCAAGTCTCTAAACGTTGTGTCACTACAAATCAATATATACACCTATTTCAAAAATCGTTGTCGCAGCCGAAGCTATAAACAGTCCACACTCTATAGCCTGCAAAGGAAGTCGGTTACATGGACTTAATTTGTGATTTATTGCAAGTCTTTTAAAGAAATATTCGTATTTACATCTACCACTACAACTTGTTATGGTCATATAACACATACAACCAAAATAACACGTAGAACCAAAATATGCTATGAATATATCGATAACAAGAGAAGAAATACCGACATCCTTTGAGGCTTCAGAGTGTGGACTGTGGCTTTGTTTGCGACAATGATTTTTGAAATAGGTGTATCTATTTTTGCATACAGATCGCCAGAGACAATATTGGTATGTCAGCAGTGTTACCTCAATGACATGCGTCGTGGAACCTCTAGACTTCCTTCATGGTAAACAAGCGTATTGATTTGATAATAAACATCGACGTCATGGAACGAAGCAGACTGGTATCTACCCACGTGCAAAACACCACTCCTATCACCAACTAAAGTTTTGGCGAGCAAATCAACTCGGGATCTCGATGCGTTACCATACATTGCAATGTGTGCATTGCCATGGAGATGGAACTCGTCCATGACGTACGATGATGATTCGTGTAGCCACGTGACTCCTCCAATGTTACTGAAAAGAAATCCATATAAAGATATTAGCATAGCAAGACATAGGCTCAGATTTCAGCCGTTGGGGTTTCGTGCGCCCGCGATACTCTCCCCACTAACGGCTGGGCGCATCGGCTTCGAAACGTGTCGCGCATGTCTGTGACGTAATTATGCTAATAGCATAAAAAAACGGAAACGGAAATAAAATTTGTTGAAATGTAAGCTAATGTAAATAAACTTTCCAACGGCCTGATTGTCAAAAAGTCTTTTATTAAAATTTGAATTCGAATTCAATTCGAAACAACTCTTAGCAAAACCTGCATATCATTTAGCAATTCCATCGGGTATGTTATTTGTCATAAGAACGATCGAGACAAATCAGCGCAAAAGCTATTTCAATGGTAAACGTTTTGTTTATTCCAAGTATATAGTCCATTTTTATAGGATTTTGAGAATAATCAAACAATAAAGAAGAAAATTACAGCTAGAGTCGTTTCGATACACATTGTTGACTCGTTAAGAGAGCCGCTTGAGTATATGTTACAACCGCGCATAATAAACCAGTTTTAATTTTGAAAGTAAACATTTTGGATTTAAATGTAGTTATTCTAAGAATATAGCTGTGTATTTAAGGTTTATCGAGAAAAAAATCAAGCAATAAAGACGATGATTACAGCTAGAGTCGTTTCGATACACATTAGTCACATTGTTGACTCGTTTATAGAGCCGCTTGAATATATGTTACAACCGCGAATAATAAACCAGTTTTAATTTTGAAAGTAAACATTTTGGATCTAAGTGTAGTTTTTCTAAGAATATAGCTGTGTATTTTAGGTTTATTGAGAAAAAAAAATCAAGTAATAAAGACGATAATTACGAGCTTCGATACAAATGACAACTTACAATCACCGCCGTAATTTAAAATGAAAACTTCGTAGTTGTTTAGCATATTACTGATTCGCCATCCTCTTCTTGGCCTATCAAGGCAGTCTTAATGTCTTTGGATGTTAAGAAGTTCTCTTGGTCTCTCATGTCAGAGAGAAACCAGAGGTAAAATAACCAAAACAATGGATCCGCTCGACCCTTCCATGGTCGAAAACAAGCGGCGCTGTTTGGAAAATCAATGATTTTCCTGAGCCAGTCAGTAGATAAACAAAAACATCTTTGCCTTTTACTTATTCCTTCGTTGAATATCCTTAGATTTCTCGAAACCAAACGATTTCAAAGCATTTGAACAAGCACTTTCGAAGTCACTCTTATCCGCCATAATGTTCACGATGAATTTTAATTTATTAATATTATGCCCCTCGATTTTCGAGGGGCAAATCGCTGATTGGCTGAGAAAAACAATGCCAAGCCGATGCGCCCAGCCGTTAGTGGGGAGAGTATCGCGGGCGCACGAAACCCCAACGGCTGAAATCTGAGCCTAAGCAAGACATTGCTGTGTTGTTTTCAAAGATGGGTGAATTAAAGCAACAATGATACACATGTGAATTTACAGCCATTTATTCAGTTGGGTAAATTTTCAGCTCAAAGAGTTTTCACTATTTATGAGTTGCTATTCTCTTGATTCCAGGAACAAATATATTTGTCTATTATAGATATATTCAGTTGGGTAAATTTTCAGTTCAAAGAGTTTTCACTATTATATTTATGAGTTTCTATTCTCTTGATTCCAGGAACAAATATATGTGTCTATAAGAGATATAATATAGTAACAATGCAACATTGGCAACAAAAACCATGATGATTCGTCTTCTGACTTTTAAATAAAAAAAGAACATTTTTCTATCTATTCAGCTAGTTTATTATATCTATACGAGTTAAAAATTCAAAACTCGTTTATATTCTTACCTTATATCGCTGTATATTCCATTGTTAATATGCCTCAGCCGTTGCTTTCTATCTTCTCCCAACGGGTACGCCAAGTGATAATTGTTTATCTTAAGCACACGGTATTCGACTTGACTAAAATTACGTCGTTCAAGAAAGATAGTTCCTGCTGCACCTGGCTCAACATTACTGTTCCCACCTTTAGCAGATAAGGTGCCATTGAAGTTGATCATAGTATTGTGGTAAATGGCAATTCTGCCACCAGAACCACCCCCTCCCCCAGGGGAACCACTGCCACCATTAACTGATATCCTGATGAGATAAAAGAGGGAATATTTAGCAATTTTGCTTCAACGTACCTTCCAAGAGATTGCAGTTGTGAATCATTTTGATAAAGTTCTCGAACCGAAGGCATTCCGTGGGATTTTCTATAATGTGTGCATGTGTATTAACAATCGAGAAAGTAAGCATATATGTCAAAATGAAAGTGCCAAAAACATATTCAAAACTCTAAGTGCTTTAACTATTTACAAACCTCCCATATCCACTTAAATCTTGACAGTTGACCCACAGGCTTCCGCCGCTGCCACCACCAGCTGTACTACGCGAGGCGCCGGACTCTCCATCAGCTGACAGCTGACCATCGACAACGAAGTGACGGCTGTCAATCTTAAGAGCCCCAGCCCCTTGGCCACCAAGACCACCACGTGTAATGACGTTACTTCCAGGACTTGTGGAACTTGTACGATAGTCACCGTAATGCAACGTACCTAGCAATCATTGATATTGATTTTTAAATGTTGATTTGGAAAAAACATTGCAAATAAAATTACTTAAAAATGTTAAATAAAAATGTGAAATTCTTCCGACATGGTATACATATCAGCAAAACTTTGGCTATATGATTTGTCTTTTTAAAATCCCATAAACAGCTTTGTTTGCTGACACATCAACACGGAAAATAACCAACAAAAACAAACTAACACAACGCAACACAGCAAAAACACTAACGAGATAACAAGATAATCGAAGTATTAAAACACAATGAATAAGTTGGAATTGTGCTTTTTTGTTGGTTTGCTTGTTTGTGTCCTTTTTGGGGGGGAATTTCCAAACCGGGAATAAAGAAAGACTTACCATAATGATTGCCATATCCACCAGCACTACCATACTGCCACGGGTAATACAACGTCCCATAATGACGACCAACACGATTCGATACAGTACCTCTTCCACCACTACCAGCATGCCCTGCGCCACTTGCTCCACCTGTGTTCCCAGTCCCTTGACCGGGACCCTCTGATGGCTCAAACTGATTCCCAGTCCTTCCCTCTTTGGTGACGTACCCTGCGTGATTGTGGCTTAGTTTGCCGCCAGAGTAAACGGCTAGGAGGTGATTGGCTGTTATGTTTAGGCGGTTGTTTGACTTTAAGTGGCCACCGCCGTAAATCTGAAATGTCACGGAATGTGGAAAAGATAATCAGTGGAAGGTACTAGGTGAGTTGATTGCCATCCCCGAAAGGAATTATGGGTCACTATTTTCGGTTAGCAATTTTTGAGCGAATATACAATGTAGACTTTTCTTGTTGTTTGAAATATAGTCCTACCATGTTTTTGACTAGCGTTTACGATTAATTTAAAGAAGAAAGAACTTGTATTTCATAAATTCCCTTGGCAGAATAATGGGATATGCCAATCAAAATACGATGTTGAATCCTCAGTTCTGATTGGTTGATCTGTGTTTGTTCTGAACGTCAACTCAGCTGGTATGATTGCCAATAAAAATAGAAAAGAAAATCACAATCAACTTCAATTTGAAATTTTTAATATACCCGGGGTAACAAAAAAATGGCAATTTTGGTCATTTTTCAACATTTTTCAAAACATCCCTTAAACTATCTGATTGAAAGTCTTTTTGATATCTGATTAATCCTAGAATGATTGTCAATAAAAATAGATAAAAAAAATCACCAACAATTGAAATGTGCTTCAACAAGTGTAGAAAATCACCTAGTGTGTGGTCGGCTTTAGGATGTGTCCAACGAGAAGAAGGAATCGAAAAGAGTGTGTTATATTTAATCCTTACCGTAAGGTTTGTTGTTGTGAGACGGCTATTCAGTTGTTTATCTCTGGAGTAGAGTTCAAACGTCCCTTCATTCTGCACATGCAACGTCTTCAATACATACTCTCCCGCTGCTGTATTTTGTCCAAGACTCGAGTTAGAATCAGAATAAAACGAACCACCATCAAAGACAAACAGGTCATCAATGCCTATTATCTGAAGGAAAAGGTAACAATTTAAAAAACTAAGGGTAAATATAAAAAGTGAAAAGGTTCATTTAAAACACAGCATGAAATAGAGTCTTTACGTACATTTATTCGTTCCGTAAATGTTCGTAAAGATTGGTCGAATATTTACGTTACCTTTACGGAATGCGTTAAATTCCGTTTTGCGTTAATGTACGTAAAGATCCGTAAATGTCCGTTAATGTTACCTATACGAAAATATACGTAGTCCGTAAATGTCCGTAAATGTGACCTTTACGTTTATATACGTAAAGATCCGTAAACGTCCGTAAATGTCTCCTTTACGTTAATAAACGTGATCCGTAAATGTTCGTTAATGTGAACTTTACGTTTACATACGTAAAGATCCGTAAACGTCGGTAAATGTGATCTTTACGTTCCTATACGTGATCTGTAAATGTCCGTATATGTGACCGTTTACCGGTTGAAAATCGAGTTTGTGTTAGGTGGACTTTTACGGTAATTTAATACAGACGTTTTCGTACGTTTACGAACAAACACAAAATGCTGCATTGCTTCATAAATACATGCCGGAAAATGTGTCATCAGATTAAATATAACACAAAAAATCGCAATAAGTTATTTTAACAACAATGAATCATCCAAACTTTGCTGGGAGTAATTATTTCGATTTTTTTCATGGCTTTCGGGATGGGAAAAATTGCTCAACTGGAATTTTAAATTAACCTACACATGGACAAAATAAAATATCAACAGCATAATATACAAGGATTAGATTTTTCACGCGATGATATATTTTTGATTAGTTGAAGTTCCAATGACCAATCAAGTATGAGTATTGCTATCAGCGGCAAATTTGAATAATCACTGTCACGCTCCAACGAATTATTAAGCGTCGGTTAGCAGTTAGCGCTACAACAGATATTAGATTGCTCGAGAAAGTTAGCTTTCTTCATTCAAAAGGAACCACTAGTTCTTCTAAATACTTTTAGGCGTAAACAGTATATGTTTAAGCCGTGTAAGAGCATAAGGAAAAAAGCTAAAGCTATGATGTTAACTGCTTTAATGGAACGATATGGACAGACTAAACGCTGACGAAAAAGACAAGATCCAGCTGCGTCTTACAAAGGCAAAGTTCACTAAAATCACCGTTATTCAACTAGTGGATGGCTCGATCACATACCGAACAAGAACGCCGATTTAATGAAAGGTTTATATTACTTTATTGTAATGTTTAATGCGTGTGTAGACTTCATTCAGTTGAAAATATGTTTGATATTGATCGTTAACGTTATAGTCACGGTTAACGCCACACCATGTCTTGTTTAATTGTTTCTTGCTTCGAATTTTTGAACTATAGCTACTACTAAATAAGGATCAGTCGCTGAGATCATATTGACATTTTCTATTTAAAGCAAATTTGGAAAAGATCTAGTAAGTCGCTCGTTTATATGGTCAGTTTTGTTTCTCGGTTTTAGTTTCTCAACGTTAAGTGTTGCCTTTTCAATCTAACTATATCTGTATCACAATGTCATTGCTTTATCTTTCTAATTTTATCATTGATAATGTTAAATAATAGCAAGCATTAACTATGGTTAAATTGATAATGATAATATTATGTCCTAATTAAAGATTATTACATTTTTCTTGTAAAATAATTATAACTGCTTTTATTCAATAGTAGAGTTTTTCAATAGTATATGAGCTTATATGCAATGTAACATTCTTCGCTTTTGTATTTCAATAAAAGCCATTTGCAAAAACATTGTGTGTTTGATGCATTTATTACATTAAGTAGTTTAAATAAATGCATATTCACGAATTATGGAGCTGTGATATTTGGTTGCGCTTTACGTAAACAGGATATTTACGCAACATTTATGGTACTTTTACGAAACATAAGCGTATAATTTCATGGCGCGGAAATGATACGTAAAGACTCCGCTTTCCGTAAAAACGGCATTTACGAGATATTTACGTGTATGGAAATATTGCGTAAAGTGTCCCACTACGTTCTTTAACGCGTGCGTAAATGACGCGTAAATAGGAATTTTACGAAATCGTAAAAGTTCCGTAAATGTACGTAAAACATATCATTACGCATTATTTACGCGACCTTTACGGATACGTAAAAACTCGATTTCATGCTGTGAAAGTATGTAACATCCTTTGTAAATTGGTTGTTCCACAGGTAACCCAAGCTTACTTTCAGTGTTGATTGACATAAGGCAGGGAGAAAATTAACTCAGAGGGTTAACTAACACTGTAAGTGCTCTATTGAATTTTATTAAACTTTAAGGCAAAAATCGAAGGTTCAAAAGTACCTATATATCACTAACAGTGACCTTAGGCTACCTGTGGTTATTCTAATTCTTTTATCTTGGTTATGTTTGAGCGTATTACACTACAGTGAAGGAATAAACTCCCAACAGTTGTATCTAACTAAACAAACAAAGGAAGGTAAAGAGGTCTGTGATACAAAGAGAGATAAATTAACTGTTTATGTTAATAAAAGCCCGTACGTTGATTTTTACCCATAAAAATACGACATATACACGATGCTTTGGCACCTGAGACTCCCCCTCCCCCCCCCCCCCCCCCCCCTCCCCCTCCTCTCCCCGAGTAATTACCTTTCCAGAAGACTGCACACTGACTTGCTGCAAGAAGGCACGCTTTGGCATAGTAATACCACCATTCTCGTAAACACGAAGACCGAAGGGGATGTCGGGATCGGTGACGTCAATCTGAAATGACTGGTTATACCCCACATGCAAAAACCCGCTCTTGTCCCCATAAAGTCGTTTAGCTCTGAATGTCACTTGTGAAGTGAGAGACGTTTGGGGATATATTGCGAGCTGTGCGGAACCATGTATGTGGACTTCATCGAAGTTGTAGTCATTAGTCCCTGAGGCTGGCTCGATCCATGTTTTAGCGCCATCGAACTGGCGATATTTGTATCTATGAATGATTTAACGAATGAGTACATGAATAGACGAACAAACAATGAGTTAACAAACGAATGAATGGATAAATAAATGATTGAGTGAATTCAGTAATCAATAAATGAATGGATTAATGAATGAGTGAATGAATGAGCGAATGAAATAATAAATAAATAAATTAATTAATAAGTAAATGAAGGGACAAAAGAATGAACGAACGAATGCACAAAAGAATGAATGAATAAACGAATCAATCAATAATTGAATGAATTAATAAATGAATGAACGAACTAAAGAATAAATAAAGGAATGGATAAATGGATAAATTAATGAATGAATAAATTAATGAATAATTGAATGAATGGGTTGATGAATGAATGTTTGATTGAATAAATGAATGATTGGCTGGATTGTTGGATGTTATCAATGTGAAAATAATAGCCCATCACGCAAGAATCATATTTAATATATTCAACTTACCTGTCATACACATTTTCACCATTAACAAATATTTCAATCTCTGTGATTCCAACATTGACCCAGTGTGGTGAGTAAGGTCGTGTTAGGTCAAACGTAATGGTCCTTACACCTCGAAGGACAGGGAGGTCAACGTAGGATCCCTGTGTGCAACTACTGCTCATAAGGACATTACTACTTGTAACTGGTACATTCGTACTACCATCATTCGTTGTGACCTAGAATTACCAATACAAATACTGTATAAATATTGAACGATAAAAAGAACGCACATGTCGTTATGGCCATATTCGTACAAGAAATTAAGTTTTAAAGGTACATAATTGACTCATGGCGAAAATGGAGACGATGGTGATGATGATAACAGTTAAGGTCACAATGATGACAATTATGTCGATGATAATGCTGCAAATGATGATGAGGAATATGATGAAAGTGACGATAATAATTGCAGTGATAATGATAAAGACGATGATGATGGACTTAACCTCACGAGGATGAAGTGAAAATGATTTTATATCATAAAAATAATTATAATGAACTTATAATGATAATACCGATAATGATAATGAGTAATAAAACTCTCTCATTTCTATGCAAATCCTATTTCTACTATGACTGACCTTAAAATCTGTTCTCGTAGAACACAGAGGATATACACGGATGTGGTTAACAAACTTCAGTTGTTTCAAGTCAAAAACAAGGTTTGTCGATGCACAATTTGATTGAAAGCTCTCACACACACCAGCTGTGTACCTCTGTTGAAACAAGTACGAAAGAGAATAATATCGTCCACAATGGTGACAATGTGATCCAACACAACCACGTAACGCACAACTAGTCGTGACAGTCACGCCACTTGGTGAAGTGTAACGCTTCGAGCCGTCGAAGTTGCCACCCGATAGTTCCAGCTTCACACCTTCGTTAGGTATTCTATCTGATAGAGATTTCTGATTGTTGTTGTTCACTTTAAGAATAGAGTGACCAGTGGCTTGGTGTTTTAGATAAGCAGTTCCAGATGCTCCCGATTCGGCTCCTCCAATTCCTTTACCTCCGTAGACATCTAGACTGCCACGGTAAGGATGATCTGTATGGATGTTACTGTAATACACAGCTAGTCGTCCACCAGAGCCACCTCCAGATCCAGAGTTTCCAGATCCACCAAGAGATTGAATAGCACCAGTATGACTCCCGGAAAATACTTTAGTGAAGATAACAATACTTCCGCCGCTACCACCACCATTACTTGTTGCGACGTTGAGACTATTTGACATCACGTGACCGTCAATCTATATGAGCAATAAAATTAAAGATTTTAGTTAATTTTGCCCATGCATGACATGTACGAATAATGCCTAATAACACATTTGAAACTAACTTTATTGTATTTTACCTGCAGTGTATTGGTAACGTTAATTCTCAGCTTTCCTCCACCTTTTCCACCGCTTGTTCCATCTCCACCACTACCGAAGCTTTCTGGATAAAAGAGATTACCATATGGCAAGCCTTTTGCCAGTCGACAAGTATTTATCGATCCTGCACTATCACATTTCCCTCTGCCTCCTGTTCCACCGTGGCCTGCACCATTGTTATCTAGCCTGGTTGACACTCTCTTGGGTAACCCACCTCCATCGCTTGCATCGATAAACCCGCCATCATCAACAGTAAGGTTGACTGCTCTTAGGTCCATGTTGAAAGTTCTGATCTTGGCTCCCCCCTCAACAAGGAGGATCTTAGCTTTGAAGAAAAATGCATCTGGGTGTGCATTGGGACTGTACGATTGAATCTTAGAATCTGCCATCACACGAACTGTTTCATTGAACACAAAGTCCGTTTGGGTTCTAAACCGGTAAATCCGGTTAAGTAGCAATGCAAAGCACCTCCGTTGAGTATAGTCAGATTTTGAATGTGATCAAGTGTACCTTCGACATGAACGGCTATTTTATTCATTTCAGCTATTTGAGAAAGTCCTAGATATCCTCTATCGTAGATATAAGCACTGAATGGTATGTCCAGGAAATGCCGCTTCAAGTTAATAACTTGGTTACGTCCAATGTGAACAAAACCTGTCCGGTCACCTATCATATACTTGAAAAACATTGATATTTCTCGGTCAACTGGATTACTTTGAACTGTTAAATGTGCTCCGCCATAGATTTGGAGCTCCTCGAAATGAAACGCATGTGATTGGTTAGCAAACTCGTGGATTCCAGATTCGGGTAGAATCGCGGCACGGCATCCGTCTTGTGACAAGTCAGAGTAACTTGAAATACGGTTTGTGATTGGATGTTGGCCACAATTATCAACCAATAAGGTTCGATGGGTATGAACCATGTGATATAAGAATGCTGTTCCAGGCCCTCCAGCTTCAGTGTTCCCAGTATTACCTTTTGAACCACCACAAGATTTAAACCTGCCAATAAAGGTGGTATTCGTTGTGAAATAAACAGCAATACGCCCACCAGCTCCACCTCCTGAATTAGTCCCTCCGCTGCCACCATTAGCGGTAATATTTCCTCTGCCTTTGATAATATATGAATGCATCCATATGCTGCCTCCACTGCCGCCTGCACTGTTAGCATCTTTTGCTGCAGCACCATTCGCAGTTACTTCTCCGTCAATCTGAATAATGTTTGTAACATTGAACCAGATGACTCCTCCGCCAGCGCCTGCTTTGTTACCACCACCATTACTGCCAAACCGTACAGGTTCATAGAGATCTCCAAAGGCTTGACCTACCACAGCAGCACCAGCCCCACGTCCACTTCTACCACCATGTCCAGCACCAGAAGACCCAACACTTGAAGATGCTCCAATTCCGACGTTTACAGGCCCGCGAAGCCCTGAGTTTGATTTGGGATGGCTCCCGTTATGTCCTAGTCCATTTGCACTCATTTGTCCGCCATCGTCAATAGTGATGTTCTCGGCAAGAATTGTATATCTTGTGCCTCTTACAACTCCTCCACCTTCGATGAACAGGGCTCGCAATTGCAACGTTGCTCCATGGTGAAAGACAGGTGATGTTAGAGCTCTCATTAAGGCTTTGTCTTGTACTCTGACGGTATCAAAGCTAAATGTATTATTTATCTGACCATCCGTTCTTCCACCATCATTTTTCCAGAATGTCCCACCATGATGTAAAGTCATGTTTTGTATGTAAGCAACTGTGCCGGTAATATACAGGGTAACACCATGTACTATTGTGTACGGAGCCAAACCTAAGAACCCTTTATCATAAACATGAACACTAAAAGGCAGGTCAATCTCGGGCCTTTTTAAATCCATCACTTGATTGGTCGAGACATGAAGGGTTCCTGTTCGGTCTCCAATCATATAGTTAAAAAAGATCGTTGCATTTTTGCCAACAGGATCAGTCAAAACAGCTAGATGACCTCCTCCGTAAATTTGTAATTCTTCAAAGTGGAAATCCCCTTGTCCCTTGGCAAAATGATGAAGAGATGATTGAGGAAGCAGCCAAGCCACACAGCCAGTTTTTGACAAGTCATTATAATCACCAATAGCGGAGACGAGTGGTTTTTGATTGCCGTTATGAATCAGCAACGTGCGGTGTGTATGTATCATGTGATAAAGAAACACTGTTCCGGGTCCTCCAGCTTCTGCCTGACAAAGATGTTCTTTGCCAAACTGACATCCACTAGCGGCCCCTCCGCGAGCCTCGTAGATGAAATAAGTGGAGGTTTTGTTTTCTTGAAAATAGATAGCAATCCTTCCTCCAGCGCCTCCGCCACCGGGGTAGCTCTTCATTGAGCCGTGTCCACCGTTGGCTGTTATCTTTCCGTATCCCTGTATTGTCTTGCAGTACATCCAAATACTTCCACCACTTCCACCTCCACCATAGTTATCAGTAGCAGATTCTCCATGGGCTGAAACTATTCCATCAATATCAATGACGTTAGTGACGTTCATCCATAACATTCCTCCGCCATTACCACCACGAACGTTACCAGATCCTTTTCCTCCTGCACTCCCAAACATGTCTGGTTCATAAAGGTCACCATACGCTTGCCCAACAAGTGGAGTCCCACCATTGATATATCCACGTCCGCCACTTCCTCCATGCCCAGCGCCGGACGCTCCGTTATTCGAGTCCATTCCATGACCAGGGTTTATTTTTCCATACAGTCCACTACCTTTATAACCATGAGAATTATTATATCCCAATCCATCAGCAATCAACGATCCTCCGTCATCAATTGTGATGTTCTCGGTGACGAACGTCAATCGTGTAGCATGAATCAAACCCCCTCCTTCAATAAACACTGCACGTGTATAGAAGTGTATACCAGGGTCATTTACAGGAGATGTTATACCGTTAATAAGTCCAGCATCTTGTACACGGACAGTATCAAACTCATATTTATGAATTCCCGCCAAGTGTGTTCTGCCTCCATGTTGAAGCCATAGTTTCCCACCATGGTGGATGGTAATGTTCTTCACATAAGCTAACACACCACGAATGATTATCTCAACACCGTGAATGAATGTCACAGGAGCCAGACCTAAATGGCCCCCACTGTATATATAGGCACTGAATGGCAAGTCAATCTCTGGCCGATACAAATCCATAACTTGTTTATTTCCAATATGAACCATCCCCGAACGATCGCCGATCATGTACTTGAAGAAAATCGATATGTTTCTCGTATCATTGTCCTCGCGTGGCCATACTGCCAAATGCGCCTTGCCATATATTTGTAACTCTTCGAAGTGGAATTTATGAACTTTGTCAGCAAATTTGTGTATCCCAGATTCAGGCATTATCCAGGCTTTTCCTCCTTCTTTGTGTATTTTACTGTAGTCTATATGTCTGTTTAAAGCAGCTCGACCATCGTTGTCAACTATCAAAGTACGATGGTTATGGTATAGATGGTACAGGAATATAGTACCAGGTCCTCCGCTCTCAACGTTTTCAAGACCATCTTTCGATTTACCACCATGAGCTTGGTAACTGGAAAATACAACATATTATTCTTTTAGATCAAGGTTACAAACATTTATATAATATTATAAAACTAAACCATGGGGCCATTGAAGTCTAAGAAACAGCTCTAAAGCAACGTTTTAAAATAGGTTGTCGTTAACAAGCAACCGTTCTTAATTTATGAAACCGCCTTCCCTGCTAACAGGGTCTTCCACAAGATCGTCGATGTGGGTCTAATAGGTGGACATACAGTGACGTGCGTTGTTATGGTTTTGCTAACCAACCATTGTTATAGGAAAAAAAGAAAATTTAAAAATCTATTGTGAAAATGGTTGGCAAATTAGCATCACAATACCAACACTTGTAAACACTACACTCACCTATAGCTCTCATCATTTTCAAGGCACATTTTGTTTACGTAAACATTTCGTCGCAAATTATCTCTATTACATTGCAAAAGCTTTTATTTAGTCACATTTCTATTGAATGATACAACTTACGTGAAGTTAGTAAACGTCTTGTTCTGACTGAAGTAAACAGCTAGTCTACCCCCAGCACCACCCCCATTGTAGTCTGGGACACCAGGGTTTCCTCCATTCGTCCTTATGCTACCGTATCCTTTTAAAATGTTGGTGAAGATCCATACACTTCCTCCACTACCACCTCCAGCCTGGGACTGACCAGCTCCACCATCAGCTGATAGGATACCGTCGACCTCAAGAAGGTGTGTAACGTTTAGGAAAAGACGACCGCCTCCAGAGCCTTGAGACACAAATAGAAAAAAAGATTTTAGTTTTTATTTATTACGCTTCCAACAACTGTTGTGGAGAGCTAGACAGGTGATAACCATCTATAAGATAGTTTCCCAATAAGATTACAAAAGAAAAAGTTGTTGAGCACCTACCGGCAGTTCCGCTTCCTTTACCACCGCTGCTTCCAAATTCCGAAGGCTCATATAAGTTACCATATGGAAGCCCAACAGTGGGTGATGTCTTTCCTCTTCCTCCGGTCCCACCATACCCACCGCCAGATGCTCCATTATATACACTACTGCTGTCAATCAAACTACCTCGGCCTTTATTCATTGGTCCATTCACCCCTACTGAGGTCCCATGACCAAAGGTGTAGCCACGCCCATTAAGGGAGAACAATCCGTCGGCATTGATGCTTACGTTTTCAGCCAGTACCCGTAAGTCACTACCCTCAACAAGACCTCCGCCCTCGACATGGAGAAGTTTGACTGTAAGGTTCATCCCAGGATGCGTTGCAGGATTGGAGAGCATGCGCAGAAGGCCTTTGTATTGAACAGTTATGAAGTCCAATTTGAAGTCGTTTTCAGCATGTTCGTTCCCGGTGCGCGAGTTCTCGTTGAGTGAGAGCAAGCCGTCGTGATGGAGAGTGATATTCTTGACGTATGATAGCACACCGTCTAGATAAATACCTACACCATGGACCTGTTGTAAAAATAATATCAAACATCTGATTAATGATCGTATAGGTGAACGTATAGTGACGTATTTTGTAATGGTTTTGCCAACCAACCATTGTTATTACAACGAAGAAAATCAAAAAAATCTGTTGTGAAAAGTCAGTATCAGTCAACCGAAATCTGCTCTATTTCAGTCTGTAAAGCGCAGCGAGACTTGCATGGCGGGCGTTATCGTATCAGAAATACCGTATGCAATCTTGAAAACAATACCATTACCATATATGGTATTGTAGGTGAGAAGTAACAAAAGAGTTTGATTAGCGTGCGATATTTTTTTTAAACAGGTTGAGATTGCAACAGAACAATAGGCATATCTTTGATACGAAACTGAATACTTAATATCTTATAAAAGAAATACACTTTTATTAATTCACTGCCTTCTTCATAAAAAAGTCTCAAATAACAGAGCGCGTAAGGGTCTAAAAGTACGCGAAATTGCATAATTCACAACAGACAACCCACCGTTGTAACAGGAGCTAGCCCAAGGAACCCTCCACGATAAACACGAACAGAGAAGGGTAAATCGATATTCTCTCGAGCCAAATCCATCGTTTGATTATAACCAATATGTACAGTACCAGTACGATCTCCGATCATGTGCCGAAAGAATATCGATGCAGACCGATTATGAGGTTTAGTGAGGATTGCCAAGTGTGCCCCTCCGTAGATCTGAAGCTCTTCAAAAACATACTGTTGATCCCCGGCTAGAGGGTGATCCCCTGACGATGGGAGCAGCCACGCCCTTCCAGGCACTAGCGATACATCGGCATAGCTTTGAATAACCTAGAGAGGAAAAATATCGGTTTAGTTCTTCTTTGAATGAGTTCGTCACCAAAACTATACAATACATTACAATGCTAAATAATGATAGGTAATATAATGAAATTTGTAACACCATAAAAAATGTTCATTTAACTTTACTGACGTTTCGAGCTTTAGCCCTTCGTCGGAGGGCTAAACAACATTTCTTACGGTGTTACAAATTTCATTATATTACCTATCGTTTATATCAAACACCGACGCAGGCTATACTAGTTTACTCGCTAGTTTCCAATGCTAAATAATGGACACCGTTCGCGGCACAATAAATCAAATAACATGGGATGTGACGGGACAGAAATAGAACTTACGCCCCAATTGCAACCTAGCCTTCTTTTAAAAGGAAGTTTCAGTACGTACTATATACAGTCAATGTCATTAACACTAAAAGAAATATCACGTGACACCAAATAAGTTCGCTCTAAATGCTTGATACTAGAAGTAATTGTAAACGTACATTTCATAATTCTCATTCCATATTGACTGTTATTCACAATACAGTTAAAAAATAAAATTGCAACTGCTGCAGACAAATAAACAAAGAATAACGTGTCACTTTTTATATGTACTTTTTATATGAATGTGTGATGGTATTAAAGCTGAGTGTTGACCATCCTGGGTGTTGGTGTTTCAACAACCTAAGCGGACGTCAACTTTTAGAGTTGAGAAAGTCACGTGACCTTACCTGCTGATTTCCGGTCAGTGGTTTTCTGCCAGCATTACTTATCAACAGTGTTCTGTGTTTATGTTGAAGGTGATAGAAAAAAATCGTCCCAGGCCCTCCCGCATATCCATCAGACCTTCCATTTCCTCCGAGAGACTGGAACGAGCCACTGAAAGTGCGGTTGCTTTTGAAATAAACAGCGATTCGACCTCCAGCTCCACCGCCGCCATTTACTGGCCAATGGCTAAAAAATAGATCAATAATCATTATTTAATAAGTATAAATAAACAATAATAAATCTTATAATGGATGGTTTTCCATCGGACTATTTTAAATAATCTACCAATAATACGATAGGTAATATAACGAAATTTGTAACTTTACTGAGGTTTCGAGCTTTAGCCCTTAGCTTTTTGACTCCGACGAAGGGCTAAAGCTCGAAACATCAGTAAAGTTAAGTCAACATTTTTTACGGTGTTACAAATTTCATTTTATTATCTATCGTTTATATCAAACACCGACGCAGCCTATACTAGTTTATTTGCTAGTTTCCATTTATCAATAATATGAGTAACTATACCACTGCCATTTTCCGCTACCATTTAATATTTTAAAACCGAATTCTTTTATTTGGCTTTCGTATAACATGAATTATTATTCAGCGTGTTACACCCTCCTCGCTCTGTACAATTCTTCATATCATACTCAGCCTCATTCAAAGTTGGTTTTGAATTGTAATTTAAAATTAATTAAACTAAAATTGATTAAAATTAAAATTAAAATATTATTCATGTTCATATTCTTCTTCGATCTTATTGACTTGTTTATTTGTCCAAGGTTTCTAATCCAAATATACATGAAAATTAATTACTAAAATTAATTAAAATTAAATTATTATTCATGTTCATATTCTTCTTCTTATTGACTTGTATTTGTCCTAGGTTTCTTATCCAAATATCCATGATGACATTGTTGACTTTTTCACGTCGTATTGGTTTTTCATTTTAAAAGTCTTTTTAGGCCATAAATTTTTGGCATAAATTTTGGAGGGTGGATGTGGGCTGGGATGATAGATTTTGTTGGTTTGTTTCTTGTTTTAGTTTTTTGTTCCGTCGAAATACATATTTGATATGTTTTCATTTAAAAACATTCGCTTTTCTCCTTTTAAACGCATTTAACAAAGTAAATCGATGCATGCATCCACAGTCAGTCACTGCAAATACGAATGAGTAGTGGTCACTCAAACAACAAATAAAATCGATCATCCCGTTATTCACTGCAAATACGAATAAATAGTGGTTTACAAAAATGTTCGTCGAGTAAATCAATGCAGTGGTAACCCAAATGGCTGACTTAGGGGATACAAAATTTATTCGCTGCAAAAACGACTGAGTAGAAGCCGTGCTAAGTTCTAGCTCTCATACAGGATGTATCCTGGTACTCTATGAATGTCACTGCAAAGCGTATTACATGGTATTAAATGGTATTATCTGAACAAAGGGTCTCATTTAAAAAGTAAATGTTTGAATAAAAAATATTTTTCATTTATACTTTTCATTGACACCTTTTTAACTCGTGGATTGAAAATCCTAGAGTTATTGAATTTTATTTTTTCCCTAATGCTAGCTTATTTTTGCAAAGCTATTTATTTTGTTCGAGGTAAGATGGTAAAATAACATGGCTATATTTCAGCACTTTGTCTTATAGCTTGGCGGAAATCTTCCTGCGCGGAGGTCCGTCGGCTGGAGAGCTATAAGGGATGAGACAAATACATTTTTCTCTTAACCAAAATAAAAAATAAACCTGACTTGTGGTCAATCGAGGATCACATTTCAGGTCTCCATCGAAGGCAGACAAACATATTTCAATTGTGGCCGTATAGACGACAAAAGAGCGACATTGCGAAATATAAACAAACTACAAAATAGAAAAAATAGTGATCAAAAGCATTGCAAAATATGGTAAAAACTGACGCAAAGAATGACGTAAAAGAGGTGTGAGATAACCACAAGAATTGCACAACACCACAAAACAAGAAAAATAATATAACAAATTTGAAAAATCCCCATAAAATATAAAAATAAATGGCAAAAATAAGGAAAACTAAAACATAAGGGCGGAACAAAAACTAACGCACAAAACCAAACAAAAAAATTACAAATTAAACCATTCTGATTGATATTATTTCGGATCAATTTACAACAGAAAAGTATCGTCCATTAGGACCAGCGGTGTTAATTCTAACGGGATAAGACCAATGACGTCGTTGTGACGTCATAATAATGTTTGGCCGTGGCGGCAAATGACATCGATCACGTCCCAAGATGGTACAGGTGAAAATAACAACAACCAACCACAAAAACATTAATATTCATGAAGATAAATCTAGGACAACAACAGTACGATGTTTTTCACTTAAAGGTTCTGTTATAATTATTTCCATAAACTGCAACTTCAGGTAACCTACTGTGGTAAATTATGAAGATTTTAGAGGAGATCTAGAACTGCATGGATCTTAGTAGTTTTGGAATTGTTGTATTGACTTTGCAAAAATATTATTTTATCGAGTAGTAAAAAAATTATAAATTTATAGAGTTTTGTTTCAGTTTGGGCCATTTCAATATTTTTCAAATTTTTTCAACCGCTGTCTACCTTCAAAAGCCTTTTTCAATTATATGTAAACTTGAGTTTTTTTCCCCAAAAGTTAATTCTTTAATTCTTGTGCAGAAAATGTCAATGTCATTTTTTTTATTTTTTCAACGGGTGCATGTCTACATTCGAAAGCCTTTTTCAATTAAATATAAACTTTAATGTCTTCTCCTCGAAGTTTATTTTTCAATTCTTGTGCAGAAATTTTCAAATTGCTGTAACATAAATTTTAAGTGGTTTAAACATTTGAAATTATTTCTCTCTGTATATTTGACACAGATTTGTATTTCTTCATTCACATAAACGTAACGAACTTCTTGAAGCCTAAGTTTCCTGAAAACACAACACACCTAATAAAATGCGAAGACGTATTTTCTTCGGGTCCTAATCGAGGATTCATGCAATGACCGTTCTTTCCGTGAGATTGTCCGTTAGGCCGGAAATTTTCATTAAGAATGTTTAAAACGCATTATTCTAAATAAACTGGACGTAATTGCGAGTATAATTCTTTGTGTTCTTGTTTTATATTGCCAAGACACCTTTAAATTAAACAATTCAGTTTTTACGCGGTGATTAGTGAAAGCATGGATTAAAGGCTTGATGAATTATTGTCTGCTTTGGTCATGCAACTGAACCGACAAAATGCATTTGGAAATCATGAGAAATGCAAAATGAATGAATGAGAATGAAAGAGCAATAAAATGATAAGAGAAAATATAATGGAATAAATGAAAAATAAAATATCAAGCAAAAAACAAAACATGAGAAAAATAAGATTACCGAAAAATGCATTTGAAAATCATGAGAAATTGAAAATGAATGAAAGAGAATAAAAGAGAAATAAAATGATAAGTGAAAACATGACGGAATAAATAAAAAATAAAATATCAAGCCGAAAAAATACATATGAGAAAAATAATAACTGGAAATATTTTGCTCAAAACTGTTAACATCTGTTCAAATTCTTGTTCCTTTTTTAGTGGAGTTTTAATAGTGTGTTTGTTTTTCTATTTCACAATATTCTTACTTTACATAAAAGGTAAAAAGGAGATTATAGCTATTGCTCAATGCAATCATTTAGCCTTTTTCTTTTTGTCTTTGTTGATTCAATAAAGGATGTTTACGAATAGGAGAATCAGAGGAAGCTCCTAATGTATAAAAATATATATAGTGATATATATCTTCTCGCTTTACTTGAATAAAACAAATAAGCAATGTTTAATGCTATTGCTCAACATTGAACTTTTTTTCAATTTTACTGGATAGACAAAACCAGGTGTTTTTGGTTAGGCCGTGGTGTTCCTATTGCACAACCTTCGGCCTCCAATAGCTGCAATAGTTGACAATGCAGTGTCAACTTACTGTAAACCTACTTCAGTGAACCTGGAATTCAAAGGCTCAGCTGTTCAGGCTCGACTTTTAATGAGAAGTTCGATTCCGACACTAATGCTTTTTGGCTTCCGAGATATTTCGAGAAGAAAGCAATATTTATAGAAGAGTTTCCAACTATAATACAATTTCGGTGAAATCAAACCGAGGGAATGCCGTGTATGTATTCCGGTCATTGAAAAATGAACCGATAATTACAAAGCTTTTCCATTACTTATCAAATGATTTAGAAAAAGGGTTTCCAAGCAAATTCAAATGCAACTCAGCCTTTAGAACCTCTATAAGGAAATACTTTAGATAGGCAGACAATTGCCCTTTTTTTGCAGGATTGAAGGCGGAAAGGTCAAACTATATCACGTTTTCCCCGCCAAACGTTTATGTATTCTAAAATCCGGGGCGTCCTGGGAGCCCTGGGGATGTTTTGTCGGATTCAGTGGCATGAAATTATCTGTTTCTGATCACTGCTTGTTTGTTTTTATAATCTTCTACAAACAAAATAAAAAATTCTCTAAAAAAAAAAATTCTTGTTAAAGAAGAGTTTATAAAAAATAAGAAATAACATGTACGAAGGGCGAACCGCAAACTTTCGCGTCGAAAAGTGCCATCCGGGTCATTGTTTTGTGCTCTGGATTAGATTGTGTTTCTGTTCTGCGAAAGAAACGTGCTTCTTAGGAGACATAGAGCACTGAATGGTATTCGTTCATCGCCGCATGACATTTTTCATATTCCATAGCGTTGTTGTTATTTTAACAAACCACTAAGAACAGAGTAGAGCCTGTCCTAATATATTTAGAAGAACAAACAGAGACACACGGAATTTAATAAGGAGGCTTTACTCTTATTAAAAGAAGAATTTTAATTATATAGTTTTGTGTCATTTCTAGATCAGCAGATAGATAAGCCAGCGTACGTGCGGAGTGCTTTGAGGACCATAGCAATGAGGTTATTTGTCATATATACATCGAACGACCTGGAGAACCTTCACGATTCTTGAAAAATTAACTTTTATTGGGAGTATACGCATGGAAAATTTTAATTATCAATAATTGAGGGACTAAAATAAAATTAAAAAAAAAGTTTGTTTTGTAAAGCACAACCTTTTACTTTTAATACACGGTCGAATTCATTATGTTTTCACACGCCGAATTATTAAAAAATTACATTTGAAAACTGTATTCAATGTATTCAATGTATGATTAATACGCTCAATTTCAACCACCGATAGTTGTCACCAAAAACTACAAAAAATAACTAACAACAAAAAACATTAAGAAATATATTGTACTTCTGCTCAATTTCACCGATAATAATGGCTACAATAATATTAACTTATTACGATCGTGCAAGATGTCGATTTTTTACTGAAAAAAATATTGACTTATTACGATCGTGCACGGTATGGATTTTTTACTGAAAAAAATATTAACTTATTACGATCGTGCACGACAACGATTTTTTACTGAAAAAAATATTAACTTATTTGTGATATTAAAGTTTTGTAAAAATTATGTAAAAACGTTTGGTTGCTGTAAATATAAAACCAAAACAACTTACTACGATTTGATATTTTACTGAAAAAAATATTAATTTATTACGATCGTACATGATATCGATTTTTTACTGAAAAAATATTAACTAATTACGATCGAGCACGATATGGATTTTTTACTGAAAAAATATTAACATATTATGATCGTGCACGATATGGATTTTTTTAAACAATTAACAATAAAAAAAACAGAAAGAAATATATTATATTTACGGCTTAGAGCAAGTGTAGTTACATAATTTAATTTAGACACGTTTTTTTGTCAATGAACGAGTTAATCCTAATAGGACACGTTCCAATCTTGTAAAATGAATCATTTCACAGCATGTTGTTAATATAAGGACATAGTTATTACCATGAGATTCATACTGTAAGCGCCGAATTATTTTATAAATGCTTTGAACAGTTTGAACTTTTGTACACCGAAATCAAATCACCATTTGGCAATTACATTTTCCAGGCTACCTGGATAATTTAAAATAGTCCGGCCGACCACAGTTTGTTTTAGCATATGTTACAGGTTTTCAGCTGGTAGGTTTATAAAATAAAAAAGATTCAAAGAAACAAGCCATTACAAATGTAAGAGGTATTGTTTTTGAGAGACATCTTTAGTAATCGAAGATTAAAAGATTTTCACATTAAGAAAAGAAGTTTGTCTTTGAACAGAGACCATGCAACCACTTTAGGTCCTTTACCAAATTTTAGAATCCAGATATCGATTCAATTTTGAAAGTATTTCAAGATAGGCATTGAAGATACGTTATTCAAACCATCGAATCTGATAAGCAAAGTGTAAGTCAAAATCGAACAACTTTGCGGTACTAAAAAAGCAACCGACAAACCAATCACTTTGTGTTATGAAATTAAGATTTTATCTGCGTACAGTTACATCGCTCAATATTTCAAGGATATAAGATATTTCTGAATATTTAAAGACACCATGGTACGTCCGAATGGAATAATTCAAGTCAAAGGTCTTGAAAATATTTTAATAGAATTATTTTTAGAAAACTACATGACACCAAGCCAAAATATGCAACGATAAACCAAAACAAAATGTCATTCAAATTATACCCCGGAATTTACATATGTACATCAATACTTCGACTAGAAGAAGATCATAAAATAAAGACAGCAATTTTTCAAATGAATATTTGAAGTCAAATCTCTTAAAATTATTTTAATAATTGAAACTCTCGACAATAGTCCTTCGTACGTGAACGCACACCTAATTTACATATATAAGCGAGGGAAAACAACAAGTTTAAGCTTGTCGCCTGAAACCCTTGCCCTTGTTATCTCAATCTGTATATATATACAAACAATCACAATCTAGAATAAGAACGATCGAAGGATAAACTGACATATCTGTGCTCGCGATTATAAACGAATGTGTCTTATTTTTCCAGCAAACAATCACGATCTAAAATAAGAACGATTGAAGCATAAACTCAGTTTGTATAATTTCAAAGAGTTTAAACTTACTAATAGATCTGTGCTCGTGATTATAAACGAATGTGTCTTATTTATCTGAATCAATAGTCCAAACTGTTTTCTTAAGGGACGCAAATATCAGTTGCAAAACCCTCAAAGACGTATTGTCAAAATTGTTCGACATAAATTCAATTAGTGTTCAGTTATTTTGGCGGGATCATCTGGCTTGGATAAAGTGCGTTTTCGTCTATAATGTCTCCCATGGTTGTGCAAATTTGCTCTGCTAGTGTTAAATGCTCGTTCAAGATGTACACTGGCGAGATCTTTCTTCGTTTGATCATCTAGATCTTGATGTTCGTCAGTTCGTAGCTCGTCTCCTTCCGTGTTGGTCGATTGAAGAGCTGCGTTGTTGTCATGTTGTTTATGATGATCTGGTATTTCTAATTCATCTGGATTGTAATAACATTGCGTGCTAACTTTCCGTCGCAGTCCTTTCTCGTACATACTCTCCCACACGGCTGTGAGGTCATTTTTTTCTTGAGATAATTTCCTCTGTGAAACAGTGCTGAAATCTTGTACAACAGCTTTACCAAGTTCGTTCATGGACACAGGCTTGTCAAGTAGTGACATTTTGAAGAGCAATTATCCTCAGCTGTATTATATGGCTTATGATGATTTCGCTTACAATATCTGCGGTTTAAATATCTAACGACACCACTTTAAACTGCGTATCAATCTCTAGTGCAACAGAATGGAAAGACCTGTAAGCCTTAGGCGAAACACAGACAATTCACGGACCGACCCTCGTGAACTCTTAACAGGACCAACGACGGAACGAAAACAACTTGTGGGCTTGTAGCAACCGCTGTTCATAAGGATTACATCATTGATGGCCCCAGGGGGCAGACTGACGGACACCAGATTTCATCAATATGACAACAAAAGAAGGCATCTTCAAATGAGATGTCAAAACAATGAGTTCTTTAAACAATAAATTACATCTCAAGTGACACAATAAATGTTCAGACGATGCAAGCAATATTTGAAGAAATGTTTTACTTTTGTCTTTAGAGAGTTAACAGATCTAACAGAGATGATTTAGATATCATTCATAAACCATATTGCTTGTCACGTTTTCAATCGATTTTCAAGGAAAAAAATCAAAAACGGATGCTCTATTTCCTCCAGGTTTCCTCCCCAAAAATAAACAGCTTTAAATGATAGTCTGTACATTCAATAAACACTTATTCCGCGGATAAGAAGTTTGTACATGGTGCTGTATTTACGTGCGTGGTTAGTTGTTTACTGTGGCGTTTTTTCTATTGTTAGGTTTTTTCTCTAAATAGCCGTACGTGACAAGCCGACCACATCGGACATCTGATCACAATCTTTCCAAAGAGAATAACAAATTAATTCACGATAATCAGAAACACGTGGGGAGGGGTGGGAGACAAAAGCGAAAGAAATTCCCATACAAAAATGTATCCCTCCCCAATTAGTTATGACAGAGATTAATGTTATAGCGGTAGGCTTTGAAAAAAAAGAAAAACAACGCAGCGATTTTAGAAGATAATGGAAAAGTAATCCCAAATCAACAATCCTCTTCCTCAAAACAATACAGCTTGTAACTTAAAAAAACAGTAAATTTCACGCACAAAATAAAGAGGTAGATCTAGAGGAGTTAGAGGGATTTGAGGTAAAAATTAAAGACTTAACTTCTAAAGAATAAAGAAAAATCAACCCCCTCCCCCTTTTGTAAGGCATTACCTACGGAACGTGCCAAGATGCATCCACTGTAGTAACTGCAAAAACCCTAAAAATATACAGGAATGGTCTGTTTTCCCTGAGATCCCTTAGTCTACCTATACGCAAACATTTACAGTGCGGTAGGAAGTGATATAAAATTACATCCTATTTTGAGTAGTCACTTATTCATACGTTAGTTCGTTGCTTAGATTTGACCGCAAAACCGGTGATTCCTCATTGCTTGATTCACCAAGCGTCTTTCTGGTTCATTCCTGTTGTTCTACATGTAATTTCTTCGTCCACCTCGTTTTATAGCCTGAGAAAACAGGCGTTCTTTCGCTCCTCTTCCCTCCGCGAAACTAACGGGGGAAGAGGAGCGAAACTGAGAACATGTCTTTATCAGGCTACTCGTTTTATTGAGTTTTCGTGTAACTATAGTGATCTTTTTGCAGTATATTTGTGGCTTGTTGGTTAACCTTAACACTTAGAATAAACCGTTCCCTCTCCTCCCCTAGATTTACCTGCATGCAATCAACTCTATCGTGGTGATTTCTGACAAGAAATAATGCCTCAAGAGAGACTGTAGCAGGATACTACTTAATAATGTAATCAGTGTATAAACGTGCCATTATTCCAGGAGCACATGTAGGGGAGGGGTTTGCAGGGGGTTTGCACGTGAAAAAACAAAATTCTATATGTAGTGATCTACCATATTATACTCTGATACCCTTGAAAGGATATTTTCCAACACAGACGTACAAATGATAAATACAAATACTAGATAAAGAAATCCTCTGGTTTCCAGGGAAATCATATTAATATTTTAAGGCTTGGACGAGATCAGATGATAAACTCCTTAGTTTCCTAGCAAGAAGAATGTTTTACGTGATCATTAAAACTAACAATTATGCTTTATTTTAATAAAAAAGTATAGGAGGACTGCAAATACCCGTCTTGCACTGCTTTTCAGACTAAATTACAAGCAAAACATATGTAACAAGTGATTTTCGTTGACAAAATTCAACTCATTCTCAAACTCCGACATATTTCTTAGAGTTTTTAAAAAATATATATTTTGTACGTGACAAGACAAGGTCAAGTCCGGAGAACGACGTGTACTACCTCCCCTCCCTACGACTTTCTAAGGTGTTTCAAGAGAAACGTTTTCAAAAGTACACTTCAAAATATATACTTTTTGATAGGAGTACGTGATGGAACATGACAAATATCCAGGAAATAGACGAACCTAGATTAGAAAATTCGATAGGGTTTAAGTTCCGGATCAATTTCTATTATTTGTACAGTATATCTTTTCAGTAAAAAAGACATCAAATTTCCTCTTCTATATCAAAGTAATGATACCTCCAGCCGTGCAATAATTGATTCGCTGTTCACATATTTCGATCGTGCACGATATGGATTTTTTACTGAAAAAAATTTTAATTTATTACGATCGTGCAAAATATCGCTTTTTACTTAAAAAAAATATAGACTTATTACGATCGAGCACGATATCGCTTTTTCCTGAAAAAAAAATATAGACTTATTACGATCGTGTACGATATCAATTTTTTTTACTGAAAAAAAATATTAACTTATTACGAAATTAACTTACTACGATCGTGCACGATATGGATTTTTTACTGAAAAAAATATTAACTTATTACGATTGTGTACGACAACGATTTTTTACTGAAAAAAATATTAACTTATTACGATTGTGTACGACAACGATTTTTTACTGAAAAAAATATTAACTTATTACGATTGTGTACGACAACGATTTTTTACTGAAAAAAATATTAACTTATTACGATTGTGTACGACAACGATTTTTTACTGAAAAAAATATTAACTAATTACGATTGTGCACGATATTGATTTTTAACTGAGAAAAATTATTAACTTGTGGTATTAAAGTTTTGTAAAAATTATGTAAAAACAGTTGGTTGCTGTAAATATAAAACCAAAACAACCTAGTGAGAACAGAATCCAGAGAACATTTAGAAAATGTTAGTTTTTTGGAAAAAATATAGCATCATTTATTCGAGAAAAATATGAACATTTTGGTTAATACCATTCCAATCTGAAAGACGTTTTATATGAACATATGCACAATATATATTTTATTTTATATGCATAATATTCAAACGAATTAGCTATTTATAATTATTCAAAAATAGGAAAAGACCAAACATGAATATGCGTATTTTCTGTTAAAAATATTATCTATTTTAACAAGGGAGAAAACACTAAAACCATGAAATAAAAACAAAATAGATACTAACTAAATAAGAGCTGTTACACATCAGAGCTGTTCTCATTAACAGTGAACGGCGAAGTAGTGTATTATCAGCGTGATAGTCAAATAACAACAAAAGAACACGATGGAATCAAGGTGCATTAAAGAATAATACACCTAAAGAATGTTTCACGGGTTAATGAGAATCGCTCTAGCAATTTTAATTTTATTTCATCGATAAAGTCTTTTAGCTCCGATTTAAAATATCTTTTTAGTTATTCAATATCTCTAGATCTCGTTACAACTTTACTTGTTTTTGATAGTCATCATGAAATAAGAAGTGGTACAGAATAGCAAATTGATGTTATTGTTGTTGTAGTGTTTTCGCTCTAGAAGCTTCATATATGTAAAATATTCTTAAAATTTGTTGCAAGATGAAAACAATAGTATAATCAAACGTGCATACAGCTATTTCAAAAACGTTGAATACTGAATAGTACATTCCAAGACCAAAGGGCATTGTGGGTCTCATTAATTTGAAATAAAAAAATACATCTACAGCGATATTATAGATATAGATTTACCTTTAGTATATTCCAAGACCAAAGGACACGTGGGTCTCATTGAATTGATTCATAATAAATAACAAATTTACAGCGATATTTACTCCCCATAACTAACTAGAGTACAAACACTAAAAGTGTGCAAAACTTTGTACTATTTACCACTAAATAGTGTTGATTAAACAGTAGAGAACAAAAGAATTTGCATAATTTAGCAGTATTTAGTGGTATTTATGTTGACACTTTTAGTGTTTGTACTCTAGTACATTGTTTTGAACGGAATGCTGTGAATAAAATAACTAATTATTATTCATTTTATTCTAAACAATATTAAATGCCCCAACATGCATTTCGGTCAAATTCAAGCAAACTGAACTAATCCTCGTTTAACGACTTTACGTTACAGTACAATTCATGTTTGATTGAAACAATACATTTGAAATTGAATGAATTCACACAATTCCTATCGGTCTCAGATCAATCATTTACCAATGATCAACGCTATTTAAAATAGGTGTATAAGTTAAAGAATAAAGAAGATCGTACCTGCTGTCTTGATGTCCATTGCCTCCATTGACTTGGACAACTCCATATCCCTGAAGAACATTCGTAGTGATATAGATACTGCCTCCACTACCACCCCCTGAGAACACCGATCGACTACTTTCTCCATTAGCACCTAGTGTACCATCGATCCTCAGGTTACCCCCGACAGTAATATTTACAATACCACCGCCCAGGCCTCCTCCGTTTCCTCCTCCGCGACAACCGAAGTGGGCTGGTTGATAAACGTGACCATAGGCGATGCCAACACGTGGTTGGTTGTGACCAACGCCTCCATTCCCACCATGGCCGGCACCCGACGACGCAGTGCCAGTTACGCCTTGTCCAACAGTACACCTAGAAAAAAATAAAGCACGCATGAAATTGTTGTTTCAAAAACTTAATTCATATTTGCAATTAATACAGATACATGAGACAAATATCATATGTCCTTGGCATATGTTATTTGCAATTATAAAATAATTGGGATAGTACGCGCGCGTTGATTGGTCAAAAACCCGTGTTTCATGAGAGCAGAAAAAATAGAAAAAATGACAGAAAGAACTAAGACATGATAAAAGTAAAATGAAAAAATACAAATGAAACACATGTTTCATAGTATGTTACCTATTAACCTTAAAAACCTGAACAAACAATCAAACTCACTTTGCGTCATGGAAATCAGTCCTTAGTTTACCAAGATCATCAATTGTAAGATTCCCAACCTCAAAGTACAAACGTTTCATATGAAAATCTCCACCACCTTGAATATTGACATCCCCGATCAACATGGTCAGCGTATTATTGTCAACATCAGATGTTGAGGTAACCTCTCCTCCGTCTGCGACCGTGAGAGAATGGAACTGGAAGATACCTTCCTTATTGGCTAGTTTGGTTGTTCCAGTAAGTCCAAGGTAAAGTCGACATCCTTGCGATACTGTCATTCGTTCCAACATAAGATGGCCTCTAAAATAATAATAATATAAATAATAATAATATTTAACAATTATTCGCCAAAGGCGAAGTGGTTATCGGGCAAATATTTACCGAGCCGCGAGTCTTCGACAAGACGCACGAGCTTTATATCCCGAGATAGCCAACCAATGAGAGCGCGCGTTCTTATGAGGTTGTGAATTGTGTATATACTAAACATATTTATATATAGCGCACATGTCTGGGATTCAAGTTTATGAACAACTAAACGCTCTATGAGCGTGAAGTCGGGCTAGTCATAAAATCAACACAGGAGGCTAAATAATTCTACTTTGGGCTTCCTGTGTTCGTTCCCAAAGCATCATGGGGGCCTATACGCGACATGACAGATATATAGATAGATAGATATATACATAGATTGACTAAAAGGTAAACCTATAGTCGGGCCTTCTAGCCCGACTAATGAACAATGAGAAATGTTTATTAGCAACCACATAGAAACATAGCACCATCATGAGCCCGCCCGTTACCAAGAGCGTAACTAGGACCCCTCGAGTTAAATTTTTTTAAGGCTGGCTATTTTGACATTCAGATTTCGCTTCTGTCCGCCATGTTGGTTTTTGTTTATGAAAATATATATATGACGTAGGCAGACACATCGCAACTTGATTGGCTAAGGCGAAACTACTTGAGGTTAATTTTTACTATTAAAGGTGAAATCTGTTCTAAATATAGATGTTCTGTCAAAACGATAACTCCTAAAGGAGATACGTGAGATGTTCGCTCCGGGTAATGGGCTTCTGCACCACTATAGTGCAAAAACGGCTGAGTAGATACAACTCAGTATATTGAGTTAATCAAGCATTCTGGATGACACTTTATAGTGAGTAAACCAAACTCTATAGAGAGTAAAAGTGAGGTTAAACTCAATATATTGAGTACATTGTACTCAATGGCACATCTACATTTATGTTTACTCTAATAATGAGTTGGGTTTACTCACTATAAAGTGTCATCCGGAATGCATGATTAAATCAATATACTGAGTTGTATCTACTCAGCCGTTTTTGCAGTGTACAATAACATTTATTATAGTATAGTAAAGTCACAAACCTGTTTGTTATTTGGATCCCAAAACAAGTGAAGGTCGGAGGCAGGTGAAGGTGTCCAGTTCTCTGTACATAGACATTTACTTCGAACTTCTCATGATCAGCAAACTGACCAACAACTATTTGATTTGGTCCAACATGTAACACACCAGTACGATCACCGACAAACTTGTGCACTTTAAGACCATGGGGCCTGGAAAATCAAAATGGGCGTTACATATAGGTGAGCGTAGTGTTTACAAGTGTTGTTGTTGGTACCTTGTTATATTAGGATGCAGAGCAAGGTGTGCCCCTCGTAATATATGCACCTCTTCTAACTCGTACTCCTTTCCAATGGGTAACAACCACGCCCTGCCACTGTCTGAATCAGGTAAGGCAAAGTTTATTTCAGCCGTAAATGGAGCAAGGTTTCGGTTGTCGATAATCAGAGTCCTGTTGTTGATTCCAATGTGTTTGTCCTGCAACATTAAATGAAAGAAAGTGACAAACTGTACAACTGATTAAAGGCTCTTTTTATATTTCTACTATGGTGTTATGTGTTGTGCTGTGTGTCAGTGCCGTGCGCGCCATGTAGCTAGCTATGTACTGTATTGTGTTGCAGTCTATGCCATCCAATTCCTTGTCATTCTAACCTCGGCCGCATTAAGCAGGTAAATTTCATAGAAAATGTATGGACATACATTTCGTTGGGACCTAAAAAACTGGCCGCAATAACGGAGTGGCCGTATTAAGCGGGTTGCTGCAAGGCGGGGTTCCACTGTACCGTACCTGTAAAAAGACTGTACCAGGACCTCCATTTCTCGGTCCCGTGCCTCCAAACGAAGTAAGACTTCCAAACCACCATTCTCTGTCTTTCCAGTGAATAGCCATTCTTCCCCCACCCCCTCCACCACCGTTACCGTTACCATTACCACCATTGACAGCTATAACCCCTGACCCCTCCAAGGCATGAGAATGTATGAGAATACTTCCCCCACTACCACCCCCTGTATGGGATGTTTGTCCAGACTGACCGCTTGAGGTGATGGTTCCTAGTGAGAATAAGTTCATTTTGATGTGAATGTGTATTGTATTGTATTGTATTGTATTGTAATGTATATCAGCAAATACAGCAATCATTGTTATATTTACTTTTCTATTTTTATCTTCTATATTTTTACCTTCAACAATAAGAGCTCCTATAACTTCAAGTTCTAAAAATCCACCACCAGCGCCTCCCTTGGATCCAGGACCTCCTCCGCCACTACCGAACACGCGTGGCTGCTGGAAATCCCCGTATGTGGAGCCTGTCTGTTGAGTGGATACACCGCTGCCACCTCGACCGCCGTAGCCAGCACCAGAACCGTCTACTGAGCCAAGACCAGCACCTGAACCTTGTCCTATAACGTAATAAAGACAGTGAAACCTCAGCTCTATATACAAGACCTACAATACACATAATTCTTTCAAAACAACAACAAAAGTTAACAACAATAAAAACCATAACAACCACAATAACAGCCACAACACCAACAACAATTTTTGGTCACAAATTTTGCTGAAAAAATAACCTCAAAAAACCGGAACACCCGCTTAACCGGACACTTCTTTTGGTTCCAGAACTGTCCGTCATAGAGGAGTTTTACTATAAGAACAGCCTACATTTATACTTATTGCACTCACAACTCTAGATAGCACTTTTTACCTGCAAGTTCTCCTTTACCATCAAGGGTCAACACACCAACTGGATCAACGACAATCGATTCAGCTTTTAACCTTAACGATCGAGCCTCCGTCCGTCCTTCTCCTTCGATAGTCACTATTCCCTCACGTCCAACAGGCCCGTAGTCTTTGACGATATTGATATTCCATTGGTTTGATTCATTAGAAGGAGCGCTTTCTAGTACCAAGCGACCATTCTTTTGAATAGTTATGCCAACGAACGTTAAGTCTCGGGGACTAAAGGTAAAAAGTTGAGGTGTTAAAAATGTCATTCTATCACTTAAAGTATTGTGAATGTTAGTACGCCGAGAACTTGCCTTTTGAGCTGGAATTGATTGAAATATCTAAAATGATTTTTTTAGGGTGGAGGGAAAGGGGAGCAGTTTTAAATTGCCTAAAAGGCATTTGGATCTATGGAATATGAGCTGTTTGAGACTACAGTGAAAACCCCGCCTTACAGCCACCCGCCTAATAAGGCCACCCCATTATTGCGGGGTTTTTTTAGGTCCCGACGAAATGCATGCCCATATATTGTCTATAAAATTTACCCGCTTAATACGGCCACCCCGTTAATACGGCCACTTTGGGCTGTCCCTTCGGTAGCCGGATTAACGGGGTTCCACTGTATATTGCAGCGCTATCTATGCCATTTATCTAGGTTAGCCCTTGTGGTTATTATAGCTATAGCTTGTACCTATAAATCTGTAAAATCTAGCCAATATACATATGTACATACATTGTAACTCACTGTACTAAATAAAATTGAATTGAATTGCTATCGGACTTTCCTGTGTATACACCGCTGTCGCAGCCAAAGTTACCGTCCATACACTGAAACCTCACCTGCAAAGGATGTCGGTATTTCTTCTTTTGTTATCAGTTTATTCATTGCATATTTTGGATGGACGTGTTTGTGTTATATGACCATAACACTGTTACAGTCGTAGATGATGAAACACTGATATTTCTTTAAAAAAAAGTTTTATAAATCACAAATTATGTTCAAAATACCGACAACCTTTGCAGGCTTCAGAGTGTGTACTGTAGCTTCGGCTGCGACAACGATTTTAGTACACGAAAACCAATAACAGCTACAAGTATTACCACATAAATAATATTCCACGTTTCTCACGAAATCCTACCTTGATGTTTCAAAGCTGATCGTTCCACCATAGCCAACCATTAAATGAGCCTTATTTCCAACAACTCTTCCCCATATAGACACATGAGAACTTCGAGCGAGTTTTGGGTATTCGAGGCTTTCTGCTTGGCGAAACTCTACGGTCCCATTAGGCAGCATAATAGTACCACCACTGTAAATATAAGGTGCCCACGTGACATTGATACGTCTATATTCGGAAACTGACGTCATCTCCAAAGTGGTTGTAGGCGCAACGTGGATGTAACTGGAGTCATCTCCATATATGGTATGTACTTTGACGTGTGTGTTTAAGCGCGGGAAAACAAGATGAGAGGTCCCGTATACTTCAATATGGGTGAAATCGTACTGGAAACCGTCTTTTGGTGGGTTTAGATAAGCTACAGCACCTATAGAGGGTAATTTAAGATCATCAAATATATGAACATGAATATTCCAGTTTCATGTTATCTAGCACCACTGTACTACAGTAATAGCCCACGTATAAGAACCTGAATTTTTCAATCTAGCCTAAATAGGTTCTTATGTGGAGGTGGCTTAAAATGAAAATTTCTTATACCCTGGCTGTTACTGTATTTGACAAACGGCACATATGCACAGGTTAAGCATCGATTTGTTGTCAAAATATTTACAATATTCAAAGCAAAGCACGGAAAAATGCTATCGCTTAACAATAGAAATCCATTTGAATATTCGCTAAATTGAGATTATCCCTGTACGAATGCACCTTTGTGTTACACTACAGCGGTGCTACATAACACGAAAACTAGAATATTTCAGATTACAAATTTATGAATTAAAGAAAACAGTGGCCATGGCGTTATAGCCACATAAGAGAAACTGTAAAGGACGATTGACTGAAGCCGTAAGAGCACTACGTCGCAATTCGTAGCTTGTTAATGGACAATTGTGCCCGGCTATAAAAAACGAGGACAAACGTTTTGAAATTGATGCAAGTTTTGATGTCTCATCATGGCGAATAATAGCCTCCTCAGCAGGACAGGTTTTCACTTTTGAGCTTCCTGTTTTAAGAACGGAGACGAACGGAAAAAAAACGAGGGGGGAGTCAACCTCTTCCGCCGTCACCAATTTTCCTTCCCTCAAAAATCCCACAGGAATCCCAAATAAGAAAAGACGTAGTAGCCTGCGGAGAAGGCTAGGCGCACACGTAACTTGTTTTTTTATTGACTGGTAGATAATAGCTTAAACATTTGTATTGTCAAGTCTGTCACTTACCACTAGATATAAACTTCTTATAATCACCATCTTTAGACACTACGGCCTGAAGCCCTTTGTTGTCAATTCTTAAGTTTTTGATTAACGGTTGGGAGCCTTGAAGATACACAACGCCTGGTCCACCATTCTCGGATGAACTCTGTCCACCGTTGGCTATTGTACCACGACTATGGAAACCACCAGTGACGTAGTAGACATTAATACGACCACCACCTCCTCCCCCTCCGCTTCCAATGCCGTTTCCACCAATTGATTTGATAAGTCCAGTTCCTGTAAAAGACGTTGATTCGGCCCAAAGTGATCCTCCACTTCCACCTCCGGCATTGTTCGACTAAAAAATGAATCAATCAAAACGCGTCAATCAAAACGCATGAATGTAGCATGTAGTGAGGATTGACTGTGTGTATGTTGGATACAAGACAAGCAAGGATACAAAGAACTAGCTTTAAAGTCTACAATGGGAAGCCATTACTTTGTTGGTGAGATTTCTTGATTGCACTGTGTGTAGAGTTTTCTCTACACAATAAAACATTCCTTTTTTGGTTCTGAGAATTAATCATTTGTATAGAAAAACTAGATAGCCAAAATTGTCTTAAAAAGAATTCAAACATCAATAAAGCCTGGTTCACAATAGCGACATAAGCATAAACAACATACGCAGACTCAGTTTGCCTTTGCATATTAGCAAACTTTTCTCACACCTGTTCCAGAAATGCTTCACCGAGTCTGCGTATGTTGCTTATCATTACGTCGGTAGTGTAAACCACGCTAAAATCAATAAACATGTTACCTTTCCTGGATCGCCATTCATTTCGATTTGTCCATCGACATTAAGCATCCTCTTGACAAAAAGATGTATTCTTCCACCTCCACGTCCTCCACTGCCTGCAGAGCCACCATGACCTCCACCACTACCCCACGTCCCGATAGAGAAAATATCGCCATACGTTTTGTCCAAAGCTGTTGCTCCGCCTCCTCTTCCTCCCCTTCCACCATAATTGGCCCCAGAACCGCCACTTGAAGAACCCCTTCCAGCTCCAGGACCTTGACCTCCGGCACAGCCACCACCACTGACATAAACACGCCCTGATGTCCCGAGAAGAACATCTAACGACGCGTTGATGTGTAGAGATCCTGACTTTAAAACCCCGTCAACTTGTAAAGTGTTAACGAATAGTGTTGTGTCCAAAGCACCTTGGTTAATACCACTAGGAGAACCTCTGTGATGAATGCTGACGGTTCCACCAGATAAAACGGTGAAATTTTGAGCTGTGAAGGGTTTGTCTGCTTCAAATACTGTACTAGTCTGTATCAATCCACTAACGCTAACCTTATCAATGTTGTATGAAGTGTTGGCTTCAAAGTGGAATTGACCTTTGATACCGGAGACGTTTAGTTCTTTCCATCCAGAATCTATATCCAAAAGTCCAATGCGAACCTCTCCTTCTATGACCACAACATCACATCGGAAAGTTGTAACACCTTTGGAGGGGATGCTAACAACTCCAGTTGATCCAACACTCAACTGTGATACTTTACTTTGAGAAAGGCCTTTAAGGGTCAAAGCGTTCAATGAGGTCAGTTTTCCATCAATAGTTGCTTTGTCTGTGGAGAAGGGGTTCACAGGATCGAACTGGAACGTCCCTGTACTTTCAACTGTCAAGGTCTTCCATCCTGGATCGATGCTAAGTTTATTAACGAAAACTTTTCCAGCGATAGTGACATCGTCTGCATGGATAATAGAGGTGTTGAGAGATGAGATGATATTCACCACTCCAGAAGATCCAACCCTTAAATGAGGAATCGTACTCTGTGAAAGCCCTTTAAGGTGTATAGCTCCAATACTTGTAAAGTTCCCATGAACGAGGAAAGTATCGAAGGAGAAAGGATTTACTGGATGAAATACAAATTTACCACGGCTATCTATGGTCAACGCTCTCCAGCCAGGATCAATACGAAGTTGCTTTGCAAGCAGCTCTCCTGCTATGGTAACATCTTGAGCGTGTACAAGAGATGATCCGTTTAAAAAAGGAACAGAAGATGACAGGGGCGGTAATGATGTGATTGCAAATTGAAGACGACCTTTAATACCAACGGTAATCTTGCTTGAAACAGCGGGAGCACGACCACGGATAAAAACATCAGTTTCAAACAATAACTGTCCGTTGACAGCGAGGTCGCTAGCGCCGAAAGGATCATAAGGACGAAGCCTTAATACTCCTTTGTCGTGAATTACAACTGATGAGATTCCATTACCAACTGACGCAATCCCAGGAAGAAAAGTACCATTCATTTCCAGGTTATTTAAGCTGAAATTAGATACCAAATCATTACCAGTGATCGTAAACCTTGTGTTTTCTTTCATGATGACCTTATCACCAGTTAATGCAAGATGACAACCTACTTTCATCTTTGCTCCACTTTTTAACACGAGTTGATTTACATCAAGTCCCCATCGACAGTTGGAGGGGACATTGGAGTAATTCTTAAACAAGACCTCGGCATTTGGCTCGATTAAGAGATCAGTGAATGTCAACTTTGAAGGCGAAGATCCAGGGTGCATGGCTAGGGCCCCTCCATATTTTCCAAAGGAAACAGTGGGACTGTTGAGAAGCGTCAGTTTACCGTACATCGCCAAATTCCTTTCCAAATTAACCGTCGAGGAACCTTTAGGAATGATAAATTCTCCGCCATTGAAAACTTTTGTACATGGCGAGAGTCTGTTGTTAATCTGAAGACGTACGCCCGAGGAAACATATAGATGACCACTTCCATCGGTTGTTACATCATTGACATTGAGTGCGCTACTTCCAGTTAGCAGAATCTGAGCACCACGAGTCAAGGATACTCTTTCCAACTGAGGAGGACTAGAACCAACTGGGAGCCATGCAACAGCTCCTACAAATCAGAAAGAGAGAAAAACTCTACATTTAATGAAAATTATTACCATATTATTTAAGCAGAATTGCATGGCCGGTAAAATACTTTTCTTAGGATATACACCATATCAAAATGGCGACTTCTTTCAATAACTATTGTTCTTGACAGGTTAGCCTCTCATACATGTGAAAACTCTATTGTGATTCAACGTGAACACGAAGTTATTCAGTTTAGAACAATAGAAGGTCTTTCCTAGCTAGTTCCTGTTATCGTTGGTAATGTAAATATATGTGCAACATACCTGACATCTTGAAAATATCGTTGTCGGATGAAGAACTGACCTGCAGAGGTAAAAACATCAAAAATGAAAAATTGAATATTAGAAAGCAAACGAGGTATGTAAAGAAGTAAAGCAGCATAACTATTTTTGTGACATTTTTTTAAGTCACATAAAAAAAAACACTCAAACAAAACTCAAACAATAATCGTCTAGGTCCAGCAATTATGTCCAAGGTCACTTTTGCCAAACGAAATGACGTCGATAAAACTTGGCAAATTCAAAATCATTCGTTTTTGATGCACTTGCTTCATATGAATCAAATAACACAAAGGAACGTACGTGTTTGAACAGCTTATCTTACCCTTGCATTTGATCCTATATTGTCAACCAAAAGCACACGTTCAGGAGCGCCACCTTTGAAGCCATCGACAAAAACTGTGCCAGGACCACCAGCTTCGGTAGAACCGTCTTTGATAACAAATCATTTTAGTAGGTAGTAGGGAGGGGAGGAGAATAGCGTGAGAAAGGGTATGGCAACATAGCAAAAGGGGAAAGAGCCTGAAGGGAAGAAGAGACAAATTAGAAAAGCAACGAAATCGAAATTTTGAATTATATTATATTATATTATATTATATTATATTATATTATATTATATTATATTATATTATATTATATTATATTATATTATATTATATTATATTATATTATATTATATTATATTATATTATATTATATTATATTATATTAGATTAGATTAGATTAGATTAGATTAGATTAGATTAGATTAGATTAGATTAGATTAGATTAGATTAGATTAGATTAGATTAGATTAGATTAGATTAGATTAGATTAGATTAGATTAGATTAGATTAGATTAGATTAGATTAGATTAGATTAGATTAGATTAGATTAGATTAGATTAGATTAGATTAGATTAGATTAGATTAGATTAGATTAGATTAGATTAGATTATTAGTAATATTATAATGTATCAAATTGGAGAGTTTAAAGAGGGGGAGGGGGTGTGACGATATAGCAAAAAGAGTTAACGGCAAGAGGGAAACAAAATAGCTTAAGCGAATAGTACATTGCACTTTTACCTTGAGGTAGGGTGTAATCACATTTTGGGAGACTTGAAGGACCTGAATGAATACAAAGGAGACGACGTACGATTAGCCAATTCAATGCTATGTAATGCAATGTAATGTAATCTAATGCAGTTGAGAGTAGGGTAGAGAAGTTTAGTGTAGTGTAGTGTAGTGTGGTGTGGTGTGGTGTGGTGTGGTGTGGTGTGGTGTGGTGTGGTGTGGTGTGGTGTGGTGTGGTGTGGGTAATGTGGTGTAGTGTAGTGTAGTGTAGTGTAGTGTAGTGTAGTGTAGTGTAGTGTAGTGTAGTGTAGTGTAGTGTAGTGTAGTGTAGTGTAGTGTAGTGTAGTGTAGTGTAGTGTAGTGTAGTGTAGTGTAGTTTAATTCATTAAATACATATTTTTCTTAATTCATAAAGTTTCATTTAATGATCTTAAAAGATCGTTTATTCGTCTATGAAGTTGCTTTTTCTATCATTTCATTTGGCAATATTCTAGCTCATTAGGTTACTTATTATACCTGAAATGAACCCCTCTACGTCCACACGCATTACTATTCCTTGATTCCAAGTCAAAGGGACAAAATGAATGACTTTAGTATGTACAGGAAATTCCAAAGAGTTTCTTTTTGGTGTATTTGTATCAGAGTTTCCTGAAAATACTCTTCTTTCGCCATTTTCCTACAAAAGATGAAAAGTAAATGGTATTAAACTATAGTACTTTTAGATGAAAATGATAATGTTCTTGATGATGGTGATGATAGTAATGATGATGATGGCGTCGATGATGATGGTGATGATGATTATGATTATGGCAATAATGATGATGGTAATGATATAATGATGGCTATGATAATGATGATGATGGTAGTGATGATGATGATAATGATAATGAATATAGTAATGATTGCGATAATATAAAAGTGATGATAATGATTCTGATGATAATTATGAAGATGATGGTTATGACGCAATGGTGAATATCAAATCGAAAATGATGATGATGATGATGATGATGATGATGAAGGTGATGATGATGATGATGATGGTGATGATGACGATCACGATTGATACTTACTTTGTAGTCCCTCAATAATGGTACATCAACATCATTGTACCGAAGATAGTACGTTTTAACATATTCACTTCCGCCATACTGTCCTTGCGTTACTACTGCTGTCACGTAAGCTGTGTTGGAGAGCGTAACCTTTGTAAAAAAAATAATAATAACAAAAATGCATTATGTGCAAATTATATAAAAACGTAAGAAAGAAACTGTAACGCAGGCTTCCGGATCCCTTATCAGTCAGTTTAGTTCGTTTATTCTTCTAACAAATTACACTATATTCATTGACTTGGATGAGTGCTCATTGTACAGTTATAAGAAACGTGCAACAATGGACGAGCACACATCACGCATGCGCATTTGTACGCTAATTAATGTTACCTTTTATATCATAAAAACAATATTTGTCAAAATCATGTTTTTTGTAAATTTTTTGATATAGCATATTTTTTTTTTAATTGTGCCATTTTTTCAACTGAGCCATTTTTTTTAATTGTGCCTTTTTTTAATTGTGCCAGGTTCTAGTTATATATTACCTGTAGATATTCATTGACAGAATTTTGGTTTGGTTTCCAACCACCGACAGATCCTTGATAGTTAAGCACGCCATATGAAGCGTAATACCTTCGAAACGAAGAGTCAACATACTCGCTACTGGCAGACCTTGATCCTGACTGAGAACTGATCAAGCGAGCTGCAAAAAAAAAATCAGAAATATTAACAAATAAACACGATTAGTTTAAATACTTATGACAAAAAATGAATGAAAACGAAAGTATTTTCTTCGTTGTCAACCACCTTAAATAAATTCTTGAAATTCTTTTTTAAGACTTCTTCGAAATAAGATTTACGTAACGAAAATGTTTATCAAGGTCCGTTCATACAAATAAAAAAATATATATTTTGGGAAATAGGATAAAATTGATAAAATACTTATGACAAAAAAAGAATAAAAACGAAAGCATTTTCTTCTTTTTCAAGCATCTTAAATAAATTCTTGAAATTCTTTTTTAAGACTTCTTCGAAATAAGATTTACGTAACGAAAATGTTTATCAAGGTCCGTTCATACAAATAAAACAATATATATTTTGGGAAATAGGATAAAATTGATAAAATACTTATGACAAAAAAAGAATAAAAACGAAAGCATTTTCTTCTTTTTCAAGCATCTTAAATAAATTCTTTAAATTATTTTCTAAGACTTCTTCGAAATAAGATTTACGATAACGAAAATGTTGCTGAAATAGGGTAAAATTGTACTTGAACGTTTCCACATCTACATTAATTATTTATTTGCAACAATCCATGGATCATATACAGCAAATTCCAGTGTACGTAAAAAAAATGAATGAACAAATTATGTAAACAAATAATTTAAATGTTAAAATTATAACTTAGATTGAAAAAAGTTGTCAATGGCTTCCTTAAAATGACATTTAGAGGTAACATTTATAATATTAGATTTACAACAGTTTTAAGTTAAAAATGCCATATTCAAAGTTCAAAGTTCATGCGTAAAAACACTGAGAAATGACGGGTTTAATGAAAATGAAATATTGCGGAATGATAACGACAGGAAGACAGAGAGACATCCTTCTTTTCTTCTTGACCGATCAATATTTCTGTAATCTTAGCAAAGTTTAAACAAAATCGAAAAATCCTTACTGCTTGATAATAGATTTAGCGATAAAGTCCACAATTTGGTCGCTATAATAACTTATCATTGTCAATTAATACAATATCTTCATCATTGTTGCTATCTTCATTTCATTACCAGATAATTAATCAGATTAATTTTTAAGATCGACTTGACTGATCTGGTTGACTGTTGAAAGGCATCACATTTTTTTTTATTTCTTATGCCCTGATAAATTCATTTATTTCATTATTTTCAACTACAACCTATAATCACCACCCCCCGCCCCCGGGCATCCACCCTTGGCAATATTGGGCAATCAAAAATGAATGCTTCGAAGATTCCGAAGAGATGTTTGTCATTCAGTAAATGTACTTCTCAGCGAAATTTCACAAACACAAATAGTTGTATTTAGTATTCGAAGCATCCGGATTAGAATGTTGTCGAATCAGTGAATGCTGCAAATGGCACATTGACAAACTTTCATAAATGGCCGCCACTAATTATCTATTTTTTTAAATTTAATTAATTAAAATCTAATTTTTTTTAAGAGTATGTATCAAAACCTTCCAAACATGCTTATTTTAGATGGTTCTTTCTTATGACAGTGCTAAAATATTAAAATATCTGTTTACTTGAAAAAATCATTTTCCGCTACTTTAATATGAAAGTGGTCTATACTCAGACGTAAGGGAAACAAAAATGTATGCTTCAAAGATTCCAAAGAGGTGCTTGTCGTTTACTTCAAAACAGGACTGAGCGTGTCTCAGCATTGTTATTATCTCAATTAAACCATATCAGCCTGTCCAGTCGCATATATATTTAGGATTAAACATCTTTTGTCTGAATTGAGTGAGTGTTTTTGTTTAATATCTTCCACTTATTGTAATGCACATTTGCTTTCTTCATGCATTTCCTTTCACTTTTAAATCTTTGGAGCAGAATGTATATTATAGTATCGATCTATAGTTCTCTACCACAACAACAACTTGTTATGGTCATATAACACAAACAAGTACAATCAAAATATAATATGAATAAATCGATAACAAGAAACGAAATACCGACATCCTTTGCAGACTTTAGAGTGTGGACTATGGCTTTGTTTGCGACAACAATTTTTGAAATAGGTGTATATATGAACCCTCAAACTAACCCTCGCAATATAACACCTTCAAAACAAAAGATCAAAACGTATGACAGACAAGCATTGACTATTCAATAGCTGGGTATAATTATCTCCTATAAACAATCGATACAAAAGTTCGCCAAGGCCATAAAAGCCAATATGCCCTTTTTAACAGTTTCTCTACGGTCGTATATATAGTGATTACTGTCAATACAGCGCTCTTGTTACGACAACCTTTTTGACTTCTTGGTGTGAGCGCGGTCTTTGCAAGAGTCTTAACTATAGTTAATTAAGGCGCCAAACAAGATCACCAAAAGTAATCATAAAAGCCCATTTGCTCTCTTGGACAGTTTTTCTGTGGTCGTATACAGACGAAACTTACAGCAGTTTTTGCGACCACTTTTTCGATTTTGAGGTGCGGTTTATTACGAGGGTTTAAGCTATATATACGATATATATACAGTGGAACGACGTTAATCCAGCCACCGTAGGGATAGCCCAAAGTGGCGTAAAGCGGGTAAATTTTATAGAAAATGTATGGGCATGCATTTCGTCGGGAACTAAACTGAAAACTGGCCGCAATAACGGGGTGTCCGTAAGGCGGGGTTCCACTGTAGTTATGTACAGGCGCTATACATAAGTTCATAAAGATAATAAAAGCCCCGGTCATATACTGCCTAAAATCTTTTTGTTTACTGCCAAAGCTCTTGTTGTGGCCACTTTTTCGATTTCTCGAGAGCGGCCGCTTACGAGAATTTTAACTATAATAGTTATGTCCGGCGCTATATAAGGTCACAAAGGTAACAGCCTATTTACTTTCTTTGACAGCTTTTTATGGTCGTAATCTTGCAGCTGTACTTACGAACACTCCGACTTCTTTACCAGAGTTTTAACTACAGTTAAGTATGTACAAGAGGTATATTATCAAGTGAGATTATGTCATTAAAGTGTGCTTATCGCTAGATTAGAGTATGATAATCGTTATTAATAACTTTAATAGAATAAATGTGTTATGAACCTGTCTTGCCGCCGTAGGTATGCGCCGTCCATCGATAGGTCCCTTGTCGGTAGGTAATTGAGATTCTTCCTCCACTACCTCCTCCACCTACACCATTGCCAAGACCACCCAAGGACTCTACCTTACCAGTACCATCAATCTCAAAGCAGTAGATAGCAATCCCACCACCACTACCACCACCACCACTGTTACTAGCTCTACCTCCAGTCGCCTTAACGATGCCGTTGTGGATCAACTTACGAGCCTCGAGTTGCAGGAAGCCGCCACCTTTACCATAGCCCATCCCTCCGCCTTGACTTCCAAGGTCTGAGACGTTGAAAGGGTTGCCATATGGCACAGCTTGGGAAGCAGTAAGTGACATACGAAAGGCTGTACCACCGCGTCCTCCATAGCTGCCACCGGTACCTCCATTAGAGTGGCTCACACCTTTGCCCTTGTTGGAGCTGCCCTCATTCAAGCCAACTTGGAGAATTGCGCTTGATATAATCTCCAACGTCTGGTTAACCTTGATAGTATGTTGGCTTGCTCCTACGGTCGTCTCAAAGTAAACATCACTGTTAATTATCAGGGAGAGATAGCTGTGTATTCCAGGAGAGAATCTACAAGGTGAGTTGATAGTAGCTCTAGAATCGGTTGGACAACTCGGTAGAGCACCATCACAATAAGAAGAAACACACAACAGCACAATAATAATCCATAAATGCTGAGTTGTTACAAGTTTAAACTTGTTAAACGTTTTCAAATTGCTCGTGTTCGAAGCACAAACCATTTTAACGTGGTGTGTTCATTATTTAGCACAAGCTGAGTGTCCCAAGTAGATTTGTTACTTGGCTATATTGTCTCTTGTTTATGCTGTTTCAGTACGTTGTCTGATTTTGTTGTTGAGCCAGTATATGCCTGTATGAGCATGTTGCGCATGTATTTATAACAGACACGTCACGCAACGCATAACTTTAATTGTTTTATATTATAAACCAATGAGATAGGTGCAGGAGACATGGTGTGACCCAGATATATGCAATTATTTTCATTTACAATTTCCTATTTCAATGTAGTAGCTAATGTTCTTTTTTAATGTATTATTTATTGCCCAATAAAGCTGCGAAATATTATTATAAGGTGTTCTTAACTCTTAACTGTTACCATTTTTCATTTGATATAGTTCATTAATGTGAAGGATTATCGTAAGTCCGCAAAATAATCGACTACATTTCTGGCAGGTCGGGTTTAATATTATTTATTTCAACTGGACTAACCGGACTGAGATTATGGCATGAGCTTCGATTGACTATTCGTGACAGACTGTGACCATAATGACAGTGATTGAAAAGATTTTCGCATTGTCATCAAACTGCGATTAAGTTATCCGAATCCTATAATCTGTTTATTTTTTTACGTCTCAGTTTGAAGACAAACATCAAAAAGAAACTGTCTAGAATTAATGTCAAAATCTTAGTTTACTTTTTAAGTATATTTAATTAACTTATAAAAAAATATTGTGCACCACGACAGGAATTAGCGTGAAACCTTATGTCACACAATATCCAATTGTCACGCATTAAAAACATTCAAGTAAGAAGTCACGCTCAATTTGGCATCAGTTCGTGCAATTACAAATAACTATAACTCTCAACAAAGAAAATATAAATTGAAAACGTATTTACAGTTGTAACAAAGACAGTGAAAGTTCAATTCCATGTATAAAAATGTTAAAACCGGTTTAAACCATTAAAGTATGAAATTTTATTATTTTAATATTTCCGTGCTGTCAGTTATGCGTTAATGTTAGGTTTAGACATGATTTAAGAAAATATCTATAGTATGTGCCTTTGAATACATCACCGCTATATTTAAAAAGTAAGTCTCATGGTTCGTAATTCATGTAAATTATATTTTGGATCAGGGGGAGGGGGAGGGATTTAATGGAATAGTGATAATAAAAATCCTAATTCTTCATTTGCATTAGATTCTGTAGATTCGGCACATGTGAGATGCGGCGTTTGACCAGAAAGTTCTTAACTCTTAACTGTTACCAGTTAACCCATGACCACTTAGATAGTTATCTAAATAATGCTCCATCAGACAGTTTTATAGAAATAGAGACACGTCCTGCATGACCTTGTATGACAATTTACTACCGGTAATTCGATACATAATTATAGAGCAATGCGTACTGAGATGATCTGAAACGCGCTAAAAAAAACTGATTTGAGTTGCGTGATTACGTGACAGCGGTCGGTCAAAAATGCGCTATAACCCGTTTATATTAGCTATTGTGATGCGCCATAAGAGCAGTAGTTTCGCGGGGGGAAGAGGAGCAAAAGAACGTCTGTTATCTCAGATTATGTGAGTGACGATTTCAATTGGAATTTTACCGCAGCTTTGTCCTGAATGTGCAAGAAATTTATTAGGAGACAGAAAATCACAGCGAGTTTCACTTAATTTCGAGCATTTTCAAAGTGGCGGGACAAAATTGCTAATGTTAAGGTTACCGTCCACGTTCGCGGGGTGCTCTCAGTTAAAAATTGTTTAGCGCGTCACTTAACAATAAAGATAGACAAAGTATATATCATTTTAAAGCTTATATAACAGAGAATAAGACTATGTAAGTTTTTTTAAGAAAAATAATATCTTTAACCAATGCTCCTCGAAAAACCTCAAAATCGAGCGCTTTCATTAAAAAAAGTATAAGTCCAAAAGTTCCTACTACTTTGCCGTCATTTCTGCATTATGTCAATCAGCACATACATGTGTTCAAAACCGTGTCCAGTTTTTTTGATAAAATGCTTCGTTCTTGAATAAATGTGTTTCAAAGTCGACTCATTGTTAAAACTTCAAGTTAAATAACAAAATGCGCCATAACTCTAACACTAAGCATTTTATCAAAAAAACTGGACACGGTTTTGAAGACCAATATGTGTTGATTGACATAACGAAGAAATGACGGCAAAGCAGTATGAACTTTTTGACTTATACTTTTTTTAAACAACTCGCATTGAAGGCGGTTAATTTTGAGGTTTTTCGAAGAGCATACCTTACAGAATATTTTTGTATATAACAAAACATACACAGTCTTATTCTCTGTTATATAAGCTTTAAAATGATATATAATATGTCTATTATTATTGTAAAATGACACGATAAACATACTTTTAACCGAGAGCATGTGAAAGCACACCGCGAACGTGGACTGTAACCTTAATGGGTCGTAAGCATCACATGCTAACCCCTCGTGATATTAAAATGAGGTCATGAGAAGTTGAAATAGCGCGAATGGTTCGAAACGACGCTGTTGCTCTTATCAGTTTGAAAGCCAAGATAACGTGATGAGGTCATGTTTCAAACGATAATATAGATTGAAAAGCTATGCAATGTGGGCTGGGCCTGGATCCTCCTCCCATGTGTGGAAACCAGGGGCGGATTTCGAGGTGTATCTAGTGGTACCGGACACCCCCCTAGGGCCGCAATTACCCCTATTTTATTTAAGACATTTAGGGACCGGACTCCTTAAACATTTGCATCTGACAGATTTCTGGATCCGCACCTGGAAACCCTTACTTTTCGTTATATACCTCGTTTCGTTTACAGCGACTAATGGACACTGACTACAAATAATCTATGTTTCAATGATACATTTTCCCAGAGGGTCTCTGCCTTAGCAACTAGTGTTATCGTGAAAGTACCGTTGGGCTTCCTGTGTTAATAATCTAATGTTTTGCATGTGCGTTCTACTGTTCTGGTATTTTAATATCGTATCGATACAAGATTGTCAATAATTTAAACAGAAATGTGATATCAGTTGTAAAGATATCTAGGACCTGTAAATTTACAGAATAAAGAGAACAAAAGTGAATTTATCCTACGTTTACCGGTTCGACATAGATTGGCCATCGATTCCACAGCTAGGGGATCTTCTTCTGCTTGACATTTTGGATATTTTTCGTAGCTTTTTGTAGCTTAAATCCATCATTTTTAGCTCGAACATCTCCATGTTAATAGAAGAAGTCTTCAAGTGTTTTTCCAGAGCGATAAATACTAAAATAAGAGGGCTTTTGGCTTGAAAAGCTTTGAATTTCACCGTCACACCGAAGAAGCTTGTGAGGCACTGCGATACAAACCTCGCGCGCGTAAATGGTAAACAAATTGTGATTGGCTGATATAATGTTCAAAACAATGACGTAATTTAGAGGAGAAACTATTCGAGTAATTTTTGCAATTCAGACAGTTTTACTATTTCATTCTAATATTTTTTTTGTTGAATATTTTTGTTTGATAGGAATAATAATTGTAATCTATCGATATTTCAAGGTGAAATACTAATATCCCATCAAAAAAAAAAATAATAATTGTAATAAAAACAACAATCAATGAAAGACTTTTTTTTTTATAGCATGACTTTATCTAAACTGTAATATTTATATCTTGATAGAGTGCTTACACTATGTCCATGAAATAAAATCTAAATAGTTACTAACTAATAGTTTTTATTTAGTGACTATTAGTCACTATCACTCAACTGAAACAGTTTTAGTAACAATACACAATATATAAAGTATTAACTTTCTATGGTTTTGAGTATTTGATTTCCCTTGTGTATTGTTACTAAAGCTGTTCCAGTTGAGTGATAGTGACTAATAGTCACTAAATAAAAACTATTAGTTAGGAACTATTTAGGTTCTATTTCATGGACATAGTGTAAGCACTCTAATGCAACAGTTATTTACCAATTATAAACCCACATATGAATATTATGATTACCAAACTAAGGAACTCATAAACTATCCTTTTAGAGTTTTATTAATTTGTTAAAGCAAGATTGTTTTCTTCAGAAAATCAAAGAACTGCTATTTTTTTCAAGTTAAAATGAATATTTTTTAAATAAGATTAACAAGGCAATGTGCATATTAAAAGCTTTCAAAGCTCTCTGAATTTTTCATGTATATCAAAATCCTTAGCATAAACGCAATATCAAGTTTGGTGCACCACAGAAACAAGATAGAGTGCATGGTTACAATTTACATCATCATCATACACACAAAATACATCCTTTACGAGAAACTTAGTAACCCGTGAAGTGAAAAGCCTACAAGCTAGAGGCGCAGGGGACTATGGGTAACCTATATATACTTTATTAGAATGCAGGGATTTCTTGCCAACATTGACACATTTGTCAATATGTTATTGAGAAATGACTGTACTGACTTATTGCAGGGATATCTTGCCAACATTGACACATTTGTCAATATGTTATTGAGAAATGACTGTACTGACTTACTATAGAAAGGAAAGGAGTGTAGAATGCACATTTAGTTTCTGAACTGATCCATGATACTTTGCGACACTAGCTTGTAGGCCTTTCACTTGTGGCAACCTTTTTCTTGGAAAGGCCTATGTATCCATGAAAAACTGATTAAACAAAATTGTGCATTTCATGGGTTTATTGTGAGCTGCAGCACTTTATACACATCTTATATAGGCGAGTGTAGTGTTTACAAGTGGTTGTATTGATGCTAATTTGCCAACCATTTTCGCAATATATTTTTTAGTTTTCTTTGTTCATATAACAATAGTTGGTTGGCAAAACCATAACAAAATATGTCACTGTACGTCCACCTATAAAGCAAAACTGTTATCCACTCTCAAATTTTCAGATATTCCATTATTTCTTTCCAAAAATGTAATGAACTGACTATTACACATCAAACCACATTTCTAGTTTCAATGTCTATAAATTTAACATGCAAGATGAATGTTGATTTATATGATAATCAATAATATATATATATAAACCCTAAATGTTTCACTTAGCAATAAACCAAACTACAAGCATAACATACTATCTAACAAATGTACTATAACACCAATAATAATCATAGAAGATGTAACCACAACATAATCTCAACAATTCAATTTTATCTTTAAAATAAATTTGTATCAAATATGCTAGGAAAGCTTTGAGGCTCGAAATGGTTTCTGTATATATCTATATACCTACTTTATATTGCATGTTATGCAGCATTATTGTGAAACTACATAGTTCACCGATGTATCATTTTAAAGCTTATGGATCTAGGATATCAATTTTTTTTTAATTATTGCGTTTGACGTTGTCATGACAACAGCAGGCCGCTGTAAAAAGGACCTGAAATTCCTTTATAAAAGCTGATATCTCCAAATCCTTTATTAGTAGATCCCTTTTAAGAAATGAAAAACCATTTAAATCTAGAAAAAATCATTTTTTTAATATTTTAAAGGTTTCGCATTACAGATTTTTTTTATTTTTCCACAGTTGCAAGAACAGGTAGGGAACTAGACATGTACAAGTTTGAAAAAACTTTCACCTAATAAAATGGATCTACTAAATCTAAACCTTCAGTGGAACAAATTGCCAAAAAATCAAAAAAAATCTACCATTTTCTTGTGTTGTTAATAATAAAAATACATTTTGTACACGTCAGAGGGGTCTTGTAAAATTGGCGATATTGCGTGCGCGGTCAAAAAACCATTTCAAGCCTCCTTAATACGCCAAGCCTTCAGACTTGTTGTCAATCTTCAGGGCATTATTTTATATTGTTAACCATCAAAAAAATACCATATTAAAACTTTCCTAATGTAGTTAATACACATGTATTTTTAAGATAAGGCATCCTACAAACCTAGACATTCTTAATTTGAATTTAATGTAAGTTGTACAATTTCTGTTCAAGAAAGGGTCAACTTAAGGCCTGGGCAAACGGTAATTTCAACATTTGCTTCAAAATCTGTTCGATTTTGTTGAATGGCAATGTTTAAGAGCGGTTGTCAGGATCGGTCAGGTAAGACGTGCAGAACGAGGTTTTTCGAAATCCTTCAAACTTTGCCAGTTCGTAGGCCTATATAAACTAAAAACCCTGTGTAAGTTTCATCTCAATCGGATAAATATTTTAGGAGTACGGGGTCGATATTTGAATTCCGAGCTTACTTCCGGTTTAACGAGGTCATTCTACAGCACCACCGAAAACTCTTTAGAACACAACAAATTTAATGTTTTACAACAAAATCAAAATCGTTCCATAAAATTAACATAATTCTTTAGCAAATTGCAAATTATTGGAACATTTTCATTTATAACAAATATTTTAGAGATTTTTCAATTATTATAAATTTTCGGAGCACTTTTTGGTAGGTAAAGTTTATTGTCAAATAACTCCACTGTTACATCGATTTACACTTAAAAATCATATCAAAGATGAAGAAAAACTATTCCTTTTCTTAAATATCAAATAAAATTTTTGGGCAAATGAAAAGTGAATTTTTGGCGATGTTTTTTGTAACTTCAATTTGACCCGAAAATCACGATTGTTTACATAAGCGACGCGAGTGATTATCAGTTGAATGATAAATATTTAGCTGGCGAAAATGGTCTTTTTCTCCAAGTAAGTACACTAAAACTCAAAAACATATTTAATCTATGGTTTTTACGTTCTCTGATAAATAAAACAGTTGGATTTAAAGCTTTTGAGACAAGTTTTAATGTATTGTCGGGCTTGATTGGCGGTCAAAAAGCGGTTATAAACAAACACTTCAACTGCCAAGGTCGTCTTTTAAACGGTGAAAATTAAAAAAATACTCCTTCCAGTTGATATAAACGGTCAAAATAAACCTTATATACATCTTACCTCGATGTATAGTTTTTCTTGGAACGTATTTTCATCTTGAGTAGAGTTAACGGAGTTCGTTTGCCCGAATACATCGACAGCCGTGTACAGCAATGAAAATTGCGTGACACACAGGAAACCCACAACGATCACGTATTTGAGTTTGTTTTATGCATGGTCAAAATCAAAAGACTACGTTTTTATGGATAAATTTAGGTTTAATTTCGCATGGCCGTTTATAATATCTACCCTAATATTTAGAAAGTTTTAAAAAACAGGCTTTATGCCTTGAAACGTATTCAACTTGATACATGTATTTTAGAATTTTCTGGTTCTACAAATAGAAAATGTAACGAGCTGCTATAAATAGACTAATTCGTTGACGCGTCGACGTCTGTTTATATTAGATAAAACTCCATTTTTCCCCAAAAAGAACTATTATGTTCTAACAGAATAAATATTTTTGGTTGTTAACATTCAAGATAAACTATGATTTGTTTCAATTCACAAATCTGTGCCGTTCTTCTTTGACGCTGTTTTGCGACGTTCTGCTTTCAATTATAACAAACAATGGAACAATCTGACTGTCAACTCTTGAAATCGACAACTTCACAGCTGCAAATTAAAGTAAAAACATACTGATAGCAAATCTAAAATCCAGAATGGAAGTTGAATGCATCGACAGCCGTGTACAGTACTAATAAAATTGCGTGACACTTAGAATTCCCCGATATCAATGTACAGTAAATTAATTTCGTCTGTCCACTTGTGTTATTAGACTTGCGGTACTAGGAAAAAAATGGAAAGGAAACTGAAATACTTCTTTACTTCACTACCTTTTCTCCTCCCCAGTCTGCCCGCCTCTTTGTTAATGTTACTCAGTATGGCCAACAGGAGAGAACATGTACAGAGAAGAGGAAACTTGTTCCTAATATCAATGCAGTTGCAATCCTAACAGTTTCAATAAGGATTTGGATTACATTATTAAACCTGTAATAATGCATGATACAACTCGATCGATTCTAACAATTCATTTAGGGGGGGGGGGGGGGGGCAATATTTTTGTGTAGGTTATTTTTGTTCACCGCACAGGTAGTGCCAGATTTTTTTTTTTCGACCAGGGAGGTTTTGCACGTTTTTTTTCTTTTTACAGAATTCTGTTCTCTGAAATTCAAAGCGAAAACAACTGTTTGTGTGTTGGTTAAAGTCCGGTTTTTCCGTTTTATTTATTAGTCCGGCACAACGCGCAGTTACTTTGCGACTTTGCTCAGTTAACGTTCGGGCGATTTGTTCACTTTTTGTCGGGAAAACACACCGAGGACGACTTGGGGCAAGTCTATGTTTTGGTATATATTCATCCTCGGGAACCCAGGGGTATTTTTCTGTCGCTCGTTTCTCGCTTCCACAACATATACCCCTGGGAACGTAGTCTGTTGGAGCTTGTTCCGGAAGTCAAAATTCAGCTCTTTCCTGATTGGTCGACCATATCAGGTCGACCAATGAAAATCAAGATAACCTTTCAAAGAAAGTCGTTAAATAAGTTTGAATTTTGACTTCCGGAACAAGCTCCAACAGACTACGTTCCCAGGGGTATATGTTGTGGAAGCGAGAAACGAGCGACAGAAGAATACCCCTGGGTTCCCGAGGATGGTATATATTGTATACTGATACAAAGGGCGTACGTCTCGGATTTTCGTGTTTTTGATGCCTCAAAGTTTCGGATTTCCGTCTTTTTGATGCCTCAAAGTCTCGGATTTTCGTGTTTTTGATGTCTTAGAGTCCCCCCGGGAGTCTCGGATTTTCGTGCTTTTGATGTCTCGGAGTCTAGAATTTTTAAATACAATAAATGCATGAGCTGATATATTTCTAGAATCTCAGGCTCGGATTTTAAAATTTTAGCATTCGCTACCCCTCAAGGTTCTGCATGTTTTGTTTTTTTTTAGCTTGGCTCTTTGCACGTTTTTTATTTTGGGAATTGACCCCCCCCCCCCCCCCCCCTTCCCCCCCATCCCCCTCCCCCAACTTCTAATGGTCCACCCCTAATTCCCTGCTGCTCAGGTTTCAATAATAATCATGTATTACTCATCCGAGTATTAAATAAAGTGTTGATAGGTCGAGCATCCTAACTGTAAATGCTAGTTTGTGTTCTTTATATAACAAGAGATTTCCCGCCAAAAATGTCATAGGAATTCCTAATTGTCGTGCAAATTTCTTAGTGCTCCGACGAAGGGCTGAAGCTCGAAACGTCAGTAAAGTTAAGTCAACATTTTTTACAGTATTGCAAATTTCATTATATTACCTATCATTTATATCAAACACCGACGCAGCCTATACTAGTTTACTCGTTAGTTTCCATTTGAAACAAATCATAGTACTTTATCTTGAATGTTAACAACCAAAAATATTTATTCTGTTAGAGCATAATAATTCTTTTTTGGGAAAAATGGAGTTTTATCTATAAATATAAACAGACGTCGACGCTTCAATGAATTAGTCTATTTATAGCAGCTCCTTAAATTTTCTATTTGTAGAACCAGAAAATTCTAAAATACATGTATCAAGTTGAATACGTTTCAAGGCATAAAGCATGTTTTTAAAAACTTTCTAAATATTAGGGTAGATAAAATAAATGTCCATGCGAAATTAAACTTAAATTTATCCATAAAAACGTAGTCTTTTGATTTTGCCGACCATATATGCATAAAATAAACTCAAATACGTGATCGTTGTGGGTTTCCTGTGTGTCACGCAATTTTCATTGCTGTACACGGCTGTCGATGTATTCGGGCAAACGAACTCCGTTAACTCTACTCAAGATGAAAATACGTTCCAAGAAAAACTATACATCGAGGTAAGATGTATATAAGGTTTATTTTGACCGTTTATATCAACTGGAAGGAGTATTTTTTTAATTTTCACCGTTTAAAAGACGACCTTGGCAGTTGAAGTGTTTGTTTATAACCGCTCTTTGACCGCCAATCAAGCCCGACAATACATTAAAACTTGTCTCAAAAGCTTTAAATCCAACTGTTTTATTTATCAGAGAACGTAAAAACCATAGATTAAATATGTTTTTGAGTTTTAGTGTACTTACTTGGAGAAAAAGACCATTTTCGCCAGCTAAATATTTATCATTCAACTGATAATCACTCGCGTCGCTTATGTAAACAATCGTGATTTTCGGGTCAAATTGAAGTTACAAAAAACATCGCCAAAAATTCACTTTTCATTTGCCCAAAAATTTTATTTGATATTTAAGAAAAGGAATAGTTTTTCTTCATCTTTGATATGATTTTTAAGTGTAAATCGATGTAACAGTGGAGTTATTTGACAATAAACTTTACCTACCAAAAAGTGCTCCGAAAATTTATAATAATTGAAAAATCTCTAAAATATTTGTTATAAATGAAAATGTTCCAATAATTTGCAATTTGCTAAAGAATTATGTTAATTTTATGGAACGATTTTGATTTTGTTGTAAAACATTAAATTTGTTGTGTTCTAAAGAGTTTTCGGTGGTGCTGTAGAATGACCTCGTTAAACCGGAAGTAAGCTCGGAATTCAAATATCGACCCCGTACTCCTAAAATATTTATCCGATTGAGATGAAACTTACACAGGGTTTTTAGTTTATATAGGCCTACGAACTGGCAAAGTTTGAAGGATTTCGAAAAACCTCGTTCTGCACGTCTTACCTGACCGATCCTGACAACCGCTCTTAAATGCTTTTAAACTCTTTCAAGATCAATTCAACATTGATTCAACATGTTTCAACAAATGTTGAAAATTATAGTTTAAAAGCGTTTAAACATTGCCATTCAACAAAATCGAACGGATGTTGAAGCAAATGTTGAAACCGTTTGCCTGGGCCTTTACTGCTCTGGGTAATTATTTTTATAAAATAACTATTAGAAATTGTGCATTCTAATAAATTATTGAACGAGACATTTTCATTAGAAGCACAAAACATTCGATTTTGCAAAAATGTCAATTTGCATATTATAAAACAAACTGTCAAATTATTTGAGAAGTGTGCACTCCACTTGCATTTGCTTTTACCAGCAAGTGTAAGTATCAATTAATTACAGATTGTATGAGAGATCTTGCAACTTTTTATTTATAATATACTGGTACTGAAAACCTTATTTGGTACCTTGCAGAGTACATATTAAGGTTTAATTGTACTATTCTCGTCCAATCAAAATAGAGTTATTTTATACAGTATATTATAATACATGTCAGTGCATATTTGTACTATATGTACACAGTCTATAGACCTTATCGGCTAATGTGTTACTATGTACGTTTCCACCCAATTCAAAGTTTTTGGGAATAAGATTCTTTGTCTCATGTATTTCAATGTCACATGGAAAATGTTTGGAACAAAAGTTTTTATTCCCAAAGGTTTTGAATTGGGTGGAAACGTACATAGCAACGTGTTAGCCAATAAGGTCTATTGCAGGCCTTGCAGCCCAGTGAACCAATTGACTCCAATGCCAAACGGATGTTTTCAGTGAAGTTCATATATCTTTCAAGTTGTATAGTTTATCTGGATGTAAGCAGTGTATTTGCAGCTTTAAAACCTCAATATTAAAAGCATTGCTTTTTATGCTACTGATTATTTTTCAGTTTTTCCTTCAATTCATATGTCAACAAGTGTTATAAAATGCCAATATTTTTTCTTATATGCTGGAACTCATGTTGATAGAATCCAATGGCAGCTTTATCTGTAGTCTTCTTTATGTAATGTTTATTGATTTACTAATCAATCAGTTTGAGGACTTTTCCAATGCCTATAGTTTTACCTAGAACATTAAAATATGGATTAAAATAAAGTTGATCAAGACAGACTATAATTATTGGATATCAACAATGATCAACATTCAAACTGCAGAACAACATTTATACATCTATTTTAAAAATCATTGTCTGAAGCTACAGTCCACACTCTAAAGCCTGCAAAGGATGTTGGTAAAATGAACATAGTTTATGAATTATTGAATGAATCTGTAACGAAAGAAGAAATACATGTACCAACATCCTTTGCAAGCTTCAGAGTGTATACTGTAGCTTTGATAATGACAACAATTTTTGAAATAGGTGTATAATGCTAAACGGTGAACTTGAGGGAACAGATGATGGAAATCAAACAGATGGTTGATATCTAGAAATTTTCAGAATAACATTTTGCAAGCACTGTAGATCTAGAGGATCACAAGAGGATGACTATGATTACAAATATGATTAGGACTATGATTATGACTACATGTATAACTGCCATTACGCCTATGATTATGACTACATGTATAACTGCCATTACGCCTATGATTAATACAACTATGATTACAATTACGATTACAACTATGATTACAATTATGATTACAACTATGATTACAACTATGATTACAATTATGATTACAATTATGATTACAACTATGATAACAACTATGATAACAACTATGATTACAATTATGATTACAACTATGATTACAACTATGATTACAACTATGATTACAACTATGATTACAACTATGATTACAATTATGATTACAATTATGATTACAACTATGATAACAACTATGATTACAATTATGATTACAACTATGATTACAATTATGATTACAACTATGATTACAACTATGATTACAATTATGATTACAACTATGATTACAACTATGATTACAATTATGATTACAATTATGATTACAACTATGATTACAATTATGATTACAACTATGATTACAATTATGATTACAACTATGATTACAACTATGATTACAATTATGATTACAATTATGATTACAACTATGATTACAATTATGATTACAATTATGATTACAATTATGATTACAACTATGATTACAACTATGATTACAATTATGATTACAATTATGATTACAATTATGATTACAACTATGATTACAACTATGATTACAACTATGATTACAATTATGATAACAACTATGATTACAATTATGATAACAACTATGATTACAATTATGATTACAATTATGATTACAATTATGATTACAATTATGATTACAATTATGATTACAACTATGATTACAATTATGATTACAATTACGATAACAACTATGATTACAATTATGATTACAACTATGATTACAATTATGATTACAATTATGATTACAACTATGATAACAACTATGATAACAACTATGATTACAATTATGATTACAACTATGATTACAACTATGATTACAATTATGATTACAATTATGATTACAACTATGATAACAACTATGATAACAACTATGATTACAACTATGATAACAACTATGATTACAACTATGATTACAATTATGATTACAATTATGATTACAACTATGATAACAACTATGATAACAACTATGATTACAATTATGATTACAATTATGATTACAACTATGATTACAATTATGATTACAACTATGATAACAACTATGATTACAACTATGATAACAACTATGATTACAATTATGATTACAACTATGATTACAACTATGATTACAATTATGATTACAACTATGATTACAACTATGATTACAATTATGATTACAATTATGATTACAACTATGATTACAATTATGATTACAACTATGATTACAATTATGATTACAACTATGATTACAACTATGATTACAATTATGATTACAATTATGATTACAACTATGATTACAATTATGATTACAATTATGATTACAATTATGATTACAACTATGATAACAACTATGATAACAACTATGATTACAACTATGATAACAACTATGATTACAACTATGATTACAATTATGATTACAATTATGATTACAACTATGATAACAACTATGATAACAACTATGATTACAATTATGATTACAATTATGATTACAACTATGATTACAATTATGATTACAACTATGATAACAACTATGATTACAACTATGATAACAACTATGATTACAATTATGATTACAACTATGATTACAACTATGATTACAATTATGATTACAACTATGATTACAACTATGATTACAATTATGATTACAATTATGATTACAACTATGATTACAACTATGATTACAATTATGATTACAACTATGATTACAACTATGATTACAATTATGATTACAATTATGATTACAATTATGATTACAACTATGATTACAACTATGATTACAATTATGATTACAATTATGATTACAACTATGATTACAATTATGATTACAACTATGATTACAACTATGATTACAATTATGATTACAATTATGATTACAACTATGATTACAATTATGATTACAATTATGATTACAATTATGATTACAACTATGATTACAACTATGATTACAATTATGATTACAATTATGATTACAATTATGATTACAACTATGATTACAACTATGATTACAACTATGATTACAATTATGATAACAACTATGATTACAATTATGATAACAACTATGATTACAATTATGATTACAATTATGATTACAATTATGATTACAATTATGATTACAATTATGATTACAACTATGATTACAATTATGATTACAATTACGATAACAACTATGATTACAATTATGATTACAACTATGATTACAATTATGATTACAATTATGATTACAACTATGATAACAACTATGATAACAACTATGATTACAATTATGATTACAACTATGATTACAACTATGATTACAATTATGATTACAATTATGATTACAACTATGATAACAACTATGATAACAACTATGATTACAACTATGATAACAACTATGATTACAACTATGATTACAATTATGATTACAATTATGATTACAACTATGATAACAACTATGATAACAACTATGATTACAATTATGATTACAATTATGATTACAACTATGATTACAATTATGATTACAACTATGATAACAACTATGATTACAACTATGATAACAACTATGATTACAATTATGATTACAATTATGATTACAATTATGATTACAACTATGATTACAATTATGATTACAATTATGATTACAACTATGATTATGCCTATATATGATTATGACTATGATTACAACTATGATTACAACTATGATTACAACTATGATTACAATTATGATAACAACTATGATTACAATTATGATTACAACTATGATTACAATTATGATTACAATTATGATTACAATTATGATTACAATTATGATTACAATTATGATTACAATTATGATTACAACTATGATTACAACTATGATTACAATTATGATTACAACTATGATTACAATTATGATTACAACTATGATTACAATTATGATTACAATTATGATTACAATTATGATTACAATTATGATTACAATTATGATTACAATTATGATTACAACTATGATTACAACTATGATTACAATTATGATAACAACTATGATTACAATTATGATTACAATTATGATTACAATTATGATTACAATTATGATTACAATTATGATTACAATTATGATAACAACTATGATTACAATTATGATAACAACTATGATTACAATTATGATTACAATTATGATTACAATTATGATTACAATTATGATTACAATTATGATTACAATTATGATAACAACTATGATTACAATTATGATTACAATTATGATTACAATTATGATTACAATTATGATTACAATTATGATTACAACTATGATTACAATTATGATTACAATTATGATTACAACTATGATTACAACTATGATTACAATTATGATTACAATTATGATAACAACTATGATTACAATTATGATTACAATTATGATTACAATTATGATAACAATTATGATTACAATTATGATTACAATTATGATTACAACTATGATAACAATTATGATTACAACTATGATTATGCCTATATATGATTATGACTATGATTACAACTATGATTACAACTATGATTACAATTATGATTACAATTATGATTACAACTATGATTACAACTATGATTACAATTATGATTACAATTATGATAACAACTATGATTACAATTATGATTACAATTATGATTACAATTATGATAACAATTATGATTACAATTATGATTACAATTATGATTACAACTATGATAACAATTATGATTACAACTATGATTATGCCTATATATGATTATGACTATGATTACAACTATGATTACAACTATGATTACAATTATGATTACAATTATGATTACAATTATGATTACAACTATGATTACAACTATGATTATGCCTATATATGATTATGCCTATGATTATAATTATGATTACAACTATGATTACAATTATGATTACAATTATGATTACAACTATGATTACAACTATGATTATGCCTATATATGATTATGCCTATGATTACAACTACCATTACGACTATGATTATTGTGAATGTGACTTTACTGTTGCATCAATGATAGCTGTCATAACAATAGATATTGTTCCCTTGTTAACAGCATTACTTCAAGCACAAGCACATGCACAAAGCATTAAGGTTAATTAATTAAGGTTAGTTAATAATTAGACTAACCTTCATCTCTAAGTGTAAATCGACCCATCTGTGGAAAGTCCTCAAACTTTTCTATGCAGATTACACCAGATGTTCTTAGTCTTGCTATTGCTATTTGATCTTGTTTGATAAATCTTGGTCTTCCAGGTTGTTTTTTGCCTGTCTTTTTGTCAACCAAACCAATAAGAGCCTGCAGAAATACACAGATATCAATAATTTGAAGGTAATTGAAGAAATGTAGAGAGTTAGAACTGTCAGAACTAACAAGAAAGCAGCTTTAACTTTGTCAAAAACATTCAAAACAGCAAAGCATTAAATGTTGTGAAAGCGAGTCTTATTACTTTTCTGTTAAACAGGCATTTTTTTGGCAATTTTAACTACAATTTTGGCTACTTTTTTAACAGGTTAACAGTTTAGGTAATAGATAAAATATGAGCGGGAGACTTTTATGGCCATTTAAAAAGTCGAGCCGCAGGCGAGAAGAAGCTAATGCTTTGCTATACATTTTAAGATGGCTTTTGAGTTCTGGAGAGTTTGACATTTCACTAATTATGGAATGACTTGATAATTCTTATCATTATTTCACACCAATAAGCATGGATACTTACCACAAAAGAAACTTCCTCAACTACATTATGGATGTGTAAAACAGCTTTGTAACCAGCACATATAATTGATTTATGTTCTAGAATAACAACCTGTAATCAAAAGAACAATTCATGTCGCAATATATTCATTATATCAAGAAAACAAAGAATAAAAATATATAAAAATAATACATCTAAAAAACTTAATTATAATATTCAAAATTATCATACATCATTACTGTTTTAAGGAGGTTCATAATGGTTTTTTGATCGCGCGCGCAATATCGCCAATTTTACAAGACCCCTATGACGCGTACAAAATATATCTTTATTAATAACAACATAATGAAATGGTAGATTTTTTTTTATTTTTTGGCAATTTGTTCCAATTAAGGTTTGGATTTAGTAGATCCATTTTAAGAAAAATCTGTAATGAAAAACCATTTATATCTAGAAAAAAATCATTTTTTTAATATTCTAAAGGTTTCGTATTACAGATTTTTTTATTTTTCCTCAGTTGCAAGAACAGGTAGGGAACTAGACATGTACAAGTTCAAAAAACTTTCACCTAAAGGATTTGGAGATATCAGCTTTAATAAAGGAATTTCAGGTCTTTTTTACTGCGGCCTGCTGTTGTCATGACAACGTCAAATGCAATAATTTAAAAAAAATTGATATCCTAGATTCATAAGCTTTAAAATGATATATCGGTTATCTGTGTAGTTTCACAATAATGCTGCATAACATGCAATGTAAAGTAGGTATATACACTGTAGATATATACAGAAACCATTTCGAGCCCCCTTAAGTTATACAGCCATTTTAAAAAAAACATAGAATATCACATTGCAAGACCAAAATCAAAATGCCTTTTGGGGCATGTTATATTGTTAGAGTAAAATATATTAGTTATTTTATTCTTAGTACTGCATTCCATTCAGAACAATATGCGAACTAGTTATGGGGAGCAAATATAGCTGTATATTAATTTTTTTATTTAATATTAATGTGACCCACAATACACTTTGGTCTTGGACTGATTTATTCATTATTCAACATTTTTTGAAATAGCTGTATTCTTGGGTACAAGTAAATATTGACCTAACTAATAAGTAATTAACAAAATGTTATTTTAATACAAAGACATACCTGTGCATCAAAATTGCTTACAGTATGGCACAGATTATCAGGAGAACAAAGCACAAAACCTGGTGAAACATCCTGAAAAGACAAATATATTTAATATGTAGATATGTATGTAGGTCTGAAAAAAAAAAAAAAAAATTTTCGGGCTTCTATAATTGCAATTGCATAAATTGCTTATTTCTCCGCAACGATCATAATCATACACACATATTTAATATAATAATAATATAATAAGATGCCTCATTTATATATCACTAAATATCTCGAATAGCTCATAGCGCTTTAACTATCTACTAGTGTGTATATGGAGGACTTATCAGACTGCTGAAAACCAGCAGTTTACAATCATGTGTGTTGTTAGTGAATGCCTCCGAGACCTGACTGTTGTACCGAGAGACAATCCCCTACTCTTTGCGAACATAGCACAACAGGAACTTTAACGTCCACCTTAAATAGGATTAGCAGACAGGACTTCTGGCTTTACGTCCTTATCCGAGAAGACGAGGCACATAGAGAGTAAAGTGTCTTGCCCAAGGACACAACGCAATCGCTCGGGCTGGGAATCGAACCCACACCAGTAGGCCCAGAATACTATCCACTGACCACTAGACCATCACGCCTCTAATATTTAATTGGTATAAAGGGCCACAAGACTAGTGTATTCATAATTCATACAACCCTGTTTAAATAAAGACATTGTTTATGTCATATCATATAATAATTAACAAGCAATTTACAAAAGAAACCACGTCCGTGATGAGATCTGTAAATCTCAAACAGATTTCGCCCGGATTTGCATAAGTTTCAACTTGAATTTTCTTGGACAGATTTACTTTTATCTTGAAAATGTTAGTAAACTATGTAAGAACTAATGTTGGACTTTTATAAATACTATACAAAATTTGTGTACAAGATGTATTGTGTACAAGATGCATTGTATATCTTATACAGATCAGCCGCTCATATTGTATAATAATAATAATAATATATTTATATAGCGCCTTTTCCAAAGCTCAAGGCGCTTTACAGTATAAACAGAAAAATATAAAAACTACAAGCATGATTATATATATATATATATATATATATATATATATATATATATATATATATATATATATTATATATATATATACAGTCGTTTGCAAAAATTCTGACCGCATCAAAGTATATCGGGTGCATTGTGGGTAATGTTTATTTATGCCTTTGAGTGCTTTTATGCGCTCTTGGTACTATCAGAACCACCCATAATACTTCAATGATGCTAACTACATGTCATTGAATGAATTCTGAAAAAAATTGGAATGTTTTAAGGCAGAATTACCTACATATCTATATACCTATATACTTATATACTTATATACTTGTACGGTCAGAATTTTTGCAAATGACTGTATATATATATTGATATATATATTTACTATCTGTAATTTTTATATTAACATATATTTTTTGCAAAAATTCTGACCGTACAATTAGTGAAAATTACATTTAATTAAATTACAGATAGTAAATGACTGTATATATATATATATATAAATATAAAAAATATATGTTAATATAAAAATTAGTGAAAATTACATTTAATTAAATTACAGATAGTAAATATATATATTGATATATTGATATTGATATTGTTTAAATTTTAAATGTTGATATGTTTAAATGTTGTATTACATATCATGTCATGTCATGTCATGTCATGTCATGTTATATCGTATCGTATCATGACATGTCATGTCATGTCATGTCATGTCATGTCATGTCATGTCATGTCATGTCATGTCATGTCATTTCCCACTGAGCTTTTTCATAAAATAATACCTCTTCTTCAACTCCTTTTAATCTCAGCTTCACATTATCACCAGCCTTGGCATTATTCATTTCTTCATCATCATAAACAACTGTTAAGATTTCTACAGACACCTGGGAGTACAAAATAGTTAAGTAGTTTAATATACAATTTATACTAAACATCTTAGTCCTCGATGGGTTATGTTTTCATGTTAACAATGACATTAATGATAACATTGATGATAATGACTTTGACTACAAAGCTGATGGTTATAATTAATTGGATGATGTTAATGATAATGATGACTTAAAGTATGATGATGATGATGATAATGACACATGTAATTATGGCAATAATAATGATGATGATGGCAATGATAATAATGAAGATAATTTTAACTACATTTGTATGATGATGATGTTGATGTTGATGATGACAATGATACATGGAATTATGTCAATGATGATGTTAGTAGCAATGATAATAATTATCATAACTTCAACTATGATGTTGCTGATGATGTTGATGATGATAATGATAAATGTAACTATATCAATGATGGTGATTATGATAACAATGATAATGATGAAGATGCTGTTGATGATAAGAATGATGATGATAAAAATGATGATAATGCTAACCTTGTTAGGCATCAAAAGTAATGTCTGTCCTTTGTTTATAGTACCAGATTCAACTTTACCAAGAATTATTGTTCCCATATCCTATGATACAATAGTACAATTACTATTTACAACAATGCATACGTAGTACAGGCATGGACCAGAAAGAAGATTGTCTATTTTGAGTGCTTGCTATTGTAACCTCCACATCCAACAAAACAGACATAGAAAATGGAAAAAATATTGACAATTGGGTGCTTTAGAGGGGTGGCTTGTCATCCAAATCAACCCCTCTGGGGAGGGGGAGGAGAGTGACTTTTTGAGTGCTTGCTATTGTAGCCTCCACATCCAACAACACAGACATAGAAAAATATTGACACTTGGGTGTTAAGAGGGGTGACTTGTCATCCAAATCAGCCCCCCTGAACCCCACCTTATTTATAAATCATTATGGACAAAAAGGATGACAGATGATATAAGTAAAATAGCCAAAATAGTGGTCTGAAAATAAGTGGTGAAAAAAAACAATCAACTTGATGGTAAGCCAAGTACTAGTGTGAAAAACTAATTTGATTATTGTTACACAAAAAGTAACCCTGTAACCAAATATAAGCTTATTGACAATGTTTCAGAACATTTGGCTAAATAGAAAACAATTATGAGCATCCAAACTCTGCCAAAATCACAGAGAAATGTATGGTGTACTTCCAAAATGTCCTTCTAAATCATACATTCTTTGTATTTTCTAAAAAAAAATTAAAAACCATAATTTCGTTGAAATTTGCTCAAACTTGTTCAAACTTTCAATTCTTACTTATTTGTATTTGTTCATTACTGTGAAGAGGTTTATTTTTGAATTAAATCAATTTTGAGAAACTTGGTTCCAGTCCCTTGCTCGATATGGAAAAGGCTAATACCTATTACATCCTGTAAATACTGAAATAATAAGTTCTTTTTATTACAGAACATTAGTTCTAATTCTATAACAATACTAACCCTGTATTTATCAGCTACTGGTATTCTAACTGGTCCATCTACAGATCGATCTAATGATGGCAGTTCATCTATGTAAGTTAGGAATGGCTTACCACTGCAAAAACAAACAACATACATTGAACATTTGTATTTGTTATCCTGTTGTCACTAGGACAAACTTAATCTGCTCATTGACAATAAACAAATCAATGACTTATTGATTCTTTGAGAAATTGATTGATTGTTCGTTAATTCATTCATCTATTCATTCATTGAATAATTGATGGAAGGATTGATTGGCAGACTGATTGATTGTAATAATTAATTGATTGATTGATTGTAATGATTGATTGATTGATTGATTGATTGATTGACAGATTGATTGTATTAATTAACTGATCGTTTGATGAAGTGAATGATTGATTGATTGTAATGATTGATTGATTGATTGATAGACTGACTAATTGTAATGATTGATTTATTGACTGATAAATGAAGTGATATACTGTAATGTTTGATTGATTGATTGATTGACTAATTGTAATGATTGATTTATTGACTGATAAATGAAGTGATATACATTTGTACTGTAATGTTTGATTGCAGATTGTAAATTAAACATGTAATAGTTTTCTGCCTACCTGTACCACGGACACACTTTAGGATCTAGTGGCTCTTTAATATTAGCTCCTGTTAATCCTGAGCATGGCATGTACATGATATCTACAAACAAAACATACTTTGAATACTAACAAATATAGTAGAAATACAACAGTTATTGCACAAGGACAATGCAAAGGCTTTAAATTATTATCTGTATCTTTGGTTTATGATAACGTTCTAAAAACGTTTTGTTTCCTTTGTACAGTATTGGGCTGTAGTCAATATTCAAATTCATAATAATTCATGTTATTTAGCACCACTGTACTATTTGACAAAAGGCGCATTTGCCAGACTAAGCCTCAACATGTTGTTAAAATATTCTCCAAGCAAAGTTGTTAAAATATTCTCTGAGTTCAAGCAAAGCACGAAAAATATGTTATTGCTAAAGTGGCACTTGGACCAACAACAATTGAAATTGAAAATAAATTGAAAAGTGATAATGTATGTACATGAAAATATTTGTATATATAAGGCTAGGTTTACACGGTACCGGATAAATTTTTGACCGATCAAAAGATTTTCCTGGACATGCTGTACACAAGGAACCGATTAATATTTTCGCTCTGTTCAGACGAATATTTGATCGGTTAGGCGTCCAAATTATTGCTCGTTTAGTGTGGTCCCGTGTGAACGGAACACCTAAGCAGATGTTGTTTTGACCGGTTAAAAATTCGTCCTGGTACCATGTAAACGTAGCCTAAAGCCAACTAAAATTCATCAAAAATTGTGCATTTTGAAATTTTGTTTCAAAATCTCAAAGAACAATAGGGTGAAGTAACTGACGTCAGTTACTTCAAATTTAAATACTAACAACTTTTATGTCTTTATGTATCTTTTTTGGATGTAAGCAAAATATTGTTTCATGATAATCATTGTGTCCACATCTATAGATAGGTTTAAGTAAGTTTCAATTCATTTTAAATTTTCATTGATTTTTGTCCAAGTCCCCCTTTAACAACAGAAAACACATTTGAATTTACTCTGAATGGAGGCCTGTGCAAATGTGCCTTTTGCCAAATAGTATAGTGTTGCTAGATAACATGAAACTAGTATATAAGCGAGCTTGTGTCTTGAAATGTTTGTTCTTACAGGCACTTTGTTGATGTTCCTTATATGATTTCCCTTCCAATTTAATAATAGAAATATTATACAAACATTGCAACACTATAAATCTAATATACAGATCAATATAAAGGAGCTCACCTGTCTTAGGATTAAATCCTACTTTCTTCAAGAAAGGTGTAAGTTTAACTTGGATTTCTTCATATCTATAAAACAAAATCCATGCATCAATTTAATCCACAATACTAAATCAAATTATTTCATAATCTGGTAAATAAATTAATTTAAACAGATTAAATTCAAAATATATATAAGATTTATAATGCAGAGGCTACAGAAGGCAAACTGCACATAATTCAGCAGAGCTTGTTATATTCCTTTATCAACTTCATTCTATTTGTGATTATGATATAACTCTTGCAATTTCGAGTGAAGTACAGGATTGTAGAAAAATTATGCATTGCCAATACACTTCTTTACAAAACAAAAATGAGTTGCCTATTTTGCATTGATTTGCATAAAGACATTGCAATCCTGCACTAGTGTATCTTGCGTCTTTTGAAAAAAGTTTCTCCCACCAAAAGTAACAACCATACATTGATGATACTCCCTGTTTTTCTCCAGTAAAAAAGCGCTTTGAGCATTAGAAATAAGTTCTAGCAGATCCCTTTCTCCCTAGAGTGGTTTATGGATAGTCATTTGATTTTTACAACAGCCTGGTCTCAGAGGCATTTATTAACCACTTTTCTGGCATCAAATACGCATCTTGATATATCTATATCCATTGAGTCCTCCACGTCGTATGCAAAACTGAGATGTACTTTCTCAGTTTGTGTAATCCCTACATAGGGGAGACCATTTTTTATTTATTTATTCATTCATTCATTCATTTATTTATTACCTTTGTTCATCCCATTCAACTGTCTGATCATCCATTTTATTGACTAGAATAACCAAGTGTTTGACTCCAGCAGTTTTAGCCAACATGGCATGTTCTCTGTAAAAATAACAAAAATGATTGAATCAGATAAAATGTTCCATTCTACACACACCTCAATTCTTGTCCATATAAATAAACATTTTGGCTATTCCAAAACAATGTCATGAATCATAAAATACTAAACATGCATGTGGAACTTGTTGCTTCAGAGCCAATTATAATAAGTTAAAGGAATGATCATGACACTTGGCATTTGGAAAAGTCAAAATATTTATTCAACTTGACAACATTGATGACAATAACTATACAAGTTCAAATAAATAAACAAAAAATGAAGGAAAAGAACAAAAACAAATTACCTGGTTTGGCCGCCTCTTTCAAAACCTGTTTCAAACTCTCCTTTACGAGCTGAAATAACCTAGTAAAGTAAAGAATACAAAGTTTATTAGAAAGGATAATTTCTATATTCATATGCAAGTTTCAATCAGCACTTGAATAGCAAGCTGTCATAACACAACAGGACAACAGGTTCTGATGATTTAAAGATAACTGGTTTAATTATTGAAAAAGAGTACATTGATGAAGAATGTAACTATTATAGTCACTAAATATTGTTAATTTTCATAGCTACAATTCCTCTCTCCAGACACTAGTGGGCAGTTGAGAACTACTTAGACTTGCAGGGATAGGCAGTGTGTTTTGGTAGGGAAATAAGACACTCGAGTAACCATTTCTCAATTAGCCTTTTCCATATCGAGCAAGGGACTGGAACCAAGTTTCTCAAAATTGATTTAATTCAAAAATAAACGCCTTCACAGGAAAGAACAAATAAAAATTAATAAGAATTGAAAGTTGGAACAATTTGAGCAAATTTCAACGAAACTATGGTATTTTAATTTCTTTTTGAAAATACAAAGAATGTATGGTTTGGAAGGACGTTTTGGAAGTACACCATACATCTCTCTGTAATTTGGGCAGAGTTTGGATGCTCATAATTGTTTTTCTATTTAGCCAAACGTTCTAAAACTTGGTCAATAAGCTTATATTTGGTTACTTTCCCATGAGACGGGGTTATTTTTTTCTGGAACCATAATCAAATTAGTTTTTCACACTCATACCCAGTCCCTTCCTCAATATGTGAAAGGTGAATAATTGTCTACCCCAAACAAGCTGTCCAGTCCTTGTGCATCCAACTAGTTCCAAACCTACCTCTTGTTTCTGGAGAGGGGAATGCAATATATTAGTATCAGAACCATAATTACCAATACTCCCAAATCTGCCTGAGCAGCTCCACTGATCATGTTTGGTACAAAACTTTTATGTCCAGGAGCATCAAGTAGGGTAAAATGTTTTGTAACAGTGTCGAATGCTGCACGTCCAACTTCCACCGTCTTGCCCTGTATTATTTTATAAATCACTAAATCAATAGAGTATAACAACAATATAAAATACATTTGTCAGTGGTCTAAACGTAGTAGCAAAATACCGGACAAAAGTTTGAACAAAAAAAAGAACTAACAAAAAAAGAACTAAGAAAAAAACCCCCTAAAAATCACTTTTTTTCACAAAGACAGTTTCCATAAATAGTACTATATGATCGTCTTGTTCTACCATTTTACATCTCGAACGCTTTTATAACTATCATACTTTGTATTTTTTATATGTAAATAACTATTTGTTATCATTGTAAATTATTCTTGAAAACCCTTTTATAGGAAGATTAATAAAATGTATGTATGTATGTATGTGATGTCAAAGCAAACTTTGTATTGACCAGACATTAGAGAACTTAAGTGTGACATCACGAAAAAGCAAATTTTGGCTTTGACATATGTCTAAAAAGACGTTCAAATACCAAATTTGAAGAAAATTAGTTAAATAACATAATTATGAGATACGAAATAACATGAGATATGGCTATAATTTTTATAAATAATTTCCCATACAAATCACCGTATTTTCGGCTTGGTTCATAAAGTTAAATTATAACTATATTCAAATGATCATATCTTAGCTGCTTTTGAACCAATTCTTCTTCATACCTTATCTCTTTCTTCTTGGTTAGTATCAAGAGCCCAAGACAAGTACCTAGTATTTACAAATAACATTAATTCCAGCTTGCTGTACATACTAAGAGAATACATTATAAAATATGTGTATTGACATCTTATGCGGTAAAACTTTAAAAGTAAAAAATAAAAAAAATAAATAAAGTGTAATAATGATATGGTCATGATGATGGAAATGTTGAGTCCTCTGGTGTGATGACGATGATAATGATGATGGTGATAATGATGATAAATGGAATATCAGTTCTGATGATAATGAAAATCATATAATGCTGGCAGTGATGATGATGATGATGATGACATTGAAGATGATTCTGATGAGAAAGATCAGACCATACATGTAGATCTGACCATGATAATGATGATAATTGTAATATTAGTCTGATGAAAATGGACGTGATAATGCTGGCAGTGATGATGACGACATAGATGACATTGAAGATGATTCTGATGAGAAAGATCAGACCATACATGTATATCAGATAATGATGATAATTGTCATCAATTAGTTCTGATGATAATGGACGTGATAATGCTGGTACTGATGATGATGATGATAGCCAAGATGCTTATGATAACGATGATGTCCTAAGACATACCATGTTTCTCTGTTCTTTTCTTTGGCTTCTCTTTCATATTTTTCTAGCGTTCTCTTGTCTACTTGTCCAGTGAGGTACATGACATGGCCGCCGATTGTTGATTTACCAGCATCTATAATCATTAAGCAATTATTAGACGAGTTTGAGGAAAATTTACAAAATTTTAGTGCCCCACTGAAACTCGCTGAGTAGGTTCCCTATTATGATTATCATTACTAAATGTCAAAATTATAATTATCAAAAAATATAATTATAATGCAAAAAGATAAGTCACATGTTATCACCTGTTAGGCTAAGCTAACATGAAGATAAATTAGAAATATTATATAATTTACTGACCAACATGGCCAATGAAGATAATGTTGACATGTTCTCTTGTATCCTCCTCATCCTCCTCTTCTTCTATATCTTGTTTCTTTTTAGTTTTGACCACTTTCTCTTTGACTTTTACTAGTTCTTCTTCTTCTTCTTCTTCTTCATTTACCTCATCTTTTTCCATAGCTACTTCTGTTGGTTCTAAAAATAGCAAAAACATTACAAGAAAATTAACATTCAATTAAAGTTTCTTCTTTAAAATCACTGCAAGATTACATGTACTTTCACTTCCTTCAACATTCATTGAACTAAAGTTTCTTCTCCATCTTCAATGTGAAGATTACTCTCACTTCCACTCAACATTCATTGAACTCAAGTTTCTTCTCCATCTTCAATGTGAAGATTACTCTCACTTCCATTCAACATTCATTGAACTCAAGGTTCTTCTTCATCTTCACTGTGAAAACATTTTTCACTTTCATCACAATCATTCAATAAAATGTTAATCTTTGACTTTACTGTGGATATTAATTACCACTTCCATTCAACATTTAATCAATGAATACTTTAATCTTTATCAACTGAAATCTACGAAAACCTGGATGATCACAACAGACCATTTCACATTTCTTGTCGATCAACCTCAGCCTTGATAGCATGTAATATATTCTTTAGAATTTGGCTATAGCCCATGGAATTTTTTAAGTATTTTGTTTTTTTTTACGTATTTCGGTTGTTTGATAATGTGTACATTCCTTAAGTTACTGTGGGCTGTAGTCAAATTGAAAGAATATATTACACGCTATTGAGGCTAAGGTTGATTGATGTGAACTGTAAAAAGGATTTATCAACAATTATCCAAACTCTTTTCCTATCTAATTTACATGGAAACTAGTGAGTAAACTAGAGTGCAAATAATATAACCGTGAAATAGATAGCAACAAATAGGAGATAGTTAGTGCTTAGTTAGGCAAGACATAGGAATTCAGTGAGGCATGACAGGAGCACAGGCTTTTTCTAGATCAACGACTCAGTGCGCAAAAGAATGTGTTTCTGAAGTTTAATGAGTTAAAAATGAAGACACAAGACAATAAATCAAGACGCAGACACAACTATAACTAAAATAAATACCCAATACGCAAATGAACTAGTATTTGCTAACACTTTTATTTCTTTTGAGCTAAAAATCATGACACAAGACGCATCTTAAACTAAAATCAAAACACAAACACAGTGAATTAACAACACGGCACGCAAATGAAATTGTTTGCTATCCATTTTATTGTTTCAAAAACATGTAGCTAGAAATCAAGATGCAAGACACATTTATAAAAATCAAAATCAAGAAGAAAAAAAACACACCTTGCTCTCCATTTTATTGTTTCAACTTGCGCGCAGCAAATAATGAATACACAAGACGGAATTTTAACTCGAGAACTCAATCAAAGCTAGAAATAAATGAACCAAAACGACAAGGAAAAACCTACCAAATAATGAAATGAAACAAACTCTGTGTTTTCTCCTAAAAATACGTCTCAAATGATGCAGTTTTTTCCACGTGTGCCCAGTCGTCGCAAGCTAAAATGAAATGTGTCTCTCCTCCGTCACATACTGCACGTGCAAGACCCGTCATGGCTCGCTTATTTCTCGATAAATCAAATTTAGGCAAGAAATAGCACATAGTTAGTAATTAGTTAGCTAGCTAACTATTTCAAGGTTATATTATTTGCACTCTAGTATAGGCTGTGTCGGTGTTTGATATAAACGATAGGTTATAATGAAATTTGTAACACTGTAAAAAATGTTGACTTACTGTAACTTTACTGGTGTTTCAAGCTTTAGTCCTTTGTTGGAATAAAGAAGGGCTAAAGCTCGAAACGTCAGTAAAGTTAACTCAACATTTTTTCAGTGTTACAAATTTCATCTATCTAATTTATATTTATTTTGAATTTCCTTCCCTTTCCCATAGAATTGCCTTTCTTTAAATTGCAATAAAATTAATTTAATCAACATAGATATTAAGACATTTATTTTGTTTGAATAATATTTCTGTATATTAAGGGGTCATTGTTTATCAATACAATTCCCAACTCCAAAAAAGAGTCGGGCGAGTGGTACTAGAATGACCGCGAAGGCCTGGGCAAATCGTCTGGGTAGACGAAGCAAAATGGCGTCTGTAGAGAACCTTCACAACATTCTGATTGTACTGCGAGTAAAAGAGTTTCTTTACTGAAGATGATATTCCTGGGGCTTGTTTACATCAATAAACACCAGACAAATGAAATGTGGCACAATTGAAACGATAATTTCTGTGTAGAGGTTCCTTTATGACCGAAACAATGCAACAACTTGGTTAAATTTCGACAATATTTTGGGTTTTGTTTGGTGATATTTATCAGTTAATTAATTATCACTTAATTCTTTATCTGATAGAACAGAGTTCATTTAGCTCTTTATCCTGTAAATTTATCTTCGTGATAAGAAAAAAGAATCTATAAAACGATAAATATCAACAAACAAAACCCAAAATTTCGTGGAAATTTTACAACCTTTTTGACAAGATGTGGCTTTCTTTCGGTCGTACAAGCACCTCTACGGAGAAATCATCTTTTTAATTGTGTCACATTGTATTCTTCTGGTGTTCGTCAAGTTAAACAAGCCCCAGAATATCATCTTCTGTAAAAAAAAACCCTTTTACTCGCAGTGCAATCAGAATTTTGTGAAGGTTTGCTACAGTCGCCATTTTGTTTCGTCTACCCAAACAATTTGCCCAGGCCTTCTTGGTCATTCTAGTACCAGTCCCCCAACTCGTTTTTGGAGTCGGGAATACAATAAACTTTATTTAAAATTTTATTGAAGTTTCTTTTTGACTCTGAGCTATTTTTTTCATGTTACTTCTGTAACTCACACTGAGATATTATTATGGGGTGCACTACATGTATATAAAAACATTATTATTAGTATAAGATGGTAAGTGACTAAAGCCTGAAACATCAGTAAAGTTAAGTAAACATTGTTTATGGTTTTACAAATTTCATTATATTACCTACCCTTTGAAGTTTTTTAACTTACAGGCTTTACATTGTTAGGTTTTGTGTATTTTTGTTACCTTCATTTTGAGGTGTTTCTGCTTGCCCCTCTACCTCTTGAGCATCTTCTTCAACTTTTTCTAAATGTACCATGAAATTAAAATGAAACATGAATTCAGTGATACAAATGTATCAATAAATCTCAGACAGATAAGACAGACAGACAGACAGACGGAACACAAAGGAGGACAGTTAAACATAAAGATGTTAAAAGTAAATGTAATTCATTCTGACACCAAGCAGACAGACAAATTAAATTTTATATATTCAGGGCATCTGAAAAAGTGCGAGGGTGCGATTCCGCACTATTTCCCTAAAATCGCACCGAATCGCACTATTTATCGTTTTCCGCATTTTACAGAAAATTACAGAAAAACTTGCAAATCTGTTGACAATGTTCTTGAATACACAATAATTCTTCAAATAAGCAAGTTCTTCATCGGAATTCATCTCATTTTGGGCTGGAAATCGACTGTAAAACATTATTTTCTTTCGCCGTTTCACGATAATCTACCAGGCGTTCCTTGCAGTCAGTTTTAGTTCTAATTCTATAAACACTGTTGATTGGTCTAAAAAGCACCCAATCACATGCCTCTATAAAAAATACAGCAACTATAGCGCAAATTTCGCAGAAACTTTCTTCATTTTGCATCAAAATAATATTAAAAATAAATAATAATATGCAAATTAGATTTCCGCACTTTTCCGCACTATTTGCTACAATTTCCGCACTCTCCCAAGGTTTTTTCCCGCACTTTTTCAGATGCCCTGTATATTTGAGATACTACGCGTGGTGTGATTGGTCGAGCGCTGTGCTTTATAGGTGAACGGAGCACAGTTGTGACGACATCATGACGAATCTCTGTCATGCACCAAACTCAATTTCCGTTTCAAATTTAGAAAACAAAACACTAAAATGAGATGTTTTTAATCAGGAAATACTGAGAATCAGCCTATTTTCACACAGAAATACAATCTATTTTTTATATTTAGAAAGCAAAGTGAAGTTTGAAAAGGAAAGAACGTACAATACAACCAAAAAGTCTTTAAAAAATCGCTAAATAGGACTCAAAACCGGCCAAATTTAAAATGACACCAAACTTGACGAGTTCAAAATTTCTACAAAATGCATAGCTTTTCAAACGATCCATAAATATTGCATTCTCTAACCAAAACAACTGCATGAGAATGTTTTTGCTGAAAATAAAACTACTATCGGTTTCAGCAAACGGTTCACTGGGACGATTGTTGGCGAAAATTTGTCAAAAGGACTGCAAAACGGCATAAATTTAAAACACACATGCTCTATGAGAACACACTGGCATTTATTACAATTTTTTACTTACAGAAAAGTAATTTCCATTCATCGTTTATCCATATAATCTTGTTTTTATCGGCCTTTTTTCGACTGTAGCGTGGCATGACAGTGTTATAGGAAACCGAAATAGGAAACCAAGACGGTAACGAATCAGCGCTCGAGAACTCACACGAATGTTAGTAGGGAGAATTTTGAAAAAGAATCAGTAACTTTATCGATAAAAAGCGTGAAATTCAAGTGATTTAAGCTTAAAAAAATGAGCAAATATATAATAAAACAAATAGAACAGTCTTTTCCGTGCTCTGTTCAGTTATAAAGCACTCAGAAAGTGAAGAGAGCACTCAAGAAGTGAGGAGAAGCACTCGCTTTCAGCTCGTGCTTCTCCCATCACTTCTTTCGTGCTCTCGTCACTTTCATCATGCTTTATAACTGAACAGAGCACGGAAAAGACTGTTCTCCCGGGGGGGGGGGGGGGGGGGGGGGGGGACTCCCATATATTTACTATACGGGGATGATCCGCTGAACAGGGTATGGTTTTTCGAGCTTTCTGTCATAAACAGGGTATGTTTTTTTTAGTTTTCTGTCATGAGCAGGGTATATATTTACCCCATTTCCCAATTTCCTTATTTTTTTTTTTGTCATAATGAGGTATAGTAATTAGGTAATATGATGAGCAGCGCGGTCTTTCGTCTTTCGGGAAATTCTTCACGTTTTTGCGGCATAACCATGGTCCTAAACTGTCATTAACAGAGTCCCATTTTTATCACTTGTCATAAACAGGGTATAAGAATTTGTTTTTTTCTGTCATAAACAGGGTAACTGTTTTAGGATCCCAGCGGAACACCCCTACCCAAATCGTAGCGGAGTCCCCCCCCCCCCCCCCCCCCCGGGACTGTTCTATTTGTTAATTGGATAACCATTTAAATATATTATATATCAGAAGACTGACAATTCAATAGACGAAAGCCACGAAAAGTGGCAAAAACTATAAAAGAAAAATTCATAGAAGATGAGGTATATGTACATGTACTAAATATAAGGCATACATCTGGACATAATCAGACACGATCATTTGTAGTTCATATAAAACCACAGGTAGCCCAAGCTCACTGTTAGTGTTGATTTACTAAGGGATATATGGGTACTTTTGAACTTTCGATTTTTTGCCTTAAAATTTAATAAAATTCAATAAAACTCTTACCGTGTCTTCTTGTTGATCTCTTTAATCCTCTGAGTTAATTTCAGCCGATTTCGTTCAGGAAAAATTACCTTCTCCCTGCCTTACATAAGAGGAGGAAAGGTAGGAAGCGAGCGCCTCCGAACCGCCTCCAAACTGCTCAACTCGATCCCAAATATTTCGCCAAAAAAGCTTTCCAATCCAAATATTTTCTCCCAGGGATTCCAATGGATAGATAAGCCATCCATTTATGCCAACGGATTTCAAAGTAAAGCTTTTTAGCAGCCACTAGCCTCCATTAAGTTCGACGAAACGCTTTCAAAATTCGCTTCAAACACTGTGACCCCATTATCTATGGGCACCCAAAGCCGTTAAATCTCAGAGAGAGACTGGGAACTAACAAATAACTGACCTTTCCACGGGGACACGGGATTCAAAGAATGTCAATATTATATTTAATTCAGAACTTACTAGATTTGAAGAGAAATATACGAGCTCGTTTTCATTACTTTTCTTTACGAAATCTCTATTTTCGTTACGGTTTTCCTTTTAAATTTTGTATTTGTAACGACATTCTTTGAATCCCGTGTCCCCGTGGAAAGGTCAGTTATTTGTTAGTTCCCAGTCTCTCTCTGAGATTTAACGGCTTTGGGTGCCCATAGATAATGGGGTCACGGTGTTTGAAGCGAATTTTGAAAGCGTTTCGTCGAACTTAATGGAGGCTAGTGGCTGCTAAAAAGCTTTACTTTGAAATCCGTTGGCATAAATGGATGGCTTATCTATCCATTGGAATCCCTGGGAGAAAATATTTGGATTGGAAAGCTTTTTTGGCGAAATATTTGGGATCGAGTTGAGCAGTTTGGAGGCGGTTCGGAGGCGCTCGCTTCCTACCTTTCCTCCTCTTATGTAAGGCAGGGAGAAGGTAATTTTTCCTGAACGAAATCGGCTGAAATTAACTCAGAGGATTAAAGAGATCAACAAGAAGACACGGTAAGAGTTTTATTGAATTTTATTAAATTTTAAGGCAAAAAATCGAAAGTTCAAAAGTACCCATATATCCCTTAGTAAATCAACACTAACAGTGAGCTTGGGCTACCTGTGATAAAACGACACGAATTACTTAACCAAAACTATAAAAAAAATACCTGTGTTGCACTGGGAATCATTTTGACTCTTTTCATCTTTATCTGTGTCTACACTCATAGATGCCTCTTCATTCACTAAATCAAAAAACGATCAAACAAAATTATACACTATCTTTAAAACAATAACTGACTGAGCTTAAATTACGATGACTTAAAATTAGGAAGAGATGTCGATAATCATCATCATGATCCCGAGCGACATAACAGAAATAAAATACAAGTCCAACCAAATTCAAACTGTGTTTATCAAGATAAATGCATTACCTTTTGGTGGCTGTGTTTTAGGGACAAATGCCGCAGCAAATACATTTGGCACAAATGGAGAAGCATTCACGTTCAATCCTTTAAATTGAGTATCAATAGATTGTTCTTCTCCGGGCCCAGGATCCTCAATAGAGTCCCATGAATCGGGAAGATTGGCGTTTGAGTTTGAGTTGTCCATATCCAGTGAAATTAAGGTGATATTTGTTGAGATAAGTTAATAATATCAAGTCTTATTTTGGTAGAACAACTTTTTTTCAGCCACGAGACTCGATGGTGCAATTTCAAGCACGCCGGTAAAACGTTTGAGCATGCGCCAGAGATTAGCGCTGACCAACTATTTTCTACTGCTTGCGGGCTCATAATCTTTTCTTCAATCTCCTCTTTTTCCTCGTCCTGTGTTTTATCCATAACCCGTTTTATTTTTCATTAAAATATTTTATTTTTGAATAGGTATAATCAGCACAAATTAGGGAAGGGAAGGGGAGAGTTGGGAGAGGGGAGGGGAAAGGAAGGGAGAGGTTGCAGAGTGGAAGCCAGGGGAAGGGAGTGGAGGAAAGGATAGGGAAGTGGAGGAAAGTTAAGGGGAAAATTCATTAGTATGGTATGGTCTGAATATTCCAATCTAATCCACCCGACAAATTGTAGGCTATTCTCTATATTAATTTTCAGTAACGATGTGAAATATCTATTTCAAAAGCAATAATTAGGCAGTAATCAACCATATGGTTTCCAAGATTTTCAATTTACTGCGGATCGATTACTGTTTAAAGTCTTCCAAAGTTGCTGCATATTTAATTTTGAACAAAATTGGACGCGTCAAAGAATTGAAATTGGCGTTTTCATTAGTTTTAGAAAGTAGGCAGTTCCAGTGCCTCAGTTTAGTTGTTTACGATCCTCAGTTAGCAATCCTACATCCATCAAATCAAATCTTAAACATGAACCAGTCTAACGTTACACGAGATAACAGCTACTGCAAGTATAAGCGAACAGACATTGAACGATATGTTCAAATGGCAGGATTAATTATTACTTGTTGGTTGGTTTGGTGTGTCAGTGTGGTAACGTATTTACCATCGTACTCGCTGCTAAGTACACCGTGAAAAGAAATCTCTATTTCTTGATCATCAGCATGGGCGTGTCAGATATTATCGTCACAATAATAACATTTATATATGCACAAATATATATTTTGGATACAAGTTATGGCAAGATAGAATTGTTGGTAATTTTGCTTGTAACGCCATTTTCTTTCTATGGAGCACTTCTCAAGCAGCATCTCTTGTTACCCTTTTGATAATTTTTAGGAATTTTTTTATAACAACAGTCTTATTTCTGGTACTGGTAAGTTAACGTTTTACTGAGTTTCCTAACATTACAAAGATTGTCCAATCCACAAGCAATTGAAGACAATCTCTCTGAACTAGTACAAAGAAAACAACGAAGAAAACGAATCGGTAGTGCGGTCAGAATGGTTTTGTATTCGTTACTTCTTTATTCGTGTTGTTACCTCATTTCCATTTCCATTTTCTTTCCATCAACTTATTTTCTTTATAATAAATGAATCGATTGGAATTCTTTAATTTTTATGATATTCTATTTTCTTCCTGTCGTCAACTCTAGTCTCAGCCCTTGTGTGTACATTGTCTGTATGTCTGATTTTCGCGTAGCAGCAAAAACTTTACTGTGTAGAAGAAACATTACTAACAATTCTAGAACGACCGGGAACAGAACAAACACTGTACAACCAAGGGATACAACAAACATGTAGATAGCGTGAACATTCCAAAATCAATACGTCCACAGGACTAAACTATCAATACTTTTTTTGACTCGGCGTACGGACTTTCGTAGGACAAGAAGTTTATTTGTTTTGTAAGTCGTGTAGAATTAAATACATGCATCGGAAAAAAACGCGTCGGCGGTTAACATTTGGTCAGCTATCCCTCAGCAATACTTTCACGCTGACTGCATCAATACAAACATGCATAAATAAGGCTTCAAAATCGTGGTTGTGCGAATAATCTCATGTCAAGTAATTACAATATGGGCTATATTTAAAATTAAACAAACCCTTTCAAAAAAGTATAGCTATGGACGGATTCGAAAACACCATTCTTTCAGTTACGGACATGGCTATGCGTGAAAAAAAAACACACGTACTTTTCAAGATTTCTGATCGTCATCGCTGTATTCTCTCGGTCATTCTCATTCAAGTTGAGCGGACATGAGTATATATAGTCACCCCCGCAGCCGTTATTAGTGTAATGTAACTCTTTGAATGATATATATTATTTTGTCGCCGGTTATAAGTCGTCTGAGTATATATAATCATATTATGCTGTGAAAGCCGGCTTCTCTGGATGTTTAATTGTTTTTGAAAGCGGGTTTCCGAGTACTTCGAAAGAACAAATGTTCAAAATCAATTTTAATATCCATTTTCGATTCACTGCGCAGCTGCACTTCAATTATTGCTGCGTAGTGTGGGACAATTGTAATAAAACACTAGCTACCAAGCCAATTAGCTTCAAAAGCTCCAAAACCGAGCACCTAGGATTTTAACCTATTCTAGCTTTGATGCTAATGCCGACCAACTAATCGAAAAGCTTGGATGGAAAAAACTCGAATCGCAACGGAATTTCCAGAAGGCTGTCATGGTATTTTTAATTAAATCTCTAAATGGACTCGCACCCGATTATATGCGTTCCATTTGTATAATCTATTGTTGTGGTCTTTAATTGAACTATTGTTCTATCAAGGTACAATAATTTACCTTTTCGTACGGTGGCCCACAGGGGACAACGCTTCAATTTAAAAAACACACTGCAAACAAAAAAAGAAAACATTACAAACAAAAAAAACACTGCACTCAAAAAAGAATTAAAACACTGCAAACAAAAATAAAATCACTGCAAATAAAAAGAAATCGCACATTGCAAATAAAGATAAAATCACCGCTAATAAAACGAAATCGCACACTGCAAACAAAACCTGAAATCGCTGCAACCAAAACAAAATCACACACTGCAAACAAAATGCACGCATAGCTCTGAAATGCCGGCTTATAGTGTTTATAATAGTAATATTTGCAATAATAAAAGTATTACTTAATAAACAAGAACTTTAAGAATACGAAGAAGAAGATAACTTACAGACAAATTCTCAACAATAACGAATTAAACGAGCTTTTTAAGAGCGTTCCTCTGAGAATATCGACCATAGGTGTGCAAAATGCCCAGAAACCGAATTCCTTATACTTTGCTCAAAGATAGCCCTCGATGTCCGTATCACAGAAATAATAGTGAAAGTTTCAACAGATTGTTATTTTAGGAGAAATTCGACATTTTAGGTTTGAAGGCTTGATAAGGCGATTTCCCGGCATCACACGTACTCCGCGAGAAATGCATTTTCGAAGTGTAAACAAAATTGAATTTTGAAACTGTATAGTTCTTTTAAAAGATCGATAAACACTTGTTATTTCAGCAGTAAAATAATTGTTTTTTATTTAGAATTGAAAATTTAATGGAATTTTGAATTTGACCTAAATTTAGTCGATTTTCAATGCCTGAAAATAGCACAAATTGAGGAGTCAAAAAACCAACTTGTTACATGACTTTATGAAATAAACAAATGTTCCTGTGAAAGAGCATCCTTTTAGCTTTTAGAAAATGTAAAAACATTTTTGGGCTACTAGAATTTCGACATTCTAGAGCTCCTCGAAAAGGCATTGTGGACGCTAAAAATAGCATGTGTCACGGTGACGTGCGTGACATCGTGACACACAAACGTCTGATTAATTATGCTAATAAAAACATTTCAATGGATTTCTGTCACAATTTTAATGCATTTTAACCCTTTTTATTTCTTTAGAACAATATTTTGTATATATAGACATTTTATATAATTTTTGATACTTTTATTTTAGTATTTTATTTGTTAGGCATTGCCAAGTCCTCATTTCGTTTTGAGTAACATTACTAAATTAAGAAACGAAGCAATTCCGTAGAATTGAGGCTTCAAATATACACTATATCTATACTTAAATATGTCTATAGTTAAAAACATTGGTAAAGTTTTTGAATTGAAATGAAATTAAAAGCAGCGCTGTGCTGTAAAAATAATTAGCTAAATATATGTGCATAAATTTAATTCATTGTTCTGCTTCAATGATTTGAGCGTGACCTTTTATTTATAGTATCACTAAAAGTGTGCAATATTTTGTACTATTTGCCACTAAATAGTGTTGATTAAACAATAGAGAGCAAAAGAATAACAAACAAAAAAACATATAAAAAAAAACGCAAAAAAAAAAAAAGAGAATTGAAGATAAAAGATAAACAATGAACTGAAAAGAACAACAATGTCCAGAGAAATAACGAAAATATGAAAATATAATAACGCATAATCGATCACCAAAGCTTGGTGAATGTCCGCAGGCATAATGCCCTAAAAACAAAGCTAATTTCACCATACCGTAAGTCCTCTAAAAGCCACGTGGGGGCTTTTTATTTCAAGCTCGTTAGAGAGGGGGGCGGTTAAAGGAGAGGGGGGCAGTTAAAGGAGTGGGGGGCTTAATAGAGGGGAGGGGCTTATTAATTTGACCGGAAATTTAGATGATGATGATTTTTTAATCAAAATACAGTAGACAATCTGGAATAAAAACAAGTCATACATCACAAAAAATTGAAGAGTAGACCTAAGAAACTAAAACACATGAGGTTTAAGATCATACAGCTGCAAATAAGGAACAAGATTTTGTTTTTTGTTCCGTCAGTGAACTGACAAGTATTAGATAGAGCTACTACGGTAGAGTGATAACACTAAAAGTGTGCAACATAAATACTACTAAATACTGCTAAATTATGCAAATTCTTTTGTTCTCTATTGTTTAATCAACACTATTTAGTGGTAAATTACGGTGGCCCATAAATGTCACGGCAAAACTTTATTACTCACGGCAAATCTTTTATTATTCACGACAAATCTGTTATTATTCACGGCAAATCTTTTATTATTCACGACAAATCTGTTATTATTCACGGCAAAACTTTCAGTTACTAACGGCAAAACTTACGAAAACAAAACTGAAGCTGCGGCATTCCTGTGTAAAATTCAAGATAGCGGATGAAGTAGTACCGTTAGTCTCCCTCGCAGCCGTTCTTAGTGTCGGGCTTCCTGGGGTAATGAAGTAGATGATCACGGCTCGAATCTTTGTTTTATAGAGGATACGGGTATGCAAAAGTTTTCCATATGTTCAGAACGCAACTTAAGATAAACATGGGTCCAATTAGCACACTAAAAGAAAGCTGTAGCAGTACAAACTGCAATGTAACATTGAGTTCGAATCGCAAAAACTAAGAAACGCTACAATGTCAATTTGTAAAAGCGATGAACTGATAAGCATTGACCTGGGCGTAGTGTGGGACTTAAAAATGTGAAAGAATAACCGAAACATTAAAAAGAAGGATGAAAAAGTGGAAAATATAATTAGATATATAATAAAACGAGTAATGTAAATAGATGAATGAAGTAATATGGAAAATGAAAAACAAAAAAATTGGGCATGGATGGTGGAATATAGAATAATTGGAGAAAGAAAGAACCAGTAATAAAAAATATGATAAAAAATATAAATAAAAACAAAGAAGAAATATATGGGTAAATGGGTTAAATAGAATAAAAAATCAAAAAAAAAGTATTTTAAAAGACACTCATGAAATAAGCGGGGATGCATGGGAGGGGGAAGAGGAATGGTGAAAATATGACCGAAAAAGGTGAACTATTATTGCTTTAAAAGCACGAAAAACAAGGATGTCATGGAGGAATATATGAAAAGGAAATGATGTGTGGTAATGATATAAATTTGGTGTAAAAAGTATAAAGTAAACAATAAAAAAATAGATATGTAAATAAATGCATGAATAGATGAATAAATAAATGATATGCCACGAGCAATAAAAGATTTGCCGTGAATAATAAAAGATTTGCCGTGAATAATAAAAGATTTGCCGTGGGTACCGTAGTAAATAGTACAAAGTATTGCACACTTTTAGTGTTTGTACTGTACCAGATACTATAAATAAAAGGTCACGCTCAAATTATTGAAGCAGAACAATTAAATTTATGCACATATATTTAGCTAATTATTTTTACAGCACAGCGCTGCTTTTAATTTCATTTCAATTCAAAAACTTTACCAATGTATTTTAACTATAGACATATTTAAGTATAGATATAGTGTATATTTGAAGCCTCAATTCTACGGAATTGCTTCGTTTCTTAATTTAGTAATGTTTCTCAAAACGAAATGAGGACTTGGCAATGCCTAACAAATAAAATACTAAAATAAAAGTATCAAAAATTATATAAAATGTCTATATATACAAAATATTGTTCTAAAGAAATAAAAAGGGTTAAAATGCATTAAAATTGTGACAGAAATCCATTGAAATGTTTTTATTAGCATAATTAATCAGACGTTTGTGTGTCACGATGTCACGCACGTCACCGTGACACATGCTATTTTTAGCGTTCACAATGCCTTTTCGAGGAGCTCTAGAATGTCGAAATTCTAGTAGCCCAAAAATGTTTTTACATTTTCTAAAAGCTAAAAGGATGCTCTTTCACAGGAACATTTGTTTATTTCATAAAGTCATGTAACAAGTTGGTTTTTTGACTCCTCAATTTGTGCTATTTTCAGGCATTGAAAATCGACTAAATTTAGGTCAAATTCAAAATTCCATTAAATTTTCAATTCTAAATAAAAAACAATTATTTTACTGCTGAAATAACAAGTGTTTATCGATCTTTTAAAAGAGCTATACAGTTTCAAAATTCAATTTTGTTTACACTTCGAAAATGCATTTCTCGCGGAGTACGTGTGATGCCGGGAAATCGCCTTATCAAGCCTTCAAACCTAAAATGTCGAATTTCTCCTAAAATAACAATCTGTTGAAACTTTCACTATTATTTCTGTGATACGGACATCGAGGGCTATCTTTGAGCAAAGTATGAGAAATTCGGTTTCTGGGCATTTTGCACGCCTATGGTCGATATTCTCAGAGGAACGCTCTTAAGTAACATAATGACATAATTTAAACGCTGAAAGTGGCAGGCAGTAAATTACGAACATTAAATGAAGGCACAAATAGTCAGCAATTTCAAAATTGATAATTTATATTAAGCAAGCCATCTTTGAACTATTCCAATATTATGGAAATTTAATTTACTTTTTAAGTAACATAATGACATAATTTAAACACTGAAAGTGGCAGGCAGTAAATTACGAACTTTAAATGAATTAATGCACAAATAATTGGCTCCATCAGGAAAGTGCCAATATATAGTAATATATATTAATATAGATATATAGTAAGTCCAAAATTTTGTTAATTGTTCTGTTGGTACTTACCCTGCGGGCAAAGGTTTTATATTCTCTTACCTATATGGAGTAAAAACACAAAGGTAAGATAAATAAAACCTTTGTTCCCAGGGTAGTTGGTACGTAGATGACGAGGAATTTGATTGTTGTAATCTTTTGTATGTAAAAATAAGGTATTAAAGCTGGGGGTTAAAATTAATTCTAAGCAGCACTTTTTTATTTTTGTGAGATTAGTGCATAGAAAGACTTCCTCTGTTAATAGCAGGGTATTATTATTATGAATATTGAACCCACTGGTATATGTAATGTAAAAAGCCTTTTCATAATTCATTATTAATGGCATTTTAAGAGTTTTACCGTGTACATATGCAGCCCTTGTATGCATTCAGAGCCATTATTGTCTTGCTGCCATTGAGCCATCTGCTTTACGTCGAAAAACAAGAAAGAAAGAAAATTGTGAAAAAAGAAAGAGGGAAGACAAGCAAGCACAAAATTAAGTGAGAAGAAAGAAAAAAAAAAGAAGAAAGGAAACACCTCACTTTAAGAAAAGATGCCGGACATCTCGAAGAAACTAGCTTTTCCTCGTGGATTTTCGAAATTCAAGTTTTTTATTTGCCTTTTCACAATTCTCTTGCAACGTTTTTCTTCAGCAAATAATGACCGTTTTAGATCGTTAGATTTACATGTCCGTTATCAATCTTATATAAAAGGAGCTCCAGCACTGTCGGTCACCACAGTCGATGATTCATTTGCTTGTATGTTCTTCTGTCTTCGTAAAGCAGAATGTTTGTCCGCTAACTTGGAGAGAAATCCAAATAACTATGGAAAACGTCTTTGTACTAGCTTTGGTGTCCCGCTGGGTATCATGGGAACTGAACTTGTGCCTTCCGACTTACATGATTTCTATGAATCTGTATATCTAGGTAAGTTTCTTTTAGGCTTGATAACAGTTACTCTTTTAAAAGGAAGGCTATAAATAAATCAATGAATACACAGTTAAATAGGTTGAAATGACTAAATTGTGATCAAAATATATAACTGAGCAGATAAGTCCAAACATTCATACTGTTCGCTACTCGAAAAACAATCCGGTCTTTATTTTGGCTGTACGATTCACGGGTTTTGATTCACAAGACAAAATGCATTGTATACAGTTTAACTAGCAAGCCCATAGTACCCTTCGAGCCTTCGAGACGTTTGTTTTAAAGTCGGTATGCACATTGATGAATTTTTTAGATTTTGCCTCTACTCCATATAGTTAATAACACCACACAAACACTTGACGCATTGGCTGGTTGGTCAGCCTGCCCCACGATAACACATTCTATTAAAGAAATCAAATATAATATCCATCATAACAAAAACAAGACATTATAGCCAGGAATTAACGAAAAACCAAAACCACTTTGTTGAAAAATAGGAAAGTGAACGAACTGTAGTGTTGCCAAGTAAACAAGCTTTTCGGAAGTTTATACTAAAAATTATCTTAGGTTTTATTATTATCTTATTTTTTTTAAATTAAAAGGTTGAGGACCAACCACTACTATTATGAATCACAATCCAACCTACAAACATTTGTTTGATTTGTTTAACAAAAAACATTTCATATAGTTTAACTAGCAAGCCCATAGTAACTTTCGAGCCGTTTGTCGGTATGCACATGATAGCACATTTTATTAAGAGGGTCCTGAAGGGTTAAAATGGGAGCTGGGATTGGCCTTATTTTTGACTGGGAAAATGGGATAATTGGGATGCACTGGCACTGGGATTTACAAATAAAAGAACAATAGAAAATGGGAATGGGATTGAAAACTTGAGCAAAACTTACTGATGGGATGTTGTGATGTTTGACTGGGATTTGGTCCAAATATAAACTTGGAAATGGGATTCGGACCCCCCTTCAGGACCCTAGCTCCATTAAAGAAATCAAACATAATCTATATCCATCATAACAAAAGCTAAACATTATCACGGCCAGTAACGAAAATCCAAAACCACTTTGTTGAAAAATAGGAACGTGACGAACTGTAGTGTTGCCAAGCTTTTCGGAAGTTTATACTAATGATCATTTTTTTATTATTTTCAAGTCCCGTTCTCATGCAGCCACGCCAAGTTTCTAGGTTTCCATGACAGCAGGCATTACACCATCGATCCTGACGGAGCCAATGGCAACGTGCAGCCATTCTCTGTCTACTGTGACATGACCAGTCACGGTGGCATTGGCGTGACGGTGGTGAATCATGATAGCATGAACCATACGTTAGTTTCTGGTTGCGAGCCTAGTGGATGCTACAAACGTGATGTGAAGTATTATGGGATATCTGATATGGACCAACTGAGAACACTAACCGCTGTGTCCGCCAACTGTGAGCAGTTTATTAAATATGAATGCTTTGACTCATTGTTATTTTTAGGTAAGTTTAAACCCGTGGGGGGTGGGGGGATTAACTCATTGATTAGGGGGGAGGTTAACTCATTGATCGGGGGGGGGGGGGGGGGGGGAGGTTAACTCATTGATTAACTGAAGTATCGGATATTTTCATGTATTGATTGAATGATAACTGAGCTCGAATTCTTTTTTTTTTAGATCATCAAGATGGTATGCCAGCTGCATGGCTTGTATCACGTGACGGACAGAACATGACGTATTGGGGAGGAGCGTTACGTAACAGTAGAAAGTGCGCTAATGGTACATGCAACTGCGACATAAACGATGCCGTATGGCGTGAGGATTCAGGCTTGTTTACCTACAAGGAAGAGCTTCCTATTATAACAATGAGGTATTTGATTGTTTATGATGTATCAAAAATATTACGTACACAAAACAAACAGGCATAGAAAGAGAGCAAACGGGCGAACAAACGAACGAACTGTCGCCAACGAGAGAAAAAAACCAAAAATCAAACGAACAAACGAACAAACACACTCAAATGCAAACAATCAAAGAAACAAAACTGTGCTGACCGAAGAAAGCCAAACAAACAAACAAACAAACAAACAAACAAACAAACAAACAAACAAACAAACAAACAAACAAACAAACAAACAAACAAACAAACAAACAAACAAACAAACAAACAAACAAACAAACAAACAAACAAACAAACAAACAAACAAACAAACAAACAAACAAACAAACAAACAAACAAACAAACAAACAAACAAACAAACAAACAAACAAACAAACAAACAAACAAACAAACAAACAAACAAACAAACAAACAAACAAACAAACAAACAAACAAACAAACAAACAAACAAACAAACAAACAAACAAACAAACAAACAAACAAACAAACAAACAAACAAACAAACAAACAAACAAACAAACAAAACAAAACAAACTAACTAACAAAACAAACAAACAAACAAACAAACAAACAAACAAACAAACAAACAAACAAACAAACAAACAAACAAACAAACAAACAAACAAACAAACAAACAAACAAACAAACAAACAAACAAACAAACAAACAAACAAACAAACAAACAAACAAACAAACAAACAAACAAACAAACAAACAAACAAACAAACAAACAAACAAACAAACAAACAAACAAACAAACAAACAAACAAACAAACAAACAAACAAACAAACAAACAAACAAACAAACAAACAAACAAACAAACAAACAAACAAACAAACAAACAAACAAACAAACAAACAAACAAACAAACAAACAAACAAACAAACAAACAAACAAACAAACAAACAAACAAACAAACTAACAAAACAAACAAACAAACAAACAAACAAACAAACAAACAAACAAACAAACAAACAAACAAACAAACAAACTAACTAACAAAACAAACAAACAAACAAACAAACAAACAAACAAGCAAACAAACAAACAAACAAACAAACAAACAAACGAACAAACAAACAAACAAACAAAACAAATAAAAAGACAAGCAAATAAGCAGACAAACAATCAAAGAAGACAACAAACAGATAACCAGACAGATATAGACAGACTAAACTAGAAAGAGGGAAAGAGAGGCAAACAGACAAAACATATATCATCTACATATTATACATTAATTACTGATTTACCATTTCCCCTAATATATTACTTGGTTCTGTGTAGGTTTGGTGACGTAACGTCGCCCGAACGTGGATATCACACGCTCGGAAGCCTGAAATGCTACGGATAGACTATATGAAGTGTCACAATGAGAAGTACATGCATGCATGAAAGTCGTTGCAGTCTAGTATACATTCTTATTTATAAATATTTATGCTCTCTTGATACTTCTTATTACCTTCATTGTGATGCAGTATCTGAAAGGGGCGGATCCACACCAAATGTTGACTTGTCCAAAACACACCAAAGTCCAAGAAAGCATGCAAAGAGTGCGTTATTTTCATGTGTACAGTAAAAGCTGACAGGGTTTTTTATATACATAAACCGTATACGGGACTTTTAACCCAGAAAGGAGCAAAATGCTAACTTTAATGTCAGAATCTTCTTCTCTAGCTGAACAGAGGCTCCTTTTATAAACATTCTTGATGACTGTACTTATATAACAATAAAAATAAAAGTACAACAAAGTATTACTATTTTGTTATTTATGTGTGGTATCTTTTAAGGGTTAAAAATCCGCAAAACCACGCCCATTTCCGGTATATTTAATGGGTATTTTTATTAATTTCCGACGAGCATCCCCGAAACCTTTACTTATAATAGCTTACAATTTGACGGGTGTATTAGATTGAAATATTTACAGCGCGACGCGCAAAAGTATGACCACTTAAAGTATATTCGCATACTTGTATGCACGGACTTTATGCTGCGAAACGAGTTTTTACACGCCTTATTCGGTAAAATCAGACAACTTCACATCAAATTTGTCTGTTTAAAGTCCAAACTCCCGTGCATTGAACTATGCGAATACATTAAATGCATGTGGTCATACTTTTGCGCGTCGCGCTGTAACACACATACATACACAAATAAATGACAATTTCTTCGCTTTCCTCCGCACAATTCTTAGAATGAACGCTACCGTCACAATTATGTTTTATCCATGTTTCCCCCTCTCTCCTCCTTCTTTTCACCTAAAACTTCCATTTCTGAAAATGATTGTCCCACCTTGATAAATTGTGAATAAGCAATCACCTTTCCCTTCCTCTACTCCTCTCCTTTATATAAAACGTAATTTTTCCATTGCTGAAAATGTTCGACCCAACTATGTTTGAGCTGACAAGTTTTATCTGCTGACAAGTTTTATCCGCTGAAAAGTAGACATAACCTAGCCTCCTGCGCAGGCATCTCTTATATCTCTTTTCTCTTTTGGGATTCCTGTGTGGCTTCCTGTGTTAAGAAGAAGAGGGGGACTAAGGAGAGAGGAGGGAAGAGAAGAAAGGAGAGATCCTCTCGCCTAACCTTTTTTCTCGCTTAACTAGCCCCTAGTCCCTCTCTAGTAGCAACACAGGAAACCCAAATCCAAATTAGATCACAGAGACGCCTGCGGAGCTGGCTAGACATAACCTTGATTTATGAAATCTGAAACGTCTGTAAGTAGATCTTTTCTACAGTGTTTTTTTGATCAACTTTTAAACTATTTTATTTTGGAATAGGTATAATCAGCACAAATGAACCAGTGCTTCTGAGTATATTTATGAAAAATCATCCATTTATTTTTCATTCATCTATTTTTTGGTTTATAATATAAAATTAAGCATTAAAAAATAAAATGAATTTTGAAACGCAGTAAAAATAACTTCACTGACGTTTCGAGCTTTAGCCTTTGATTGGTTGTACTCAGTGCGTGTCCGGTTCTTTCGTAATTTTGATATATAAAGGCTCAAGAAATCCTAGATGAAAAGGTAATCAGATATCAAATAAAATATTAAAAAATCCGCTTAGTTTTAATTATGGCAGATTTATGGCAGATTTCCATGTTTTAACCAATGAGATGGACGGATTAAAAACATTTATTTATACACGATGATTTACATACGCAGCTTAGCTGATGTGGTCGTGTGATTTAAATTACAATATAATAATTCTATTTAGCTTATAATTTCAAAGTTGCCTAACTAATAATTATCGAAAAAGACGAGAAGGAACTATTTCGGACAAAATGGTTAAAAAATGAAAAAAGAAAAATAAGGATAACAAATTATATAATGGAAAGTATAAATATAAGGAGCTTCAAAAAGTTCGTAAAAACGTAATATTAAATGTGTTCAATGTACGTTTTTTTTTATTGCTTGTTTAAACTTTGCGATGTCTGTTTTTTCTCTATCATCGTTGTGTAAGGCATTCCAACTTTTTCCTCCTTCGTATTCTATAGATTTCAGCATGAAGTTGGACTTTGGAAGAGGTAGATTTAGACATTGTTTACTCCTGAAATTGTATTTCTCATCACGTTTTGTATAAAGTTGAGTAAGGGAAGTTGGAACAAGTCCATTATAGCACTTGTAGACAAAGATTAGTAGATTACGTTCGTCAATTGACTTGATTGGCTTCCATTTGACTAATTCGTAGACATCTTCAGATGGAGTATTCCAATCAAGTTTGTAGATAATCTTAGCCGCTCTTACATGGAATCTTTCCAAGCTGTCGAAAAGGGTCTTTCCACACGATCTCCAAATGAGCATGCCATACAAGACAGACGGGAGAATGATTTTGTAATAAAAATCAGCTTTAACTGCTTCAGGTAGAAAGTATAAGGACTTCAATAGATTAAGCTTCCGAGAGAATGATATGATGACGTCTTTTACATGAACGTCCCATTTTAGATTTTTGTCGATTGTTACTCCTAGACATCGTGTATAGTCGACTTTCTTCACGCTGTGCCCACCTAACCTGATACTCTGAAGTGGACCAATTAGCATTGTTCTACTGAGTAGCATGTATTCAGTTTTCTGTGGATGAGGCGTTAGAGAATTATGTAAACACCATTGATATATTTTTTTGGATACTAGTTATGGCAAGATAGAATTGTTGGTAATTTTGCTTGTAACGCCATTTTCTTTCTATGGAGCACTTCTCAAGCAGCATCTCTTGTTACCCTTTTGATAATTTTTAGGAATTTTTTTGTACTCGGAGAAAGATGGCAAATGTCATATAAAATTATACTTTTCAGATTACTACTTATGGCATGCCATCAATTCTATTATAACAACAGTCTTATTTCTGGTACTGGTAAGTTAACGTTTTACTGAGTTTCCTAACATTACAAAGATTGTCCAATCCACAAGCAATTGAAGACAATCTCTCTGAACTAGTACAAAGAAAACAACGAAGAAAACGAATCGGTAGTGCGGTCAGAATGGTTTTGTATTCGTTACTTCTTTATTCGTGTTGTTACCTCCCTTTTTTCATCTATTCATTACTCATTTCCATTTCCATTTTCTTTCCATCAACTTATTTTCTTTATAATAAATGAATCGATTGGAATTCTTTAATTTTTATGATATTCTATTTTCTTCCTGTCGTCAACTCTAGTCTCAGCCCTTGTGTGTACATTGTCTGTATGTCTGATTTTCGCGTAGCAGCAAAAACTTTACTGTGTAGAAGAAACATTACTAACAATTCTAGAACGACCGGGAACAGAACAAACACTGTACAACCGAAGTGATACAACAAAATCAATACGTCGACAAGACTAAACTATCAATACTTTTTTTTTGACTCGGCGTACGGACTTTCGTAGGACAAGAAATTTATTTGTTTTGTAAGTCGTGTAGAATTAAATAGATGCATCGGGAAAAAACGCGTGTTAACATTTGGTCAGCTATCCCTCAGCAATACTTTCACGCTGACTGCGTCAATACAAACATGCATAAATAAGGCTTCAAAATTAAAATTAAACAAATCGGCTTTCAAAAAAGTAGCTATAGATTCGAAAACACCATTCTTTTACGAACATTTTGGTGTGTACTACATGGCTATGCGTGAAAAAAAAAACACGTACTTTTCAAGATTTCTGATCGTCATCGCTGTATTCTCTCGGTCATTCTCATTCAAAGTTGAGCGGACATGAGTATAGTCACTCCCGCAGCCGTTATTAGTGTAATGTTACTCTTTGAATGATATATATTACTTTGTCGCCGGTTATAAGTCGTCTGAGTATATATAATCATATTATGCCGTGAAAGCCGGCTTCTCTGGATGTTTAATTGTTTTTGAAAGCGGGTTTCCGAGTACTCCGAAAGAACAAATGTTCAAAATCAATTTCGATTCACTGCGCAGCTGCACTTCAATTATTGCTGCGTAGTGACGACTGTAATAAAACACTAGCTACCAAGCCAAGCTTCAAAAGCTCCAAAACCGAGCACCTAGGGTTTTAACCTATTCTAGCTTTGATGCTAATGCCGACCAACTAATCGAAAAGCTTGGATGGAAAAAACTCGAATCGCAACGGAATTTCCAGAAGGCTGTCATGGTATTTTTAATTAAATCTCTAAATGGACTCGCACCCGATTATATGCGTTCCATTTGTATAATCTATTGTTGTGGTCTTTAATTGAACTATTGTTCTATCAAGGTACAATAATTTACCTTTTCCTACGGTGGCCCACAGGGGACAACGCTTCAATTTAAAAAACACACTGCAAACAAAAAAAGAAAACATTACAAACAAAAAAAACACTGCACTCCAAAAAGAATTAAAACACTGCAAACAAAAATAAAATCACTGCAAATAAAAAGAAATCGCACATTGCAAATAAAGATCAAATCACCGCTAATAAAACGAAATCGCACACTGCAAACAAAACCTGAAATCGCTGCAACCAAAACAAAATCACACACTGCAAACAAAATGCACGCATAGCTCTGAAATGCCGGCTTATAGTGTTTATAATAGTAATATTTGCAATAATAAAAGTATTACTTAATAAACAAGAACTTTAAGAATACGAAGAAGAAGATAACTTACAGACAAATTCTCAACAATAACGAATTAAACGAGCTTTTTAAGTAACATAATGACATAATTTAAACGCTGAAAGTGGCAGGCAGTAAATTACGAACATTAAATGAAGGCACAAATAGTCAGCAATTTCAAAATTGATAATTTATATTAAGCAAGCCATCTTTGAACTATTCCAATATTATGGAAATTTAATTTACTTTTTAAGTAACATAATGACATAATTTAAACACTGAAAGTGGCAGGCAGTAAATTACGAACTTTAAATGAATTAATGCACAAATAATTGGCTCCATCAGGAAAGTGCCAATATATAGTAATATATATTAATATAGATATATAGTAAGTCCAAAAGTTTGTTAATTGTTTTGTTGGTACTTACCCTGCGGGCAAAGGTTTTATTTCTATTATGTACCTATATGGAGTAAAAATACGGAGGTAAGAGAAATAAAACCTTTGTTCCCAGGGTAGTTGGTACGTAGATGACGAGGAATTTGATTGTTGTAATCTTTTGTATGTAAAAATAAGGTATTAAAGCTGGGGGTTAAAATTAATTCTAAGCAGCACTTTTTTATTTTTCGAAGATTATGAGAAAGACTTCCTCTGTTAATAGCAGGGTATTCTTGTTATGAATATTGAACCCACTGGTATACGTAATGTAAAAAGCCTTTTCATAATTCATTATTAATGGCATTTTAAGAGTTTTACCGTGTACATATGCAGCCCTTGTATGCATTCAGAGCCATTATTGTCTTGCTGCCATTGAGCCATCTGCTTTACGTCGAAAAACAAGAAAGAAAGAAAATTGTGAAAAAAGAAAGAGGGAAGACAAGCAAGCACAAAATTAAGTGAGAAGAAAGAAAAAAAAAAGAAGAAAGGAAACACCTCACTTTAAGAAAAGATGCCGGACATCTCGAAGAAACTAGCTTTTCCTCGTGGATTTTCGAAATTCAAGTTTTTTATTTGCCTTTTCACAATTCTCTTGCAACGTTTTTCTTCAGCAAATAATGACCGTTTTAGATCGTTAGATTTACATGTCCGTTATCAATCTTATATAAAAGGAGCTCCAGCACTAGCGGTCACCACAGTCGATGATTCATTTGCTTGTATGTTCTTCTGTCTTCGTAAAGCAGAATGTTTGTCCGCTAACTTGGAGAGAAATCCAAATAACTATGGAAAACGTCTTTGTACTAGCTTTGGTGTCCCGCTGGGTATCATGGGAACTGAACTTGTGCCTTCCGACTTACATGATTTCTATGAATCTGTATATCTAGGTAAGTTTCTTTTAGGCTTGATAACAGTTACTCTTTTAAAAGGAAGACTATAAATAAATCAATGAATACACAGTTAAATAGGTTGAAATGACTAAATTGTGATCAAAATATATAACTGAGCAGATAAATCCAAACATTCACACTGTTCGCTACTCGAAAAACAATCCGGTCTTTATTTTGGCTGTACGATTCACGGGTTTTGATTCACAAGACAAAATGCATTGTATACAGTTTAACTAGCAAGCCCATAGTACCCTTCGAGACGTTTGTTTTTAAGTCGGTATGCACATTGATGAATTTTTTAGATTTTGCCTCTACTCCATATAGTTAATAACACCACACAAACACTTGACGCATTGGCTGGTTGGTCAGCCTGCCCCACGATAACACATTTTATTAAAGAAATCAAATATAATATCCATCATAACAAAAACAAGACATTATTGCCAGTAATTAACGAAAAACCAAAACCACTTTGTTAAAAAATAGGAAAGTGAACGAACTGTAGTGCTGCCAAGCAAAAACAAGCTTTTCGGAAGTTTATACTAATAATTATTTTATTTTTTATTATTATCTTATTTTTAAAAAAATTAAAAGGTAGAGGACCAACCACTAGTATTTTGAATCACAATAAATCCAACCTTCAAACAGTTGTTTGATTTGTTTGACAAAAAACATTTCATATAGTTTAACTAGCAAGCCCACAGTCAGCCTGGCCGGCCCACGATAGCACATTTTATTAAGAGGGTCCTGAAGGGGTAAAATGGGAGCTGGGATTGGCCTTAATTTTGACTGGGAAACTGCGATTGGAAGGACCGGGACTGGGATTTACAAATAAAAGAACAATAGACAATGGGAATGGGATTGAAAACTTGAGCAAAACTGATAGGATTATGTGATTTTTGACTGCGATTTTGTTCAAATATAAACTGGGAAATGTGATTCGGACCCCCCCCCCCCCCCCCCCCCCTCCCCCCCCTTCGGGACCCTGGCTCTATTAAAGAAATCAAACATAATATTCATCATAACAAAAACTAAACATTATAGCCAGTAACGAAAATCCAAAACCACTTTGTAGAAATATAGGAAAGTGAACGAACTGTAGTGTTGCCAAGTAAATTCAAGCTTTTCGGAAGTTTATACTAATAATCATTTTGTTACTATATTTTCCAGTCCCGTTCTCGTGCAGCCACGCCAAGTTTCTAGGTTTCCATGACAGCAGGAATTACACCATCGATCCTGACGGAGCCAATGGCAACGTGCAGCCATTCCCTGTCTACTGTGACATGACCAGTCACGGTGGCATTGGCGTGACGGTGGTGAATCATGATAGCATGAACCGTACGTTAGTTTCTGGTTGCGAGCCTAGTAGATGCTACAACCGTGATGTGAAGTATTATGGGATATCTGATATGGACCAACTGAGAACATTAACTGCGATGTCCTCCAACTGCGAGCAGTTTATTAAATATGAATGCCTTAACTCATTGTTATTTTTAGGTAAGTTTACTATCTTATCTCATCATTGAAGGGTAAAAAGCCGTGGTCCGGGGGCGGGGCGAGGGGAGGGGGGGGGGGATGGATGAGAGGTTGTCTCATGGATTAACTGACGTATCGGATATTCTCGTCGTATCTCTTGGGAGTAAAAAAACCGTGAGGGGGGGGGGGGGGGGTAACTTTGGATTTATTTAACTGTATCGGATATTCTCGTCGTATCTCTTGGGAGTAAAAAACCGTGAGGGGGGGGGGGGGGGTAACTTTGGGATTTATTTAACTGTATCGGATATTCTCGTCGTATCTCTTGGGGGTAAAAAACCCGTGAGGGGGGGGGGAAGGGGGGGGGGTAACTTTGGGATTTATTTAACTGTATCGGATATTCTCGTCGTATCTCTTGGGAGTAAAAAACCCGTGAGGGGGGGGGGGGGTAACTTTGGGATTTATTTAACTGTATCGGATATTCTCGTAGTATCTCTTGGGAGTAAAAAACCCGTGAGGGGGGGGGGGGGGTAACTTGGGATTTATTTAACTGTATCGGATATTCTCGTCGTATCTCTTGGAGTAAAAACCCGTGAGGGGGGGGGGGGGGGTAACTTTGGGATTTATTTAACTGTATCGGATATTCTCGTCGTATCTCTTGGGAGTAAAAAACCCGTGAGGGGGGGGGGGGGGTAACTTTGGGATTTATTTAACTGTATCGGATATTCTCGTCGTATCTCTTGGGAGTAAAAAACCCGTGAGGGGGGGGGGGGGTAACTTTGGGATTTATTTAACTGTATCGGATATTCTTCGTCGTATCTCTTGGGAGTAAAAAACCCGTGAGGGGGGGGGGGGGGGTAACTTTGGGATTTATTTAACTGTATCGGATATTCTCGTCGTATCTCTTGGGGGTAAAAAACCGTGAGGGGGGGTGGGGGGGTAACTTTGGGATTTATTTAACTGTATCGGATATTCTCGTCGTATCTCTTGGG